>JAUMHQ010000053.1:7257895-7279936 GCA_032361165.1 Enteromius paludinosus | reverse complement strand
CTTTCATTCACTTCTTGTGAGAGAGTCAGATTCACTACCAAAGATTAAAAGATTGAGCAATATGAGGAATTTAATCAAATTTACACAGCAAGATGAAACAATCTTTTAATGAAAATAAACTTGGAAGTAAGCTGTATTATGTATATTTATATTAATTTACAAGCCTATTACTGTTAAACTAAACTGGCTTATGTAATAGATTAAGGATCGAATAATTATATAAATAATAAAGTAATTCTAAAAATAATAATTAAAAAATTCGGATGATTTTAACTTTAAACAATGTTTTACTATGCAGCGTCCTTTAATTTGGAGTAAGAGAAGCTGTGGGAGTGGCTTTATTGCATCAGACATGTGTCGAGCTAAAATCCTGCAACATCTCATAGAGCACCTTTAATATTCACTAAACAATTATTGTTATCATGATTGTGCTACTCACATTAGTGAGAAAATAGTGATAGACTTTTTCTCAGGATTTCTTGATGAATAGAAAGTTCAAAATAATAGAATTAGTTTGAAATATAAATCTTTTCTACAGCACTTATTAATTTCTTCTCTTTCTTCGGTTGTCAATTCCGTATCTACGCACATTATTTTGTCTTTCATTGGTGAAATGTATGTAGCTTACTATATAAATACTATACGGCATGTGGCGGCAATGAAACAAACTAGTATATTTACACTGGTGTAAGAGTTTGCTGTGATGAGATCTAAGCAAAAAGCTTCTGGCTGTGAGTGCCGAGAGATGCACCCAGACTGTAGATGACTGCGGACACAATGAGAGTAAGAGAGAAAAAGAGTCCCTGAGCACCAGTCAGACGGTGACTAAAACTGTACTACATAAGTCAAACAGGAGTTGTGTTATGAACGGTCTGCTGTTCCCACTTTCTTGACTAATACTGAATATTGGCTGTTTGATTTAACGACTTGAGCTTTAAATTTGATCTTTTTAATGGTGATATCACACCACCCCCCGAGCAAAAATATGTAGTGTTAATTACACTGATGCTATCTTTATGATGAGGGCAATTAAAACATCTGATGAAAACTTGATAAAGAAGCTTTCTGGCTTTGATCCATCAAATAAATCCTAAAAGAGCAGCATAAGGCTCGCCAAGACACAGTTTAAAAGGTTTATCTTGTATTTGGTTATGGCACTGACACTCAGGGGTTCTCTAGTAGCATTTTCTTCTTCAAAAACACAGCGACAGTAGGACAGGAAGCCTGCAAACGCCTGCAACTGCTCATTACATACCTGCAACCCACCAAGAGCTACATCACTCGCTGAGACTTGAACCAGCAACCCTTCAATCACAGCAGCAGAGCTAATGCCTCCCATGGTGCAGTGCAGGATGTAAACTAATGATCTAAGCCATGTGCTTTGCTCTTGTGCTGAGTGACCTTTACAGCAGCACATGTGTGAATTAATCACTTCCATCCTCTTGCTGGTGCTTGACATTATGATATATTTCCATTGTTTAGATCCTAGTAAAACACAGTTTCCCCAGTATAGTGCTTACTAGAGATGTCCAGTGAGCCTGCATTGTAATTTAGAGGCAGGCCGATGGTGCATTCAGCTCTTCAGGGAGCTCTCTTTATAAAAGTGTGGCCTTGATGAGTAAATGAGAAATTCATTTAACACTCGTGTGCTCCCCTGTACCTCATCAGGCCGCATCATCAGGGATTTACGGGACTGAATAAAATAAGGTCTGTCGTCTAATCAGCCGTTGTCCTGACTGTGCTGGTTATTAGCATTCCATTACCATAATCACTAATCCTCAAAGGCTCAACCTGTAGTTCCCATTTCAGTGTGGGCTGCTTTTCGGATACTGGCATGATGATGAACACTCTCTCTTTTACACACACACACACACACTTTTCTTATTACAGGAAGCCTTACTTTTTGATTGAGAAGTTAATTAACATTAATTATTCATTAGTTAAGTTTTGTCAGAGGATGTATAATCTCAAAATGTTGTTTATCGGTTGCTGCTCCAAATCAACAGCAGAAACACAGTAAAAGAGCGAGAGATAGCTCTGGGCAGGCATGCTGGCTTGCACTTAAATCACATGTAAGAGCCTAATACAGCTTCTGTTATATAGATGTGCCTTGAGTTATGATGATGAGCCCCGGTTGGGAGCATTTGCATAAATATAACTGGCAACTAACTGACAATTCTAAAACATATATGTATTCCTATTGTATAACCTGATTAAGAAGGCCTCTTTCAGGAAGAAAAATACGTGTTCTCCAATTGCAAACAGTGCAAATGATGTTGCAATGCTAAATACACATCAAGAACAAAGATGAAAGTGTTTAGCGGTACTTCTATTTCAGTAGAATAAGACAACAGTAGTTGTGCAAATATGAATGGTTATATTTGACTGTTTTTTTTATTTTCAATTTACTTTTGCTTGGGGCTGTTGAATGCTTGAATCTAATGCACACACATACAGTACAGACACTTGCGCACACACAGAAACATGTTGTGAGCCCTGGTCTGGTGATTTTATTTGTTAGAAGCTGCTGCACACTGTTGAGAGACACACAGACTCAGGTAATTCATACACACTCTCTTTCTCTCTATAAAAACTTTATTAATAATAGCCTTAGTCTGCTATCAAAGGCTCAAATCTTTGTTACTACGACTAAAATTGAGTTTTAGAATTAGCAAAGGGGGAGTTGGATGAGATGCATATGAAACGAATCCTACTCAGAAAATGGTTTTAAGGACAAAAACCAGAGAAATGTCTTGAAATACAACATTTGAGCATCTAAATCTAGTTTTATGACCATCATTTTCTAGAGCCAGATGCAAACAAGCACTGTAAAAGACCTGCAAAACACCAAAAATAAGACAGGATGCCTCAAATCCCAGAGCAGGTAATTGTTAGTATGGCGCAATATTATGGATGGTAGAAAGTGTTAATCAATGCTCTGATTACAGGTGCTTGGGTTGGGGAAATAGTTACTTCTGATTTATAAACATTGGCTACAGTGTAAAATATTTTTACTGTGATGATATATTATATAATAATGATGTAATTCTTATAGTGCATGTTTATAATGTTTCTCCTGTTACACAAAAACAGCAGCTCCTCTATGTGGTTATATTTGTGATGTACTGTAAAATCTGGAAACACACCTGCCCTTTTGCTGGTCTATGTGGTATTTATTCATTTAGTCAGGTCCTACCTTACATCATCTTGCAAGGCTGAAAGAACAATGCTGCAGTCAGCAAACCCAGAAACCCCTCCACAGATAAACAAAGTAGTATCACACAATTCCACATAAACATATGGCAAATAAAATCAGCCTGGAGAGAAAGAGGCTGATCAAAACACTTTCTGAATAAGGCACAAGAAACTCCCCCATCCGTTTTCGCCTTTACAGTACATTTCATAAACATATCCTGTGAGGGTTTAGCTCAGGCACAGAGAGGAGAGAGAAAAAAAAAGTTTCCAGTTTCACTTTCACTTAAAATAAACCTCTCTTCTCTTAAAAGTCTCGGTCCACCCACCCAGAAATTCAGACAGTAGGCAGTTGGCCAGAATGACGCAAGAAACGTAATCCGAAACAGATGAGAGGGGGGTACTCCACGTATCCCAGATGTGGAAATCTCCTCTGAATTTCCTACAGCAGTTGCCAATAAGAGCTTAAAAATGAAGTTAGCAGGCTATGCTAACGTTGGCTACGTTCGCCTGATGTGTATGAGGGAAGGACTCACCGAGCTTACAGCTGCCTGTGGAGGTGACGCTGGAGCAGGGACAGGGGATGCAGGGCTCTGTCACAGGCGAACCGGGCCTTCGGTAGAAATTATACCTGCACTTTTCACAGTTGGGTCCTTCGGTGTTGCCTTGGCAGTTTACGCAGATGCCTGAAAGAACAGTGGGAGGGAGAGAGGGTTGAGTAAACAGACCCACGACTGTGACTGACAGGACTTTGCTCCAGTAAGGTTGACAAGAGGGAAACAGAGATTAAACAAGGTAAACATGACAAATCTGAAGTTAGAAGAAGGAGACGGGGGAAAAACCTAATACTAGGGAGCATGCAAAAAACCAGGAAGGAACTTCCTCAGACTCTGCCAGAGCATGTGCAAACAAAATACCAAAAGACAGTTGCGAAAACAAATAAAGCGCATTAACTTGAATGAGCTATTTTTGAGCGTGCCAATAACAATGATGAAAGTTCAAATGAACTCTTTACGGGTTGAGTGGTTTGTACTGCTTTTATCTATTTGATTTGAAATGGTGTTTGAAAGCCAAGTGAAAAGGGAACACTTCAACAAGCGATTGCATAATCACAGAGGAAGTACGATAAATGATTATTATGCAACAAGCTTAACCTGACATGTGCATCAATAGCACAGTTTCTAATTGGGAAAAAGTGACCAGCTGAAAACTGCGATGAATGAGAGACGCATTTTCCTTCTTGGAACCTGAGAGAAAAAGCAAATACGCTATACAGTAATAGATGAGCAGGATGAAACGGCAGAATGGAAGACTGAAAGCGGATTGAGGTGTTGTTCTGGAGCTGGAACAGGATCTGACAGCATTTTCACATGTGACAGTGATCCTCTGATTCACATGCTGATGAACACCTGTGCTATTGATGTCCAAATGAGATTTCTCTGTTGTGCAATCAGCCTTCTTGTTTTTGCTGTTCTTTTATCCTATTTTTTTTTTTTTTTAACAAAGCAACACTAGTGGTTCTACTCCTGCACACAAAATATGTATAAATGTCATAATATTAGAAAGCAAAGCAAATAACCCAACAAAGAAAAACAGCAGAAGGAAAAAGGTCAACGAATAGAAAAAGATGAATTAAGGTACTAATTATGAAGACATTAATTACAAAACATTTAGCTACATTTAAAATGGGGCTGCATGTTCATAGTTATTTTGCACAAAATATAAATCACTCAAATTTGCTTAATATAAACCACAATAATTAAAAGGGTGTACACAAAAAACAAATAAGTGTATTACTTTAAAATTTTTAAAAAACAAAAAAATGCTTTAAATTGTTTTTGCTTTTCCCCCAAAATGAAAATGTTTTCTGTTTTATTTAATTGCAATTTTGTCATTGTTTTTCTGAGCAGGTTTTTTGAAGGGTGCATTACTTGATTTTAAAACAGTTGCATAAGGTTGCATGTCTATGTTATCTATGTCACTATATGGACATGAATTTACTCTTAAGTTCTTACTAAGAAACACGAGCATGTTAACCATTTCAGGTTATTCAGCGCAGTTTTTGAAAAATGTGATTGCGACGGCACAGAGTATCTTCTGTCGAGAGTTTTAGCTCGAGGTGTTTAAAACCGTTTCGCTCCACTGTAGCCAAGGGAGTCATATCTTATGCGATATACAGAGACTGGAAGCGCCTGGCAGAAGCCCCTCCCATGACATGAATTTGCGTTTGCTGTGAAGAGAATTGCACGTGTGAATGAAGCGAGTAAACTCAAAATGTAAGGTAACGTAACGGAGCGGGGTCATGTGACTTCACACACGGTAGTGTTTTTAAAGCAAAGTAATTGAAATAACTAACCTGGAAAAATTTGATCGATTATAGGTTCTGAATGTTGATTTCGATTACTTTTCGATTAATTGCCCAGCCCTACTTTCAGTGTAACAATTTTGTCAGGCATACAGTATTTCCAAAAAAAATAAATTACATTCATGACATATTTAAATACTTTAAAATGATTACTTGCATCTTGTTTGAATTTTTACATAAATTACACTGAATGACAATGTAACAAAATTTCAAACAAATTTTGACATTTTATTCTCCAAAAACGTATTTTAAAACCTCAAAAGGTTTTAAACACTTTACTTACATTTAATTTGCTTTCTATGGACATGAAATCACTTTTAATGTAGACATCTTAACGTTTTTGACCCAAGCACAAATCAAAACACTGGCTGTATAACACAGAATATCATAATTGAGATCATTATCTCCAACATATACATGATCATCTGTGTTGTCAGATCATGAACACTATGATCATAGAGAGAGAATGTGTGCATGGTTACCAGGTGGGGAACATTAAATAAACACTTAGTGGAAAATGTATCAATTTATGGAATTTTGATTATACTTAAAAAAAGAAAAAAGAAAAAAAGAAAAGCATAAATAGCCATCTGTGCAGCTCTACTTTATACATTTAGCAGATGCTTTTATCCAAAGAGACTTACAATAGAGGAGCATAAGCAATTCATCACATTCATACATTTTTAATTGCGGCATCAATGTCCAAATACGTTTTGGGACCACTACAGTGCTCAGTAAGCAATTACCTCAGATAGAAAAAGATTAATGACACAAATTAACCAAGCAACAGTCACAATTAATGAAAAAGTGCATCACACAGGTATAGGCAGCATCACTAGTAATCAGCTGACTATGAGTTTCTGTACAGCTGTCATCAACATGAACATTTACGCTTGTTTGATCATCTCTGCTTGATAAAGAATGCAGCCTTTTTTTAGCCGTTATCTGAATTAACTTTATAACATTTGATCCGACATAATATCACAGACAGTCAGGCAACAAGGCGACTTCATTTGTCTCATCTGTCACTGGCTGTGCACTCAAAAATAGGTTCTTTTTCACAAATGCGCTGCATAGCAACTGTAGATTTTTTTTGAAGTAATGAGTAGTGAGTGATGCTCGGCTGTTCTCACCTACACAAGAGCTCAACAGCTAATGTTCTGAATGGTTTCTGTAGGCAATGGTTGCTAAGCTGCTAATTTTCTAATATATATTTGTTCTACTGCACTGTATTTTTTTTCTTTTTCCAATTGCTCTTCTGATTTAAAAGTAATAGCAAACCTCACCAAGATTTGAGGTATTATTCCTGCTTGCAGTACAAACATGAATTCTCTGCAATCGAATCATTGTCTTAGCATATAAAATAATTTTATTTATTTAATAAAACATGAACAGCATTTCACATATGCAATTAATCATTCTGTGGCATATGTATATGTTTCTTTTCCAGCAGAAGATGGCCTCTCCAAGCGAAACCAGGTGTGTTTCAACCAATATAGTTCTTTCTCTTCATCTAAGCATCTTTTGGAGTTCTGTACTACTCAACTACCTTGAAACTACATGCATTAGCACAAACATGGCTAACTTGATTGCAGAAAGCACCACTAGTTAAGAGTATAAACATCAGAACTGAGTGCTTAAACAATTGTATTAATCGCAAGTTACTTCAATTAATCTCAAAATATACACAAATATCGGATAAAATCAAAATATCATCGATCATCTCATGACTTTTCAAGCATTTGAACATAACAAAGCAAACACTACAGAGATCCAACTCAGGGCCGTAAGCACACAGATCAAAGAGACCGTGTATGTGTGTTTGAAAAGATGGGCTGCTGTCAGACCCACTCAACTGTGCGTGTGTAAGTGTGTGTTTTTCCACTGGGTCTCTAGGGCCAGACAGTAAAGCAGGAGGAGGATCATTAGTGTGCAAACGCTGTTCCCTGTATTGAAGATGGATGAGTGTCCACAGATGAAGCCTTATTCAAACATTCCCCCTGGTCCAGCTCTAACTTTTCTTTCCTTTTATAAAATGAGACTGACACAGCCGTCAGAGGGAAACAATCAATGGTAAAATTTGCACTTTAACAGGCAAAACGAGTATCTAAATAGCTGAACCAGATTAACTACCATGAAAAAAATATAATCAGTGTTTCCTACTTTGTTTCACAGCCTTGATAAACCAACAATACTATTGAAAACCACACAAATTCAGTCAGTGTTAGTCAGATGTTAATTGGTAACTGCTCTCATGGACTGAGCGTCATATGACTTATTCAAAGTAATTTGTTTTGTCTTTTGACTGGCTGATCATTTAACCGGCTCACAGCTGGTTTGTGAATCATACATACTACACTGCAGGCAAGGATGATACAAGAGAAAGAGTGTTTATTGTCTCCATATTATTTTGTACTATCTTGTTTGTTTTATCTCATCACACTAAATTAAACATGTGAACCGTCAACTCAGTTTAAATATAATTTCTTTGGTACTGTTAGTGAATCGAGGGACGGGATACTCTGGTGAAATAAAGCTGTTAATACACAATGTCCACAAATCACCATTATGACGGTGGCCGGGAATTCACGAAACTGGGAGGAGGAATAATGAGCCACATTAATGAGTGTGAGTGTCTCTGTACGCATAAGTGTAATTATGAAAATCAAACACATGCATAGCCTGTAAATTAGTAAAGGTTTAAACAGAGGCTTATTGCATGATTGAAAACCACTATTATGCAGTAGATGGTCAACCTAGTGCCCGCAAATCAAAAAGATCACACGTGTCTGGACTGAACACCTCTAATGGGTCAGATTAAAGTAACTTGAAACATGAAGAAAAAGCAAGTGCACACACTCTAAAAAATGCTGGGTTAAGTGGACAAACCCAGTGATTGGGTTGTTCTGACTCAGCTGTTGGGTTACTGTCTAGAAGGTTGGGTCAGACATTTAACCCAATTGTTGATTGAAAGCAACCCAATTGCTGGGTTTGTCCATTTTTCACCCAGCAAAACACTGCTATTGTTATATAAACTATTAAAATGGTTTTCAGTAACTGAAATAAAGATGAAATAAAATGTAGTACATTTATTAAAACCATATGATTACACTACTTAAACTTGCATTTTAATAACTTCTGCCTTTGCAATCAACTTAAATAATTGGTTGAAGTGCTAAAATGAATAAAACCAAAAATGAAATAAACATCAAAGCTATATATAAATAATAATAAAAACATAAATGACAAAAACACATAACAAAATTGGCTAAATTTAAATGAAAATTAAAACGAATTAAAATATAAAAAATAAACTAATTCAAAACATCAATAAATATTATGATGATATATGTATTCTACAAAAAATAACAATGTCAAAATCAAAGCAAACAAACAAACAAATTAAAAGAGAAAGTATTACACACTTAACATACAATTCAATACAAAAGCTTTGGCACAGACCAAAGAGAAAAGGTTATCTGACAGGGTTTAAATAAATCAATAGGCCTAGTAGCAATGGGCAAAATACTCTGAAATGCTTCACAGCCCTCAAGCAGCAAGAGAGCAGAAAGGGCATGATCACCCTTCAAGTCCAACTGGGACTGTCTGAAGATCTCAGAGGTGCAATGCTGGATTATTGCAGTAGAGCCAATGAATGTCAACCAAAATACAATGGATTCCAATGGATGAAAGCAAAGTTAAGGTCCAGAAAAGACTTCATAGACAACTTAGAAGAGCAGACACTATACTGTGACATAGTGTCCTGAAAGATAAATTACTTTTTTTGTGATATTGTTTGAAAACCAAGGGGAAAATTGTGCTTTCGAAAGTGTGTTAAAGGTTTCAATTGAATGGGTCATCACTGTATTGAATAATCCTGAGGGAGCTAAAAATATTACACTTATTTGAAGACTGTTTATCATTCTGTTAACAAATTAACTAAAATTAGCAGTGTAGGTTTTGATGCTTTTTTTGTATTATAGGGAACAGAAATGACATTTTTGAAAATGAAATGTAAAATGGTTGCACCAATATATTGACAGGGGCAGATCTGGATCAGGAAGGAAACAGGATTATTTCGGGTCTGAAAGGTGTATCAAGATTAAATGTTTAAGCTGAGAATGGTGAACAGAAAAGACCAAAGAAATATGCATCCAGAGGTCTTGGTTCTCCTCAACAGCTCAAATTGTGCTGAACTAATGTAACAATATCCCTTCGTCTCACTGCAAGGACATACGACTGGCGAGATTCACCAGCGCAGAGGCACTGGTTGGGACAGTTTGACTCCTGCTGTGGTATCTGACGTAATGGCTGAAAGGCAATGGAGGCTCTCTGTGCTTGTCTGTGTATGTACATTATTGGCTTTTAGAAAGCAGAGGGCATGCTGACAGAAACATTAAACACAGCTGGAGTGGCACAAATGGATGCTAGGGAAAAAAGCCCAGATGGCTTTAGGGACAATGCATCAAATATCGAAAAGATACCAGAAAAAAATATTTGTTGTCATTCTAAAAATAATGTTCCTACTCGACCAGCATTGTGGGGAAAAGCTTATACTGAAGGTTACTCTGGATACTGAAAACTGTATCAGGCTGGTAAAGTGAACACTGAACAGCAAAAATATCTGACACAAAATCCACTGATGGAAAAAATACATTAGGCACTTGATGGATTTATAAAGCAACATTCAAACCTCTTAACAGCCACAAAAAGGAATTAAGCAATGTGATCTGACATAAGGGCTCAAACGTTGAAGAGACATGTCTTTCCAAAGAGATAGTTTACCCAAAATATACAAATTTCGTCATTATTTATTAACCCTCATGGCTTGCAAATAATGAGGTTTGAAATGACATAAAGATGACCCATTAAACTGCCTGGGAATTAAAGTATCTGAAGACTGGGCTTTTCAAATTGGAGTCTAGGGACCCACAAGACTCAGGAGGGCTTTATAGTACTTACACGTACCTATATCTATTGTATTACTTTTCACACAATTTTGATTAGGGCATATTATGAGCTAATAAACACCTATTTATATGCAGTTCCTTGCACAATATTTTATTTATTTATTTATTTTTATTTTTTTATTTTTTTACCTCAAAACGCATTTACCAGACTGCATGAATCATCACATAATCAGATCCATATGTGTTCACTATGTATTCCACACACTGGACATTTCACTTTGAAATTGACGTTAAACGTGCAAGAAGACATGTAGTATTTTGCAGAAATGATTCCACAGGCACGTATTTATAATGATCCCGGGTTAGAAAATAAATCCCTGCCTTTGCATTTTAGAAAACAAGTTTGAAATCCCCTGCGTGTTTGAACACTGAGGAGCTTGTGTGGTGAGAGAGATACAGTATGGGTTGAAGCTCTGCAGTGCTGTCAGTGCATACAGCAGCAGGAAGTGCTTATGTGCAGTTGTTGAGTTAAAGTGATGACATGGCTCCTGCACATTAGCATCAACACCGGTCTTTGGTTACTGCAGTGGACTAACACAACAAAAGCCTTTTTAATAAAGATGCACTGTTGTGATGCCATCCTCTCTTTACCGCTATTCATAATAAGTCTCTAGGGGGCAACAGAGGTGGTTTAAAAAATAATAACTACTCAATGCAAACAATTTCTTGTTATATAATAACAGATATAATTGAAACTGGAGACTTGATGTTGTTGCATTGCTCGCTTTTATGCATAATTGATTAAAAACTGAATTCTGAAGTTTTGTTTTGGCTATCATTTATATTCAACAGACAACCAACAAGGAATAAAAAAAGGAAAACTTGAACCTCCATCTACTGTAATGTAAAATAATAATAATAATATATATATATATATTTTTTTTTTTTGTTGCAATTTTTTTTTTTTTTTTATGACTGTCAACATTTTTTTGCTTTCAAATGTCTTAAATGTTTAAATTTTTTTTAGGTATTAAAGCTTTTGGAGAACTTAAAGATGTTTTCTTTTATTGACATTTTCAGTAAACGTTAGCAAATATGGTTGAAGAGCATTGTATTTTTAACTTATTTGCCCCAAATTCACATTCAGAGACACTGAAACACTAAAAGCTACACTGAAGCATGCAGAGCAACAGAATGCACACATACATATTTAAAACACAGCCCTTGCGATTTGATAATTGGATGAATTGGATGAAATGGTAGGTAACTACTTCATATACTAGCCAACAACCAATTTTTACTTGCATTTGTCCCTTGGCGAATGTTACATTTTAAACTGGCTGACATGGTTAGGGTGCCATGCACACAGCCGCTAGATGGCGCCACTAGCTATTGCAGTGCTATTAGAAATAATCCATTCACTAAAAACTATTGTTTTCGAAAACACACCATTTTTCAGTATGCTTATTCATTTAGGGCATACTGCGAGGTTTTTTGCAGGCTGGAAAACGCTTAAATCTGTATAAAGAAACAAATAAAAGAAAAAATAAATCATCGTATGTTTTTACTCAAACTGCAGATGTGTAATCTGCAGAGAAAATGACCATAAATCAGCTGATTGCATTGATTAGGCAATACATTACTAGTTAGATCCTCTCAGGGGGGCGATCCGTGAAATATCACTATTGATTTCACACATAATCAAAATTTGCTCCAGGGGTTCTGGGATTTGTCACTGTAATAAATGTACTTGAACAAAAGCATCAGTTAAATGACTAATTAGATAGATAACAGGACGAGATCTCTGTGTGACAACTGAATGGAAAACAGTATTTTGGCTTCTTCTGTTGTGTGCAAGTGGGTGGCTCACCTGACTGTGGGTGGCAGTAGCTGCTATGATTATTGCATTGGCATGGTCGGCACCCCGTGATGGTGAAGTTTGTGAAGCCTGGGCGGCAGTCATCACATTTGTCCCCATGCACTCCACTCTTGCAGATGCACATGCCTGAACTGCCAGAAAAATACAGAGGAACAGTTATAGAGTTAGAGAGCATAATAGAAGCACAGAAAGAAAGACTTTTTGTTCCTATAGAAGCATACAGTATCCTTCAAAAGCCAGACACAGAGAGGTTACAACCTCTGTCCACATCAAACACCAGGTTTCCTCTGAACTGCCAGAATAGCTGCCCCTTTACATGAAAAATGATTACACATAAGTAAATTAGTCAGTAGTGCCTCTGCTTGTAATAAAATCTCTCTGTACTGCTAGAAGAGATACAGGGCGGCGTTAATACGCAAAATGAAAGTGTAACAATATCAGAGCATTTAAAATGAAAAGGAACAGAAACTCCCAGAGATGAGAAAACTTCTGATTACACTATTACACACTTGAGGCTTTTGAAGAGCAAATGAGAAATGCAGAAGGATGATTTCTTCTGGGAAAGGCTTGTGAAATATATGAAAAATATCCTAAATTATTTCTTTCAAGCGCACACACATTTACACTTCACTCAGTCTCAGTGAATTTACTCTCCACATGTACAATCAGAAGTCTTCGCCTATACTCCGAGTAATTAGAATACTTGTTATTCTGACTGATGCTGAGCTCACATTTCCTGAGAAAAATAACACTGACAAGCCAGTTTAGAACTCAATCTCTTAAATCATATCAGTATTCGTACTGGTTTCACTTGCATACATAACTACCTTAAAATTAAAAGGCACATAACAACTGCAACTAGAACTAAGACCCAAAATACTGTCAGGGGTCAACATTAAAGTATTTTTGCAAATCTTTTTAATTGACCCGACCATATAAATAGGCAAGTGAATATGTCTGGTCAATCCTAGACCAAAAAGTCTCGATGTGTATTTTTTTATTATTGGATGAAATCTGTTAAAGTGCAATGTGCAAAAAGAGAAAAAGAGGGTGAGTTGGAGAGAGGCTTTAAGCAAGCATCACACAGAGCAGATCCTCTGCGCTGAGGAAGAGCATCTCAAAGACCTTTCATTCTGCCTCTTTGAGCTGTAAGCTGACACCGTGATCCTCCACAGCACAAGTCAATAACTTTGATGTTTGGCCTCAGCCAGGGAGAACTGAGCCATGACTGTAACCCATCTAATGTCTATGAAGAGAGAGAGAGACTAGCAGTACGCTTCTGTCATGGCCTGGATAATGTCCTGTGAACTTCAATCAGTCTTTCCAAATATTAGAATTTAATTTTGAAAGAAACCATTTGAATAAATGGAAAAAATCAGATAATTTGCAGAATCATCTATAAGTAAATTAATCGAGCAATGTCTACTTTTTTTATTCAGTAAATTATGTACCAGATGCTCTGCTTGCCTAAACAATCAAAGATGGGGAGAATATTTCGGAAACCCTCTCGGAAACCTCAAAAGCAACCCAAATGAGATGCTCCAACTGGAACAAATGAAAACATTAAAAATGCAGGTTTAGAATAGATCTGCACTGGTCGCAAAATCAAGCTCTTAAAAACTGATGAGAATACACTAGCCGCATTTGCCCTGAGGGTGGAAGAATGTTGAGGTTTCCATAGCAACAACACCTCAGATCACCAGAAAGTACCCCGCTGTGATTAAACTGAAAGTCTATTACAGTATAATCACCGGGGCAACCATTCAACACAAAAGACAAGCATTAAATATGCTGTGGAAGCTAATTTAAAACCTTTCTTAAATCATGCAGCCTTTGCACTTGTCAAGATTAATTAATGAATCGTTTGAGTAAATTGTGGAAAAGCTGATGGCACAGCACAGCTCATACTCACTCATTATGTGGAAAATGGTCGGAATATATTCACTTTTTAAAAGCAGCAATGCAATTATTTGTGAATGCTGATATGCTCACACTGTTATTGTGCATCATTAAACTCATGTTGGGTGTTTAGGGATATGCCGTTGTTATGAAATCCATTTGTGCAATGCTAGTTAGTTTGTAGCTGACATTCATGCACACTATCCAGGGAAAACTGGTGGTGACTGCTTTAGTACTTGGCTACTTCCTTCCAGACTATTTAAGGGCAGTGCGGTTTGAGGCCTGGGTGGTTTGGAACCTCTAATGCATAACCCAGTTTTATTGCGGTAGTGGGTTATGCTGATCTCTGAATTATATGGTCAGACCCAAAGGTTTTCAGAGCAATCAAACAACCTTCTGAAAGCTCTTGGTGTCCTATGGTTCAGTGATGCTAAAGCAGACTGTCATGTTCAGTTGAAGAACACATGGTCCATCCTTGTCTGGTATGCCATGCAAGAAAAGCTTATTAGCCTCATCGAGTGTTTTTTCAAGATAGACGTTTGGCATTTTCATGAACATACGCTTTATTCAAAGTGATCTAAAGCGCAATCAATATTCACTACAATTCAAAAGCTTGAGGTCAATAAATACTTCATTCCGCAAGGATGCATTCAATTAATCAAAAGTGTTAGTAAAAACTTTTACAAATACATGCTGTTCTTTTGAACTTTCTGTTGATGAAAGAATTCTGAAATAAACGCCTCACTGTTTTTCACAAACACATTAAACACAATAATGCTACCATAAAAAATGTAATAAAAAAGGATACAAAAATGGAAAGTGCAAATTTACTACCATCGCAAAACTCCTAATAGCAGCACCTGCTACAGATGTTATGGATTTGAGTCTTAGTCTGTCTTACTCTTTTATTTCAGGGTTTATTCACACTGAGTGAAATAGGCACACTTCCCCTGGGTCATTACAGGCAAGCCATAAATGAGCTGGTGATATTTGGGATTCTCCTGATCTACTTTCACTCGAATACTGTCAGAGAAATACTATAAAAGCATCAGTCAGCTCTCTTTTAATATTTCAGATAGGAACTACTACTATCGATTTAAAAATGCTTAAATTGCAGACTGTTAATTGACTCTGTTATTGACTGTGGTGATGTTCCAGACTGTTCACTGTATCACTGAATTCCATTATCCTGACACAATCTCTTCCAAAAATACTTTGCGTTCCTGGAAATAATAACCCAGAGTAACAGACATACAGTAATACAGTGGATGACAGTATCTAGCTTAATTAGGGTGGTTTGATGTGCCCTCGTTTACTGGGCTATTTCTAATGAAGGAGCTGTATGTGTGAGCCTCAACGAGAAATGCTAAAATCTGATAAACTAATGTAAACTACAGTATACATATGCAGGTAAAACATGACCAGAAACATAACACAGCCTCATTTAAAAGACAGACAATTGACAATGGATGCTCTTTTATTCCTCTTTCAAAGGAAACTGCTTTTTCATTTCTTTTAACAGTTGTAGCCATCTGATCTGAAGCAACTAACCCAAGCTTCCTGACCACAACCAAGAGCCAAATGTTTTTGCAATAGTAGGAAAACACCATCAAACAGCAGAAGTACAACATGTCAAGTGACTTCAAATGAGATATTTCAGCACAGGCCCATCCTAATAATAATAAAAATAAATAAATAAATAAGTATAAGACTTAAAAATCCCTGTTTACTCAGTGAAAATGCAGATTGTGTGGAGGGTAGTGGGAGGCCTGACAGAACAAAGAAACACTGTGCCTGGAGCAGAGCTGAAGACTTTTAATAACCTCTTCTGCCTACAGACCAGAGCTGGCGAGAATGAGCACATAGAGCTGTCAAGGAGAGAATGAGAAGACTAAAAATCCGGCAATTATAGAAAGGAAGTGGATGAGTGATCATCAGAGGGGGTCTAAGTTGACTCTTACTAATGACCAAGAGCAAAAAAATAGCGTACTAAATGTTTTAACAATTATCAAAAAAATGCAAAGAGGTTTTTGTGAAGGGTAGAATTAGTGTTGGGACATAAAACATAATTAAATGATATATAATTAATAATAAAAATAATAGACACACACCTACATAAAAATGTGAGAAGATCACACTCAAACAAGGAACAAAGTTAAAAATGTATTATAATTTCCTTTTTAATATTTGCTCTCACCTGGAGGCACTCAATGAGGGGACCTTTATTTGAATGTTTAATTTATGTGAGATTAAAGTCTGCTGGGTGCTCTGCATTAATGCCAGAGTGGTCGACTCCTTGAGGTTGGTGCTGATTTGAGGGACGCCAGCTCTTCATAAAGCTAAGCAGGACAGTGAATGAGTTGGAACTGAGCCAATTTATCTGTGCAAACCCCACAGACAGGATTAGTGCTTTCTCTCTCCATCATTTTCTAACGTCTGGCCAGACATCAGAGCAAATTGAGGAACCAACTAGGCTTAAACAAAAAGAAACTTAAACACTTTTGTTCCAACCCATTTAAAACGTCCTTCTACAAAAGTGAACAGAAGAAGCACTTAGTAGGGTTTGATGAGCAATGCTTTTTCCTCTCTGTCAAATATAAACCCTTGCATTGCACAGATCTTATTTTTCCTTTGGCAAGCATCAAGTTTTTTGCCTGGCTTTTGATTAGGCCACACAGCAGGCTAAACTAATCCTCCTCACAGGCAAGAGATATCAGCAGCCAAGTCATTTCATCTTATCCAAATAAAGACAGAATTGGAAAATGGCAAATGGAAAAAAGGAAAGAAGTAATATCATACGCTGTAATAAAGAGTGTTCTAATGGTGTGTTATAGCTTTGTTTAGTTAGGCTCACGCTTCTGGGTGTCAGTGTCTTTACACTTCTGGTTGGATGGGAATGAAGTACTCCGTAACAAGATTAATAAGAAGCTCTACCACCATTGTATGGTACAGTGATTGACTGATGTAGTCACTACATTTCATAGTTATGACTGCTACTCTACAATGTCAAAATAAATATTAGATCTTTTAACAGGCTAATTTACAGTGGCGGCTGGTGGAAACTTTCCCACCATGATTTATTCCAGTATAACAAAAGGAAAACATGCAGTCAGGTTTATAAATATTGGGACATCGACACAATTCTAAAGTTTTTTTGGCTCTATACACCACCACAATGGATTTGAAATGAAACAAGATGTGCTTTAACTGCAGACTGTCAGCTTTAATTTGAGGGTATTTACATCCAAATCAGGTGAACGGTGCAGGAATGACAACAGTTTGCATATGTGCCTCCCACTTGTTAAGAGACCAAAAGTAACGGGATGGAATAATACTCATAAATCAAACTTTCACTTTTAATACTTGGTTGCAAATCCTTTGTAGTCAATTACAGTCTGAAGTCTGTCGCTGAGTTTCATACCTGGTAAAGCTCTGCCAGGCCTCTACTGCAACTGTCTTCAGTTCCTGCTTGTTCTTGGGGCATTTTCCCTTCAGTTTTGGCTTCAACAAGTGAAATGCATGCTCAATTCAGGTCGGGTGATTGACTTGGCCATTGCATTACATTCCACTTCTTTCCCTAAAAAAAACTCTTTGGCTCTTTGGATCATTGTCCACCTGCACTGTGAAGCGACCTCCAATGAGATCTGAAGCATTTGGCTGAACATGAGCACATAATATTGCCCGAAACACTTTAGAATTCATACATGCCCACGCCATGACACTAGGGTTGGGCAACGTTGACCAATTTGGCAGTGTTCGCGCAAGAAGGTGAGAGAAGACCGAGCGCAAGAATGATCGTGGCTTGAATTGTGCGCGTATGATATATCAAGCGCATTCACGGGTTAGAAATGAGCTTGCGGGCCCCGTTTCTTCACATGTACATCTGTTTTCCTCTCACAGAAATGATTTACCATGCCCACCAGCATCAGTGGTGTGCTCGCTTATTAATGGCATAGATTTGGCGCCATAGATTAAGCATGTTTTTCGCGAGCTGGTTGCTGTTGCTGCGGTGGGGTGGAGGATCTCGATGCCGGCTCAGCATCGTGATGTCTATCGGCCATCGGCGATGGACGATGGCATCGTCTATCAACCCAACCCGACATGACACTCTTGATTGTTGACTTTGACACACATACACCTACCTCCTGGAGAGTGTTCTTGATCTGGCCAATTGTTGTGAAGGGTGTTTTCTTCACCAGAGAAAGAATTCTTCATTCATCCACCACAGTTGTTTTCCGTGGTCTTCCGGGTCTTTAAGTGTTGCTGAGCTCACCAGTGTGTTCCTTGTTTTTAAGCAAGCTCCAAACAGTTGTTTTGGCCACGCCTAATGTTTTTGCCACTTGTCTAATGGGTTTGTTTTGTTTTTTCACCCTAATAATGGCTTGCTTCACTGATAGTGACAGCTCTTTGAATCTCTTCTTGAGAGTTCACAGCAACAGATTTCAAATGCAATAGAACACTTGAAATGAACTCTGGACCTTTTATCTGCTCATTGTAATTGGGAAAATGAGGGAATAACACACACCTGGCCATGGAACAGCTGAGAAGCCAATTGTCCCATTACTTTTGGTCCCTTAACAAGTGGGAGGCACATATGCAAACTGTTGTAACACCGTTCAACTGATTAGGATGTAAATGCCCTCAAATTAAAGCTGACAGTCTGCAGTTAAAGCACATCTTGTACTGTACGTATAAAATCAATTGTGGTGATATATAGAGCCAAAAATCTTAGAATTGTGTCGATATCCCAATATTTATGGACCTGACTGTATTAACACTTGAAACATTTTAAATGAAGATAGCTTGAATCTGAAAGAGCAAGAACTTTAGATTTACTGACAGGTTTTTGTAGCTTTCAATCATGACTGCTAAGTGGAAAATGTAATTGGCATAGTCAGCCCTTGGTCTTCTTCTTGTGCATAAAAAAGAATTAAAGAAACTGATAGAATGATAACGATGATAGTGATAGAATGAAAGTGTTTATTCCATCAATGGTTTCCTTCAACGGTTCTTTTTTTTTCTTGTGCGCTCATTCGCTAAGGTGAAGAGCCAGTTAGAGTTCCTTTTTACCTAGCTGAATCGACATAAAAAACGGCCAACATATAGCTCCCAGCAATCTGATAAAAGGCCAACGGTGCAGAACACAATGAAATCACTAAAGCAGATTGCTCAAAAACCACCTGATATTGTGTGATAGCTGACCATTGTCTTGGTGTGTCCAGGGGTTTACTTGCCCATCAAATTTAAAAGATTGGGGAAAAATGTACCAGACAGCCACCAGAGGGCACTCTTCACTGATTGTTATCTGTTAGTTGTGGACTAGTTGTGGACAGTTTCCATTGTCCTTTGCACAGGCTATTAGGATCCTGGCCTTCTAGGGCTTTGTCAGGTATCTCCATCATCTTACTCAGTGGGCAACACCAAGCCTACCAGAACCCTTGCGTGGGGATTTTTCTACTAGCCCTGGCCTTCTGCCTCCTATTGAGAAGCAAAGTTAAAGGGGTCATTAACGGTACGTTCACACGGGGTGTCAGCGTTAACGCTTGATGGAAGGCGTGGCTGAAGTTTGGCACTGACGCCATGGTCATAGCAGCGTAAGCCAATAAAATTAGACAGTTTGCTGCTCTTGAACAGGATGAATGTCATTGGCTGCCGCCTGGCTGCTGTATTTGCATAGAGCGATCCTGATTGGCTGACGCTTCCGTCGGAGGCGCTTCACTGGTGTTGTTCGCCGCAGAAGTTGAAAAATTCTCAACCTTTGCCGCACCAGTGAATTGCCGGATCCACAATGCTTTTTGGCAACGCTTGACGTCACCCATTCAAAGTTGACGCGTTGACGCTGACGCCCCATGTGAATGTACTGTTAGAGGTTCAACAACTGGTATAAGTTGTCTTAACAGAAATGTATGTTATCAGTTTACAGAGCTATCCTATAATGATAAAAATCCAGTCAGTGGTTGTTTTACAATCTCTGTAAATGTTTTCCCCTTTCTCAATTGAGCCATCCGACCGTGCGACGTCACACGGTCAGAGGCCCCTCCCACGATTGTTGATTGACAGCAGCGTAAGACGGGTGTCTTAACTCAGACCCGCCCTGAGTGAGCCATCATCAGTCCAAGATGCAGAGACAAGCATGACTCCTAAGTGATTGAGGTGTTGTGTTGTTGAATGTATTAATGAACATAGCAGTAGTCATTTACCCCTGACATCTGAGTGACTGAAGACGTGGAGGATTAACGTTACGTTTGGTTTTGAAGGGAAATGCACCCTGTTCTACCTAAATGCATTTATGTTCTCGCAAATCATTCAAGATCCTGCCTCACCTACAGAAGCAGTGAGTATAATGTCTTTCAATGAATCTTTGCAAATCGCCTTTCCTAATAATGTGCTAAAGAGCTCATAAAGATTTAAAGGGGAAGTACACAGAGTAAAATGGGCATTTTTTACACTACCCTTGACAAACTATATTACAGACTTTCCATTAAGACCCTAAAGAATCATATCAGCTTGTGGAAAATTGGCTTTGTATGACCAAAGTCTACTTCAGGCAATCCAAAGTCTCTTCACAAGATGGCTGTCAGCCTAGAGTCTCTCTCAAAAGTTGGCCACCACGCCAGAACCTCTAGCTGTCATGGATGTCATGCCACAGTCTTCAGCCCTCTTGGACGCCACTTCTGTGTTCCATATAATCTTGAACGTTGCATTTGAAAACACTCAGGCTTTCCAAAGACACGTGGGGCAGATCTCAACTTTGGTGGATCCACCGCTGATTTCGTCCAGAGCAGCTATTATATCAAGGACCTCCGCAAGGGCCTGGAGTTCATACAGGAACTCGCTCCAGTCTGGGAGCCCTCAAATCCACTCCAGAACCAGTCTTCACACCTGCTTTTCAATCTGTTCAAGTCTATGAGTTCACCCAAGACCTTGCTCCTGTTTACAAGTTATTTATTCTATGAATTCACTCCCGAGTCCTCTCCAGTCCACGAGTCTGCTCCAGAGCCCAATCAAGTCTTTTGAGCTCATTCCATAGCTTGCTCCAGTCTACGACTCTGTTCCAGTACAGTGGTCTACTCAAGTCTACGATTGCATTCCAGAGTTCACTTCTGTCTACAAGTCCACTCCAGAGCCCATTCTAGTCCATGAATTTGCTCCTGAGAGTTCTGAGAAGTTTTTGAATAATTACAGGGATAGTTTACCCAACAAATTAAAGATTAATATATTTATTTCTAAAGCTACATTTTGTGATGTCTATTTGATGCTTTCTCTATCTTTTACAGGTCATTTCTGAGGCAAATTTGTTGTTAATTAAATGGTAATCACAATGTATTAGATTCAAAATTATAATGGTTAACAGCACTGACAGACAGACAGAGTCAGGACAGGTTTCTTTTTTGTTCTTTAGTTTAAGTCCATTCATGATACTGCATACACAGAATACTTAGTTTGGAAAGCAGGAATACACTATTAGCAATTTACAGACAAACCATTTGAACATCAACTGGGAAGAAAGTGGATGGCGAAAACTAAAACATTTCTTGACTGACCACCGAGCCTCATTAGCCGGTTGAAACCGGTTAACCGATTAGTTTAAAATATGGTACACTATTTTAAATAACAGGCATCTCGAGCAGCGCCTGCAATTTCGCAACTCTGTCGCATCTCTCTGCCGCTCTGCCACCTGCACACACACACACACACACACACACACTACCACTCACGTCACTTTTTTAAAATCCCCTACAGCGCGAAACATGAGTCCCGCAAACGCGGCGCCGAAGAGCTTGTTGTATGTAATC
>JAUMHQ010000053.1:7245922-7257821 GCA_032361165.1 Enteromius paludinosus | reverse complement strand
TATAATAGCCTAATTTAGATATCACTTTTTTTTTTAACCGACTACCGACAACTTTCGGTCATCGGTTAACATCCCTAGAAGAAAGGCTGTTGTAAATCATAATTATGAATATTTTAGCACACCCTGGGTAGACATTGCCCTTTTGTACTAGGTGAAGGCTCAGTTCATTATGCCACAACCTGATCTGATCCAGATCAACAGCAACATCCAAAAACGATCAACAGAGCATGGCAGTATAGTCAACAAGCCTTGAGGTTTTCAAAATGATTGACAGGCCAGCAAGAACGGTGTTAATATCCTTTGAATAATTAAATAGTGAAATCTTATTTCATGCACCCACAAGATCAAATATTGGTCTGCATATGAAATGTGAGGGAAAAGAAAGCCTCAAGCACCCTTGCATATTGGTAGTGTTGATTTTAGACTATTGGTCATTTTTACCGGCTTTGGCACTACAATATCTTTGTTTAATCTGTCAAGAACCTCAGACAGTTACATTTTATTTAGCTAGAGGTCACAAAATTCTTCCAATTATAAGGTCTGTCTGTCAATGTATAGGGAAGACACAAACTGACTTATCTCTAAAATTGCTGTAGGACAGGCTGCAGTAATCAGTCAATAATCAGTCATTAACATGGAGTTAAACAACATGCTGCTTTTGGTGTAAAAGCTCTTGAAGCTCTGGCTTTGTCATTGGTTTTTTGAAGGAGGAATTCTAATGATGGCTCAATGAAAGATGAAACACTTTCTCCACAATAGTGTGAAACAACAATGAGAAAAATGTCAAGAAATAAATGTCCATTAAATCATCTGCAACACAGAAAATAATGGGTTTAATCATGAAAAATGTCATGCATTATGACTCATTCTTCTGGAACTCTCTTGGCAATTACTGAGCCATAATAGTGCATCGTCCCACCAGGGCCCCGGACGTCTTGCCGGGATCACATCCTCCATGCACACAGAGCCATCTGATTTGATGACAATCCCATGTCTTGACCAGTCGTTGCTCTTTGTCCTCTACTATGAATAAAGCCTTTTCAGATTATATCAAACAGGGCTTGTTCAATCGCTTACAGCCGTGGCTGCACCCAGGGAACAGAGAGCTGCCGTGGGCAAGAGGCCATGCTGTAGGACAAGGGACTGAAGCTGTAATCATACACACAACTTCACACCATTACCTCCCCAAGGCTCATGAATAGAGCTTTTAGACCTCACTACAGACTGAACCAAAATGGACAATTAAGAGTGGGAGGAACAGGGAGAGAAAAAAATAATAGACATGATGCTGACAACTGATAGCCCATCATTATATTATACATCATAGATATTTTACAGATTTTAAGAGACTTTGCACAATTGTGGATCAACAGAAGTAGACATTATTACTGGTCATTACCAAATGTAACATGATTGTCCAGTGGAAATACTGAACAAAATGGTTAATTATTTTCATTATTTTGTTTATAATATTAAAAACATTATATTAGATGCAGCATTAGATTGTAAAATATTTTGGAATATATTTTGCAATACATAACATTACCCACCCTGAACACAATTATTCATATACATATATATGAATTTATATATGCTGTAAATAAATAATTAGTAATAATAATAAAATAAAAACAATAATGTTGTTAGCATGACTGATTTACTATTATTTTGTTACCAAATTGAAAATATATTCCAATTAAACCTTCAAATGCTAAAATGTAGTACAAACTGTACTTCAAGAGGCAAGAAAATACATTTTAGGTAAATGCATAATGCAAATATAAATTATTTCATTATATTAAGACGATACAAGTACGTTCAAGACTGAAGAAATATGAGGACAATACCACAAAATTACATTTATATACATTGATTTATTAATTTAATGATTTTTTCTTTATTTAGATGTACTGTATGTAAAATGAAATGTCTATATGAATACCAAAAAACCACAAAACAAAATTTTCTCACTATATTTACTCCCTGCATCTTTTCAAGAACAACAGAGATGATAAGAAAAAAAAACTGAGGTTCAACCTCTAAGAGAAGCACAGAGTGTTCCTGGGTATAATCCTCACTTCTGCTGCAGCGCAAAGCACCTGCATCTCAGCCAGTGTTCCCACAGAACACACAAGAAATACACAGGCCATCCGCACTCTAATGTTTCCACCTGGTGAGCCATGCATGCTGTTCTCACTTGACTGAGAATCAGAAAAAGTGAGCACTAAATTGGCCAGAATGTCAAAGGTGAGAAAGGGGTGAGAGGACACGTGCAGAAAATGATGTATCGACCTCAGGAAATAATGACCCTGTCATTCCAAAAAATGTTACTGGCCATTTAAGAATAGTGCAATACAATTCCAAATTGAATCACTTTACTGGACATATTCCTCTTCATTTCCTTTAGTGCTCACAGGAATTTTACTAAGCAGGACATATTCCTGCATCAACATTCTTTTTGGTCCTGGAACAACATTCCTATCAAGCGATCAGATTTCACAGTTTTTGTATTATATTTGAGGCTTCAATAACATACTTCTCAACTTATCATTTCTTTATGGGCTAGTAAATATGATTTAATAGATGGGTTTGGAGGTAGTGACATAAAAAAAAAAAATTATAATAATACCATGTAAATATAAAAATTAAATAACATTTCTATAGGCATTACAAAGTTTATGGGTAATTCATGATGATAAAATGAATATTCCATACTGTTTATTTTTTGTTTTAAATCTGAGTGGTCTAAAAACCTGATTTGAGCCGTTTTAATTCAGCATGCTGTATTGCATTATGTTGTTTTTAAAGACTTCAGGCTCCATGCTGTCTTGCTGTGTAGAAGGACCAGGACTAGATCTTGCCAGCAGACACATGGATGGTATCACACACAGCTCCTAATGCATTCTCTCACTCTTATTTTTTGTTTCCTTTCCTCTTCCTTCCAATAAACAAGATGCTGATGGAGCATGACTAGCCAATGCTGCAGAAGAATGGGGACAGATTGCTGAAGGGGCATTATGTGGGAGGGACTTCAGTCTTCTCTGCTGTGCCAGTCTTTGTGTTCAGATCTCCATGAAACCCTCTGTGACTGCCTCTGCCATCATTTCCACAAGCCAAAATCTTCAGCTGCCACAGCAGATGATTAAATCGACATTATTCCATTTTATATGCAGATACAATCTTTATAACCATGATTATAAGATTATTTGTGCCGAAAATAAAAGTCTATAAATCAGATCAAAGCAAACAGATTTAGTCACAGCTACTCACAGACAGATAAAAAGGTACACTGAAGATTTAAGTCAAGGTGTTCCAATAGAGGTCTGTCCTTTTGTCAATAGCTGGCTGTGAAAACCAGACCGAGATGATCCACTGGATTCATAATCTAATGCTACTATGGCTCCCTGAAACAGCAGCCAACCATCAAAAGTGTTTTTGTTTGCCATGGAGCCAGATAAATGACACAGTTCAAGGATGTGGCTCATAGGAAGAGATATTCCACCTTTTTAAAAATAAATCTTGAAAAATATTTTTAAAGGAACAAAAAAGATACTTTTTTTGATCTATACATTTTACGAGACAATAAATGTATCTAAAATAAACTTATAAAAACTAAATACTGAATCACTCGAAGTCACATTTTTGTGCGCTTGTACACATTTAGCATGATTATCTACCATTTATGTAAGGGTGGCCAACTCTCTTCACACCACATTATTCAGTCACACATGTAACAGCTCATAAACAAACACTCGCACGATGACACTCTCTAATTCACTGAAACAGCAGCAGAAAAGAAAATGCCAACATATGACATCACTGTAATACCTCCACTATGACCACAAGGCTTGCATCCAAATCCTGTCACAGTGCTTTTATAATCCATGTCGACAGACACATTAGTATGGTTATAAGCAGTCCTATTTTCCCCCATCTCAGACGATGTAGAAAAACATCTTACAGTATGACTAAGCTCCAAAAGCATTTACTCTAAATACACTACATGTGCGAAATGCAAGTCTGATAATAGTGTTTAAGCAGACAGCAGACACACAGTATGCCCTGCTACAGTATCTACTACACAGTGGCAGCACTGTGGGCTTTGGTTAAACCACACCAAACTAATATTAGGTCAGTCTGCACTGTGGTCATTGTTTTTACTCTCAAACCACCCCCTCAAAAGTCTCCACTACCCAATACATGAACAGAAACAGGCTTTCCCCAAGACAGTTCTTGGGAAAGTTCTTGGGGAAAACACAAATTTAATTTGCTGATCAACTACACACACAAAAAAGAAAAGTTTATATACACAATGTATTCTTTATTGATTTATTTGACATACGTAAACTACACCGCATTCAAAGATTTGAGGGTCTCAAAGCTGAATGTTCAGCAATTTTACTCCAATGTTAAGTGTCACAAGATCCTTCAGAAAGCATTGTAATATACTGATTTTGTGTTCAAGAAACATTTCGTATTATCAATATTGAAAACAGTTGTGCTGTTTAATGTTTTCGTGGATATTTAAATGTTTTTTGGATTAAAGTTCAAAAGGATATATAATTTTCTAACATTAGAAATGCCTTTTCTGGCACTTTTGATTAATTTAATGCAATCTTGCTAAATAAAAGTATCTCAGTCTTACTGACCCCAGACTTTTTTATAAGGGATGGCTTTAATCATTAAAGATAAAGCTATAATGAAACTTTATTACTGTATTTATTGAGTGTCTTGAAATGGCTATACAGCTGAGAGGGTCTAAATGGTACTGTATATTTCTTTCCCAAAATCCACTTGTGCATCCACCCCAGTACTTGATCTTTGCTGTCACATATAATCCCCAGTTACCTCTAGTCTAGTGCATCTGATGCTTCCAGCACAAATGACGATCTCATAGGGTTTTCTACAGTCTGATAGACTTATCACAGTTATACTATGAAGCCCCCAAAATGATCCCCCAGGTAACCGATCTGCACAAATCTCCATTCAGCACTCTGCAGCTCCTGGAGCACAAGGCTGGCTGGAGAAAAAGGAAAAAAAAATAGATTTGGAGTGTTGTGTTGATGGCTGAGCTTGCTGGGGAACAGCAGAGAGGGCTGATTCACTACAAGGCTGACATATTTGTCCTTAGTGTAAAAGTCTAACATAACCTTTGTACTTCAACAAGCTGTCTAGTCAGCAGTTTAGGGGTGGAAATACAAATCAAAGCATTCAAAATCAAGCTTAAACCGGTAAAAAAAAACATTAAACAGAAGAAATATTAAGATTCTCAAAGTCTAAACGAAATAATTACATTTGAAACATTGATCATGTGACTCTTTGTACAGACGACCAGATGTTCCTGCTACCACTGAAGAGCAAGCTCTTCATCCCAAATCATGCTGAAGAACACGATGATCAGGCACAAATGTTATTAAAACACAAAGCTGACATACAGATTAGCAAATACCATCATTACTACACAGTCATTTTTCAATTTAACATTTCAGTCATATATTGTTCTGATAATAAGGTTAATGAAATCTTTTTTTTAAAAAGGTAAAGCATTTTTACTCTTAGAACAAAGACAAAGAGAGAGAGTAGGAAAACAGGAGGGATGAAGATGGAACAGAAAGGCAGAAGTGAGAAGTAATAAGAAGGGAACAGGATGTGGTGTTGTTCTGAAGGAAACTTTTTGAGCTGTCACTCGAGAAGTGACACCATACTATCAGGCAGCCGAGACTTGACCTCTGCTATAAATATAGAGCAACACTGGATGCACATAGTCACAAAAACTCACCACAACACTGCCTCACATTCTTTCTTATTTTCAGTCTTTACCACACACACACACACACACAGGCATACAACAACAGCAGTAAAATAAACCAAAATCAAATTGAAATCAAATCATCAGACTGGAGTCACAAACAGCAATTTTTAGCTTATTTAATTCTTCTTTTCCCTCACATGAACCACATCAGAACTACTCCACACAATTTTTAAGAAACTTTCAGTTTCACTTCCTCTGTATTTTGTCATTTTGTTTATATTTTATTATTATTGTAATATTATTGTTATAAATTTAGCAACAAAAAAAAGCAATAAATAAAGAAAGAAACTTTCAGGTCGCTTCGTGGGTGGAGATTGAATTTTTCTGAACATTTGGAAATGTGATTCAAAAATAATAAAAGATTAACCACCATTTCTATTTTAAATGTCCAATACTGAGCATTAATTGTATTAATAAATCATCATTATGTTGAAGGCAAGTCTAAAAGGGCAATGGAAATCAGAATAGACTATTAGCCATAGTAATTCTACTAGAAAGCCCTCAGAGCAGACGTTCTACGTTGAGACTATTAGATGTGCAATCCTGTTTGTGGTTAATTGGTCGTACTTCAGCATCCATCAGCTCAACGTGCAGCTTGGGGACTAGCTGCTGTTTTGTGCATTGCAGCATTTCTCAGATGATGTTTTATTGTCTCTTAACCTAACAAGATTATATCAGGACAGAGTTGTCGTGTAAATCCCCTTCATGAATTCATGTGCTGTGTCTTGTTCTGCTTCTCAGTTCTACAAAAACATAAATTTTTTTTCTAAATATATGCTTCCTTTTTCACTGGTTTTGATGCAGGAAGATACACTCACATAACTTAAAATTTATAAAAAGGCACTATATGTACATATTGCAACCCAGAAACTAACATAATTAGCTGCACTTGGGTCCATCCCATCATGACAGTAAATAAAGTCATGTATACATGGTACCAGGCAGTTTTTTAATGGTTGAATGATTTATTTACCTCTTCCTGTCTAAGTGAGTGGCTTTGACCACAATATACTACAGTATTCTGTGGACAAGAGGTTACGTCGATTGACTGAAGTCCAGATATGTGAGAGTAAGGTCTGCATTAACAAAATTTCCTCAATTAAGACTGGGCCAGTGTGACATATTGTTATGATTTTAGTCCGTTGGGGTGGCCGAGGTGATTGACATATGAGCTACGGGTGAGTAAGGCTTCTTATTTTCAAAAGAAACATTTCCATTGAGGTTAGGAAGTGAAGGCGAAGGCTGAGACGGAATTCAGAAATATCTAGGCAGAGCAGGAAGTATGAATTACCTACAGTGATGCAGTGTGTGACGTGTGTTGCTGGAACGGAGAAAACTGTGAGGTGGGTCTCATATAAAAACGAGCCCATTTATCCAGAAAGAAAGAAGCACAGAGAATGACTGAGGACTTTTTGTCTTCAGACAGTTTGATTTCCCTCCAAATGAATACATGAAACATGAGTTGATGTGATATTCTTTTGTGTGAGGAAACTAATAAATCATGGCAACTAAACACAAATGTCCCTTGTGCATATTTGAATCCACGTTAGGATTCAGGCTTTATAACCAGATGGGTCAGCGTGTTAAGGAAAAATACACAAATATTAACCCAGTAATAAGTTTAAAAGAGATATTTTGTACATTAAAGTCTGTCATTCAATCGCTCAACCCTTTATTGTACACATGCTACACATTCTTTTACTTGTTTTGTTTTTGAAAATATACAGTTTTATCAGTATATTTATGTATATTTGTATAATATATCTGCAATGAGCTTGCAGTGGAGACCACCTAAGGTTTTATAGAATAAAAAGTCTGAAGTGTTAGTGAAGGTTTGGTACTTTTGCTGCTAATCACATGTGTGTGTGCGCAGAAAGGAAACCCAACAGCTCTGGAATAAAGCTTTATACATCAATATACTGTTTATAAACACAAAATGAATTTTAAATTACCATCAAAGTTCAGGATTTGAGGAACACTTCCGCAAACACACACACACATACCCAAATCCACACCAGAAACACTGGTGCATTTATTTACTCAAACATGCAGACTTTCTCCCCACAGGATACCCACAGGCCAACATGGCAGTGTGTGTGTGAATGTGGGTCACGGGCAGTTGATTCTGTCCACTGTCTGGACATCTGTCTAAGCACACAGATGTGTCATGCCCAGCCAATCACTGGCATAACCTACACACATACACAAACACATGCTCTGAGTCCCATTTGACCCCTTTTGTGTTTACTGGAATATATAAAGAGATCTTACTCACTGGTCACTGTACATTTGTACATTTGCTTACACTCTTTAGACTTCAACTGTTAATTGGGTTAATTCATTCATTACTTTTATTTTAATATTGCACCGTGATAGTATTTGACACAAATACACTTAAATATGTTAATATGAAAAGCACTAGTTCTTGCAACACCACACATACAAATGTATGAATGTTTTTGTATTAGCCTTAGCCCTTTAAAAACAGCAAATCAAGTGGCAATTATTTTCTTACAAGGAGACATACACACTTCAAAGCTAAACTCACACACAGAAAAAAAAAAAAAAAACTGAACAAATAAAAAGGTAAGGTTCAGCTGTTCATTTGGTGAATTTGGACACTTTGGTGGTAAAACATTAGTGAAATATAAATAATGTATTTATAGAGCCATGTACAACTACTAAAATCGACTTTAAATAAAAAGAAAACCAAAGTGATTTCTTAAACAATGGTCTAGAATGACTTAATTTTTTTAAGTATAAACCATTAAAAAGGTAACGAAGCAAAACATGCCATGAGATTTATTTACCAGTATCAAAGAAAGTGGCAAATACAGTATAGGATAAGAGAAAGTAGCATGTTTTACTCCCTGGTGCATGCATGAGTGTAAATCAACCAGTAAGCCTCCATATAAGGTGCACGTCCCAACCACACATGAACACATACAGCAATATGTTACTTTGAAGGCACATATCCTACAATAGAGCAAACCTACTGTACATTAAATCCAAAGGACAGAATAAACACAGCATACTCAGAGGCTAAATATGTTAGAATGTCACTCTCCGGCCCAGATTTTACTCACATTCCAGATCCTGCTTTCCATGACCCGATAAGATGCATACACACAAATGCAAACTGCCAAACACTGCTGAAAATACTTCTCATAGATTGCTATTCTATTCCTGTTTGCTAATCTTTTTTTACGGGTTGAGGGGTTCTTCTCTTTTTAGTTGCTATGCAACAAATGCATTGACACCAATATGAAGTGTCCTGTACAAGTAAACAATATGCAATACTTTTTAATTTAGAAACACATACAGTGGAACTCTAACATTAGGCTAAACCCCAATATGCACCGCAATCATTGATATTTCTCCCCATCTCTCCTCTGACACACGTAATAAAGCAGTGCACAAACTCTCCTTTACAAATGCCTTCTATGGTGTTTTTTCCTCTGAAGTCTGGCTTCAGGTAAGCTGTATACATAATGGGCCAAGGAAGTCTCTCCAAGTGCCAAAGGCGATATTGAGCAGGGCTCATCTCATTTACTCTTTCCATGCTATAGGGCGGGACTTAATTGTGCATGTTCATTTATATAAATCGCTCTGTATATTTTTTTGAAGGGTTAAACACACTGAATTCTGCTACATCTGTGTTTATTGTAATATGGAATGATGATTTATGAATATGTTCCTGGATCTGCATCTGAGGAGTAAGTGATTGTGTGTGTGTCGACTTCCTGAGAGTGTTGCCTCTTCTTAAGTGGCTTCAGAAGAACCATTTTTCTCCTGCTGCTATTTACAGAAAAAGCCAAGCAGACGCAATGTTGCGTATTATATGAAATAATAATTTAGTGGTTTGAAACACCTGAGAGGAAAGAATGCAAAAGTATATGAGAACAAAGGGCTCAAAGGCTTTTGTTGTTCCAATACCACCAACAATCCAACTGTGGATTGGCAGTTTAAAAATGTCCAAAGACATCTCTGTCAGTGGAAAACAAGGGTCGCTGGCCTCAGAAAGACACTGGCATGTGCCACAAAAAGCAGGGAGCTCTAGCATACTTGTCCGTGAAGAAAAAAAACAACCAAGATGTGACACATCAGAGTCGCTAAATGTCTGAACTGGTTTTGATGCAAGAAATTTCTAAGCTTTGAATGCAGTTTTTTCTTTGATAACTGCAGTAGCAGGCCGGAGAGGGGAAAAAAAATATTTGAACAGCACACTTTTTCCACAACAGACCCACATAGGCTATATTTAAAAAAAGAGAAAATCAATTGAAAAATTATGTCTGCGGAGAGGACTGCTGAAAATCTAAAGTTACTTCGATTGTAATGAACAACAACCACTATCAGTCTGGAGACGTTTTTGTAGGGGACACAGCTTTACAGCTATCAGTGTGACTGAATATTATGTTCCACATGGGTTTTGTGTATTAGTTTTGTTTTTCCATGTTTCTCGCTCTTCTTCCCCTTTACTTTGCCCCACTTCCAGGTCCCTTTTTATTGGCTGTTGCGACTGTCAATCATCATTCTGATGATCCATATTTTATTAGGTTTTATTAGGTTAGTTTGTACTTTGTTAGTTCAGTTTTGCGAGTGTTACACCGCCTTTGTATTTTTTTTGTTTGTAGAATAAACTAGTTTAGTTTGGGCGTCATATACGCTGAAGATTTCTGTTTTTTTTTTTTATATTTTTCTATTCTGTTCATTTCTATAATTTGGGTGACACTCCTTTTTTGTTTGTTTTCGATTGTTTTTCTTGCAAATTTAGACGTAAGTCAAATTTTGAAAAGTCTATCCTGTCATGTCCTCTTTGATTCGCACCACACTCAGTCTAACAGTTGTCTTACTTAAATGTTACGATATCATCCCGTTTTTACATCAAGCACGTAACACCAAATTACAGGGAGGTTTTCTTTACTTTCTTAATCTGCCTGGCAAACAGCATACCACAGCTCCCTAAACAGCAGATTTTCCTCTGTCTGTGCTCTATATGGGCTACATCTAATTATAGTCTGTGTCCTTACAATATCAGCAGAGTTTAATATAATGACTTGAGGCTCACTGTAAATATTTGTGGTTTAAAATGTCCCATATAACCTAATGGCAGCAATGCATGTCAGAAAATGGCGTGCTGTCAAGTAGTAACAACACATTGTAAGTTTTCTTTTAAAAACTGGCTGATTAGAGAGCAGTTTCATGGTTTCTTTCACAATGGTGGAAATCACAGACAGGGATGAGGACAAGGGATCTGACTGAGTCAGTGTGAGAGGCAGTGAAGCACAAGCTCTGGTTAAATCAGCATTCTCCAAACACTCTGGGGCAGCCAGGAATTTGAAAACTACCAATTTCCACAGGATCAGACTTCCACAACCAAATCAGGGCTAGCAGTTTTTCTTTATTTGTTTCAGTTTGCCTTTGGTCTTACAGCTCAGGAAATAGTTTGAGGTTTGGACCATGACCAGGGCAGAGCTCTCTAAAGCTATATGGCCTTCAGTCACTGCAACAGAACAAATGGCTAACACAGAAACATGATACATCAATACACACAAACTGTAATTTGAACTGAAAATTTTACCTAGCTATTGTTGTCGGATATTTATTTTTTCTAATTACAACCAATTTTATTAATAATACTACATTAGGGCTAGGTTGACAATATCAGTTTCTCAGTGTTAAGCAATCTTTATTTTGATAAACCAATATGGCTCACACTTTATTTTAAGGTACAGCTTACAATATTAACTAACTATTAACTGATTTTAGAATCAGTAAACTCCTAATAACAGCTTAGTAATGGGCTTAGTAATGTCAGCAAAACTTCACAAAACAGTATTTGTGCATGTGCATGCCATCACATAATCACACTAAAATAAATTTGTCCCAGCTTTCAAATTCTAAAAATTTTACCATGAGATCCAAACAAAGGTCATTTTGTTACTCATTAATGAGGAGCGACAACTCACTGTGGCCAAACTAGTTGCTATTCTAAACATTCTACACACTTAAACTAGGGATGTAACGGTATCAAAATTTCACGGTACGGTAATACCTCGGTATGAATGGCACGGTACGGTATTTATT
>JAUMHQ010000053.1:7219855-7240094 GCA_032361165.1 Enteromius paludinosus | reverse complement strand
TTTGCATTGACTTAACATGTAAATCACTCGTGTTTAATGCTTCATTCGTGTCTGGTGTGAACGCAAGAATGAATGTCATGTTACGTCCGCGAATGCATTTGTTTATTTAATATAATCGCAACATTTGCTGTAATGTAATCGCATAGGCTGACATCGCGATTGCAATTGCGATATGATTAATCGTGCAGCCCTAAGCTGTGGTCAATCCTTTTTTGTTCCATGGAAGAAATAAACTCATATGACACTCCAGAGCCTATGCAGGGCCAACCCTGAATGCACATTTAAGGCTTCCAGTATGAACTTTAGCAAGAGATCAGTAAGTAGCAGGTGGTAAAGCACCTTCTCATTTGGGCCCCTACACATTTTTTATCAAAGTAAACCGGGCCAAAGAAAGTGGCAATTTTCTAAAAGCAGCAGGTCGCCACTTTCCAGTGCCGGCACAGTAGGGAAACATCACAAGAACAGAAAATATGCTGCCGAATCCTCTCTCAAAGAAACTGTATGAGCAAACCAGGAACATTATAATTCAAGTTGCGCACCTAATGGAAATGATATGGAAAGTGCACATAGCCAGTGGGGTGGCTGCACCTCCAGGGGTGCCACTGAGAACACACTGAAATACAGCAGCTTAATGAATACAGCTTGTGCTTGGCTACCGCCTTCAAGGACTGCTTCAAGGAATGTTTTTTAGGATTTAGAGAGGACTTGAGCCTGGCCAGTCCTGTTATCAGCTCTCGCAGTACAAGCTGTTCTCTCCTGAGTACGTCAACACCTCTGTAAACAGTTTTTTGTTATAAAAAACAGTCTGCTCAGTAACTCAAAAGCCTCCAGCACCTACAGCAGCAGTAACCTTACACATCTAATATGATCAGCAATATTACAGAGGTCACCGAGAGGCTGTCAGTGAAATTATTTGCTCCCAGAAGTCGAAAACGGAGCAGAACAAAGAAGCCTCATTATTAAAGCACCATTCTTCTTCTTCTGTAATATTAGCGTGCTGTGTAGCGACCCCAGAGCTTATCTCACATACATGCAGTGTTCAAATATAGTGTATCTGTGTTTTTTTCTGGGTACAAAGGGAGCAGGTCCTTTCTCACAGAGGAAAAACACAGTAGCTGTAATTTGTGATGATGATAGTTTCAATGAGTATGTGAGAAGAAAGGGCAAAGAAAAAAAAACACAGATAAAAGATTCATTTTTTTGTACAGCCTACCTGACAAAATGCCAAAGGCAAGCCCTGGATCACTAGTAAAATCTCAAGAACCACTTTTTGATGGGTTGAAATAACTCTGCTCCATAAGGAAGAACATCTGGTGGATAGTAAATTCTGAAAAAACTCTCCTTTTCTTCTGGCTATTTAACATACTACATGCATAAATCCAGAGGGGGCCATTCTTGCAGCATGTCATTGTTTTACAGTGACCTCCCATTGGACCTGCGAGTGTGAACACGTGAAAAAAAAACATATACACATGTGCACTGACGCAGTGAGAGAAATGGAGCGCTGTGATATATTTAGCAGAAGCTCTCAGCGTGTACAGTTCCCATTGCTGACTGGGGGCAATCTGATCTGAATCAGAGGTGACCTTGCTGAAGATCAGATTACACAATAGGAGAGCTCTGCCAGACAAAGTCAAAAAGAAAACATTTAACTTGTCTCTTAATGGAACAATTACAGTATCCACCTTACCCAACTGATATTGTCTTACAAGATTCACTCCTAAGCCTAATTCCCACAGTCTCGTGAGAGCAGGCATCATTTAATAGTAATACAGATACACTACCGGTCAAAAGATTGAGGTTAGTGTGTTTTTTTTTTTTCTACTAATGCAAGGATGCATAAAGGATGCATTAAATTAATCAAAAATTACATTTACATCTTTAACATTGTTACAAAAGATGTTTATTTCCAATAAATGCAGTTCTTTTGAAAGAATCCTTGGAGAAAAGTACATAACAATTATAAAATATACATTAATCAGTTGTTAACAGTTTTTAACATCCATAATGAGAAAAGAGTGCCAAATCAGCAAAATAGAATGATTTCTGAAGAATTATGTTAATCTGATGACTGGAATAATAATAATGGCTGCTAAAAAATTCAGCTTTGCCATCACAGCATTTTCACATATGTATTTGTATTATTATACGACATAATATGCACAGTAGGACATTTTTGACATCTTTTAAAAACTCCTTTTGAAAGGTAGTGTTATTGTCTATTTGGACAAAATGATGGAAGAGCCTGTTTGCTTTATACAATCATAAACATGCTGAGACAAGGCTTTAAGTGTTTGTGGTAGGACATTGACAAGGTGATCCTCCCTTATTGAGTGTCCATTGAAAATGCAGGAAATAAAGTTAGCTCAAGACACCTGACAATGAGGTATTGGCTTTTCTTAGACAAACATGTAAAGGTCACAGCTTTGTTATGGTTGAATAAGGATTAACATTTTTGTTTACCGTCTACATAACTTACGGCTGAAAGCAATGACCTAAATTGACCTTTGACACCTTCTAGGAAATTCCTGCTCCAAATATTGAGTACCTGTAAATATCTGCCTGAGGGTCTCGCTTTTGCTATAGGGACAGATATCAAATTATCATTTTTAACACCTTAATGGCAGATTGCAGGTTAGCTCCAGACATGAAGGTTGTCTGAGAAAGTCTCAATATTAATCAGTGAGCTGTTAAAGAGAATGGAGATTGAAGCTATCATCAGATGGGCTAATTCAAACACTGAACACTGGACTGAGTCTGAAAAATCAAAGACACGTCTCTTCGACACCGGCTCTTTGTAAATATGTGCCTATGGTGACATTTCTGCAAACTGATTTTATGTTGCTTCCTGCAGGTTTTATGACATTTAAAAGCGAACCGTCCAGTGAGTGCAGCTACAAGCACATTCAGTTTTATCTAAAACTCTGAATCTGGGAATGTTTTGCTTACAATATTCAACATAACATCGCAGCAATTCCTAAATGAAATGTACTGTGAGTTGCATTTAAAAAAAGCACAAAAATAATTACACTAAAGCCAACCAATTGTTTTAACAAAACAAACACGAGATAAACACATATTTTCTTAAGAAACCCTGCCGTTCTGGCTTGCTTCTACAAATCCTTGAACTCCTTGAAGGGCTACAGCAAATGTGTTTTGAGGTCATAACATAGTATTGTGCAAACAACCATACAAATATGCCTTTGTTAACCACTAATCTGCCCCATAAACATATTTTGAGTAAAAAGGAATGAAATGTGTTGCCGTTTTACTGCCTTGTGATCTTTCATCATTACTACTACTATGCTTTACTTGAACGAAGACTAAACAGTGATTCAAAACCATCAATGTTAAAATGCTTTATGAAAAGTAAACAACAACAGACCTTTTCACCAAATTAATAGTTTCTAAAAAAGGTGAACCCTAGTTTGTGAATTGCAGTCATGTCAAACATAATCGCAACATGTTTGGGTAAATTTTCCCGTGATCAGATTCAGCATCTTTGGCGTTGTTACATACGAAATTTATGGGACACTTACATAACAGTAACGAGCATACAGGCCTGTGGGATGACATACTGACCCTCAGGGTGAGCAGCATGGTGTTATGGGTGATAGGGCCACTGTCACCCTGCATTGCCACCCACATACCAGATTGTGTGGCAGTGGCACCGCTGAGAGTGTGAGCACTCTGGCTACATCTCACAGAGAGAAGAACAATACATGAACATGGCACACAGTCACATTTTCAGTGAGAAGGCACATGGTTCTTTCAGATAAAAACTGCATGACTAATGTAATAAGAATTATTAGTGATTATTAGTGACATACTAGTACAAACCTGCCCTAAAGTTAATTTTCCGAGGAAGTGGATTATCTAGTTGCATGGGTGTGGTATGAGTTCGGTTACAAAGATGCGCACATATTGTGAAATCTCTGTAAACGTACACAGAGTTAAGCGTGTGCTGATATTCTTGCTCCTGCTCTTTGTTGCGTGTTCAGTCCATAAACCGACACTCCTCATTTTCATCAGAGCACTTAGTGTGCTGGCTGCGAGCAGAGTGTGAGATGGAGATAAAGAGCTAAGCAATACCTATATGTGAATTTTTAGATATTCAGCTGATTGGTAGTAGCGAGGAAATGGATTTTAATGCATGAATGAATAAATATGTACAGTATCCACCGAAATGTTGGATGGTTAAGGATGCATATTTTACGTAAGGGTTGCAGTGACAATGACAGGCCTGGCTTAGTACTATAGACAAAATAAACTATTTGCATACTATTTGCAGTTATAAGGAATAGCACGGGGATGTAAAATTAGGATATTTAGTTACAACACGCTTTGTGTTTTAGCAATGACAAAACAAACACAGACTTGTGTGCAGTATGCCTGCTATGCCAGTACATTATAAATTCATTATGGATTTGACTATTAAATTGTTGAGGGAGAAGATATTGATAGCTATCAAACACAGGCAGAAGGGCAGTTATCTGTGTATTACAGCTCTAGGACTCCAGAGAGTTTCTAATCAGCCCGAAAAAATAAATCTGTGCAGTCTCGAAATGTCTTCAACTCACAAAAGAACTGGATTTATGGTGTTTGTAGGCTCAGAGCTTTATTAAGAATGGCAGTCTAAGCAATAGCAGTGCAGTGCTTTTATAAAACTCCCAGATGGGAATTCACAAATAAGGTGCAAATCAATATGTGCTACAGAACACATTAGAAAACTAAATTAATAGCTCTTACGGCTCATTTGCATATTCAGAGAAAAGTAGCTTTAGTCAACATAATGTACCATTGCAATTCATTTCATTTGGATAGTGTTAGTTTGGCATATGAGACATCAAACTAACTATCTGAATGTTAATGTCAACAGACAGCTCAACCCAAGCAAAACACACAGAAATATGTTCCATTCAGAGCAAGATGTAGAGGCTGTTTCAATGTGTAACTCAGACCACAGCAAAAATGTTATCTTGCAAATGCAGCACATATCGAACTTGCTACAGCACGCCTTACAAAAATCTAGTCAACAACTGGACAGTAAGAGATAGTAACTGAAGACTTTAAAAGTCTATAATCTGTGTATGGTACAGTAGCAGTCAGTGTGAGCTCACGATACTTTAAACCCGTTCATGAAACTGCTGAGCAAGGACAGCACGGTAGCTGAAAAACAGCCATAGGACGAGCCTGTGTGTGTCCGGCAGTGCTGGGGATTTATGAAATGACTTTCACTGTCCTTGTCTGAATTGTGCTTTTAATAAGCCACACACTGCTCACATGTAGAGCACAACATGACATGCGAAATGAGCTACAGTGAAACTCTGAATCACAGATACTGTGTGGTGGTGTGGGGTGTCTACAGATGATCAGTTGGCAATTCAATGAAAACAGAAAAGAAAAGAACATTAGCACAGAATGCCACAAGCTGTAATAGCCAGTAACAGTAATTCTGATATAAACCAATCTCACCTTCATTTGGTATTTTATCGCACTGTCCACATTATTTTATGATGTTTATGATATTTTTCACTGATTGCATTGCAATAAAAAACAACACATTACAGGAGTATGAAACTGGCACAGGGCAAATGAAAAATTCTGACTGGAACCCCTAGCTCTTATTCTTGTTTTAACGATTAATTCTGCCCTCGTAAAACCAACGTAAATGCAGAGGTCAATTTTATAAGTGTTACTTAATCTTCAAATCAGCTTGTAAACTGCATTCTTGTAAATGCTCAATTATCTTTAATAGGGTGGTTGGAATTCAACAATAAAAATGTCTGAAACGGATGCAAACATTTTTGACATAGATGTTCTGTACATACTATTTACCAGCTAAGGGAAGCGGACTATATGATAACAGCTTTTCACATACTGAATTAACCTTTTGTTACATATTTCCAGGTTGAGTTCAAACTGAGCTTCGCCAACAACTGTAGCTGTTATGCAATTTAATGCCAACTTTTCTTGTGAGCTTAATTTCTGCCCAACATAATGCGTCTATATAAAATCCTCCTTGAATACAGAAACACAAAATTTCCCTCCAATCTGATTTCTTTGTCATTGCTTGTCTGTTATACACCAGAATACATTTTAGAAATAGTCCTACAGATCAAAAAAGAAAACATAATAGGGGGAACTAAAAGCTTCATCAGTGCATTTAATGATGTTTACAAACGAATTTCGGGAGGAGCACGCACAGGTAACAACAGCCCGTTTATCACCAATCTTCTAATCATCCAATCTCCCGATCAGATCCTACGTCACTTCTCTCAGTATCTCCCTCCTCCGCCCCTGCTCCCCCTTCTCTTGTTCCTCCGGGGGGAGCACGCAGTGTTCACCCTAGGCCTCAGGGGCCAAACTCGACTCGCTTATTACTATTTTGTTACTGGCAAGTTCGAACTCATGTATTAGACTGATTAATGATCATTATGTTTTTGCAGGAAGAAACACAATAAAAATACAACTGACTAACATCTGTATTAATAAATCCAGTCTGTGGGATGAGTCACATTGTTAGAGTAACTTAAGTTAAGGAGTCATGCTCTGAGTCTCGCTTCTACAATAACTTGTGTAGGTGTTGTTTCTGAGTCTAAAATCTTTTTGTGACAGAATGAGGTGAATGTTTTAAGGGTACTGTACCTCAAACCACTGCTAATATTAAACATGCACAAACTGTTGATCAAAAAGAGTAGCTGCCAAAACGAAATCCTAAGGATGTTCTTATGTAATCATCACAACAAAACATTAAGGTGATTTTAGGTTAAGCTTTCTAATAAGATGTTATCCAGGTCAAAGACAAGAGCTCCCAAATTATGGTGTCATAGATATCTGGTGAAACAAGGGCACCGAACTTGCCTCACTGGAAATGAAAAGTCAAACATCAGCTATTTTTGCAGTCAGAATCTGAAATGTTCTCTTCTCTCATTAAACATATAATCACGACAAATGTTCCAAGGCAAAAAAAAACAAACAAATAAAGCAACCAAGGCCTTTAAAATATGTTGACGTCGCTGAGTTTCTTTTTATAATTATTAAGCTGCTGAATCAGTAAGTTCAATGTGACATGTTTGCTTTTCTGCACAAGCAATTTAAGACCTGCAGTAAACAGCAAAGCGCTAAAATCCAGAAACAAATTCCATACAGTCACAAAGCCGTCACCTTTAGGCTTTGAAACAGAGTGAGTTGGTTTTTATTTATTGTAATCCCTGTCTTCCTGCAGGACAATCACTTCCAATGAACTCCAGAGAGGCTGCAGATCACATGCAAGTTGAACCTTTGTTTATACCCCATACGGATGCTTCACTTTCCTTTTAACTGCATTTCATCCCACTGCTGTCACTGAATATGTCCACGTTTCAAGAATTCTAATGGCACCAAAAAGAGGAATTTCTCACCCTTTTTCTAAGAAAGAAGCTGTCAAGATGAAAGATTATGAATCAGACAGATTAATGCGTCATTCTATTAAACAGATATAGCAGACATAAAGGTGACTGATACTATACTAGATATGACCTTAATGAAAATTAATCATCCTTATTCTCCAAGCCAGTTTGGCATCATGCAACTCGAGATAAATGAGTAGAGGGTTTAAGATTTATGACTGTTTTCCTCTTTTGGCAGTCAGCTGGTAATTAATCACATTAACGCAATTAAGAAGGTTGTCTCAAACGTCCTTCAGATACACAGCTGTACTGAGCAACTGAGGTTTGTGGGAAGGATTTATCTGTCAATTCATTTTTATGTAACGGATAATCAAATTATCAGCACTACCACAAGACCTACAAAGTGAAGTGAGACAAAGGAGTGTACTGAAAGACAGTACTGGTTTGTTTTAAAAACAGATCCTCTGGAAGCACTGAACAACCACTACATATTATGAACACTGTCAGCCTGAATCTGCACTCAGTGACCTACAGAATACATAGAAGTAACTCTCCCTGTATACTGTAATGAATGTAAAATAATAAATTTAGCATGTCAGAACAGCTTGTGCAGGTGTAAACCTCTTGCAACCCCTCAATATGTGTTGTGCAGAGGTTGGGAAAGAAATTCAAGGACACACTATATGTGGCCTGATTTTTTTGGGGGTATCTGATGAAGGAGCACAGTCTAAACATTAAGAAAACATGCATTTCATAAACATTCACACTACATCATATCATGTCACTGATAAGAATGTGACCCTACCTCTCTCAGTGGTCACGACAGAAGGCACTGAGGTGCTTTTCACTGTCCATGAACTGTTTGTAGTATCCAGTGTAGGTGTTGTTGGATATTTTGTGCCACTTAATGGAGAGGAAGAAGTAGGTTTTACTGTACTGTTTAGTGTTGTGGTAAATGTTGAGTTTTCTTTGACTTTACTGCTTTTGGAGGTTGGGTCCATTGTTTTGGTCAGCGGCGCAGCCGTGGTAGTCAGCCAGAAGGGCTGTAGTTGGTTATTTTTTTCAGTGGTCCTTAAGTCCCTGGATGTGATGGTCAATGCGGGGGTGAAAGGTGAAAACCTGGAGTCCCTGTCGTCCTCCTGTAAGTGATTTGGGATGGTGGTCGTCTCCGACACAGCACGCGAGAGTCTCGCGCCCGGAGACGCGTTCTCATAGCTCAACAAACCAGCTGTGTATCCAAACAACAATAACTCCAAAACTGAGAACAGTGACATAGTGTAACGCATACACGTCATTTTGTTCTTTAGCTCCCCATGTGAAACGTTTCGACTGTATCCTTCAGTACTATACAGATGTTTTTCTTACTACCGAAACCGTGTTTCAGCCAATTGTCTCCACTTGTCCACTCGCGCCGTAAAACTGCACGGTTTCACTCCAGCGGGACTGACAGCTATAAGCCCCGCCCACCACCGCCACGCCTCCGCCCAATCAGAGCGCAGGCCTTGTGAAGATTGACGTGACACTGCACCAATCACACGATCCCGAGGAGGAGCCTCAAACCTGATAACTCTATGACCTGTTTTGAAAAGTGACAAAAGCAGACAGGTAAGACGAAATAAGATAGCTTTGCGTGATAATACCGAGATAAGAGACTAGGCAGAGCATGAAAGAAAGAAAACGAACTAAATTTGAGACAAAGCAAAAAAAAGTAAGCTATCTATCAAATCAACAGGGCTCATTCTACCTGTAACCTACGTAACTCGTGTATTAACTGTGGTCAACGCCACATTATGGAAAAAGTACATGAAATTGAATGGATTCATTGTTAATGGAAAATCTGACGGAGAAACCATTCGCCTGAATCAGGTTTAACAAACAGGCAAAGGGAAAGATTAAAGTACAATAATACCGTCCTCTAGTGGTAACGCAGTATTAGTAAAGAAAATAACAAATTAAAATGTAACGTAACAATTAATTTAATAATAATAAAAATATACAGTTAGCCTAAATAAAATATCATAAACTAAATAAAATTATATATTATACTGATAATTATATATAACAAATATAATAATATATAAGATATAAGAACTTCTTGTGGTATAAGGAAACGTTTAATTACATTAAACCTTACCTTAAAACACCATGGGCAAACCATCACTGTTGCACTGAGGCTGATCATTTGCATCTTTTTTGACCATGAGAAAAAATATATTCGTCTAACAATACTGTATGCACACCACATCGTGAAGCAATTTACATAAGGGCATTTGTCAGTGTGGGCACTGGAAAAACCTGATGATATTCAACCTCTGAATGTAGAAATTTCACATCACTGCAGGTCCTTTTGGAGCTTTCTGGAAAGTTTAAAGGCTGGTTTTATGCCCGATGGTGGTCTAAAGATTGTATAAAGCATTTATTTAGGAACTTAGGTGCTTCATAAATTCATAAGAATATTCCTGTGAAACTGTATGTTTTTCATTATTGGCTACAGTAAAATGAACCCGTACTGTGCTCGGTTTTATCTTTAGGAGTCATTCAGGAAGGCAGTGGCCAAAAAGTGCTGACAGAGAGACAAGAGAGAGAGAGAGAGAGGCTGTTTCAGACATGTCACAGATGTGCGGTGGACATTAAGCCTTTATTTGCAATTGAACTTTATTTGCAATAAGCCTTTATTTGCAATTGGCTATTAAGCCTTTATTTGCAATTGGAGTTGTTACTCCGCCCTCAAGACATTTATTCGTCTGTACACGCATTTGTGTTGCAGTCTAAGAGGAGGGGGCATGAAGACAACCTTAAAGTGGGCGGCTTACTTTGAGAACTGTTTGGTTTAGGAGAGAGAGAGAAAGAAAGACACAGCTGAGACAAGCTGGGAAGTCAGATATCAGCACTCTATAAACATCAGTGCTTACCAGAACAAGAACCTTGTGAAGACAGAGAGGAGGATATAACACATCTACTCTTTCCTTTCAACAAGAAGGATGAAACCTCAAATAAAAAGAACTTTATCAAATTTCTTCTTTGAATACGAAACACCTCGACAGGTTTTGGTCAGGAATAAAAGAGTTGCAGTCGTGTGCCGACTCATCCAAACGGGTGTTCTAGCCTATATCATTGGGTAAGAGATTTATTTTATTCTCAAAAACTAAAAAAGCAGATAAAATCAGTGAGAATGAGTAACTGAACAGAACATGTTTCAACAAGGGCAAAAAATGTACGGAATGGAAACAAACTAACGGCACAAGGCTTATATTGAATTGAAAGTGTAATGTAACAGCTGGCCCTAACTATGCATTGATAACTGGATGTACTGTACTTGGCTTTTTGTAAAAAAGTCACTCATGCGATGTTCATGATATGAGAAAAAGCAGAATCTGACAGATGTTAACCTTTACAGCAGTCAGATCCACACAAACGCTGAGCATTTTCTCTTAAGTAATTCAAACCTGTATTGTGCACCCCTGTGCGGATCAGTTAGCATACGGGTTTCATTGTGCTCTGTATAATACAATTTGCAAGTAACCAAATAAGTGTTCTGTGTTTTCTTCAAATCAATGCACAATTGGAAAGTGCATGTTATATAATGATACCAGCTATTTACTTGTGTACATGTTATATAACTGTATTATACTATAATGTTACATCAATTAACCTCCTTTAATATCCGTGATGATAGAACAGCAGGGGAGTTGTGCTGCTCTCTTATCCCTCTCTGTTACTCCTTTTTGTTTATCAGTGAACATCAGCAGACCACCCTTAATGAATCAAATGCAGCTCTAGTCCAAATTTCAACAGGCTGACAGAGGTATTTGTTTGGGCATTCAAAGCTACAGTATATAAAGCTGTCGTGCAGCTAAAAGTGGACGATGCTTCTGTTATCTGTCACATAGAAGTTGTTTGTCTCTGTAAGTGAGGTAACCTAAATGAAACACAAATCGATCAAGTCGATAAACTTTTGCTATGGCATTAGCTTTGGTCTGAGTGGAGCAGCGTGTCATCTTTAGGTGTGTCAGATGATAAGACAGAGAGTCATGCTTCAAAGGGAAGAATACAGTTTGTCGTGTCTTGCAAGAGGGCAAGAAGCCAAAATCCTATTGCTTCATCTTACTTTTGGTACAAGATGGTTCATACATAAGAAAACACACCTTTTGAAATGCAAACTATTAAACATAGCCTTAAAGTATGTCATTTAATATGTTGTCAGTCACACTTTATTTTGGGCTATTAACAAACCATTAACTATGCTTTTTACATCATGTTAAACTAACATGCTGGGGGCAGTCGTGGCCTAATGGATAGGGAGTTGGGCTTGTAACCCAAAGGTTGTGGGTTCGAGTGGTGGGAGTGAATTCCCAGCACTCTCTCCACCTTCAATGCCATGACTGAGGTGAGACCCTTGAGCAAGGCACCGTTCCCCCAACTGCTCCCCGGGTGTGTGTTCACGGTGTGTGTGTGTATGTGTGTGTGGTTGATCACTTCTCACTGCTGTGTGTGTGCACTTGGATGGATTAAATGCAGAGCACAACTTCCTAGTATGGGAAACCATACCTGGCCACATGTCACATCCTTACCTTATCCTTAATTTGCTGCTAATAATAGTGTGTAAGTTGGGTAAGATTGTGGATGTAAAATAAGTGCTTATATGTGCTTAATTACTACTAATAAATGGCTAATATTCTAGTAATATGCATGCTAATAAGCAACTACATAAGAGACTCTAAAATAAAGTGTTACCGGTCATGCAGAACATGTGCTTTTTATATACTAAAAATAGATGATATTTTAATAGGCATGCTAATAAGCAACTACATAAAGGGGGAATTTGTCCCTATACTAAAAAGTTACCATATTTCCAGATGCTGTCTGAGCTCAGTAGTGCAACTCATGAATAAAATAATGCATTAATAAATATGTTTTTATTGTAACACTTTACAATAATCATCAAGTGTCATTTGTTAACATTAGTTCATATATTACTAACATGAACACACAATAAACTATACATTTATACAGTATTTTATTTATTGAAAGACAGCCGTTCATTGTTAGTTCGTCTTAGTTCACAGTGCATTAACTAATGTTATGCTAATTGTTGATTTTAATAATGCTTTAATACATTAGCATGGACTAACATGAATAAATGCTGTAGAAGTATTGTTTATTCTTAGTTCATGTTAGCTAATGATGACCCTTATTGTAAAGTGTTACTGTTTTTATTGTAACTGTCAATCAGTAACCAATAAAAATGAGGCTAATAGCTGCTCAAAGGTATTAGGATCAAATGTACTGTAACCTAAACATTAAAACCCTACTTTCACTGACATCTCTGTTGACAAAAGCTCAATATTGACAAATTGTGTGCTGTGAATATTCATGAATTGAAAGAACAAAGAAAGAACACTGAACACTATGAACACTGTCAACAATTGATTACATTTTTTGGTAACACTTTATTTACCTATTAGCTGCGTATTAGCATGCACATTACTAGAATATTAGCCATTTATTAGTGCTAATTAAGCATATATTCATTTCTTATTCTATATGACCTTATTCCACATCCTTAATCCTACCCAATACCTACTTTACAAATTATTATGAAGCAGCAAATTAAGAATTTATTGAGGGTAAAGATCTCATTTTTGATTTAGGGAATAATTTCACACACAAAAAAAAAAAATCTCCAGACTTGATTATATTAGATCAGGTCATGAATAGTTTTTTTTTTGTTTTTGTTAGGTGGGTGTTCATGTATGAGAAAGGCTACCAGGCAACAGATATCGCCATAGGCTCTGTCCTCACCAAGATGAAGGGAGTATCCCTTACAAATATCAGCGGAGAGGAGAGGATATGGGATGCAGCTGATTTTGTTTTTCCTGAACAGGTGGGTTGCGTCTCCTAATTTTGGCTTCAGATCTGAAAACGTCAAAAGTCCTAATTTATATGGAGTTATCATATTTTTTTCCTTTGTTTTTGTTATTACTTAAAAAATGAAGAAATACATTTTTCGATCCCAGATGTGGGCTACTCACTGGGTAATTGTTCATTATTTTTTTTTGCTTTCTAATTTTAAACGCACTCATATTTGTATTGGAGTCATTATGGCTGTGAATTGGGCCTAATCATAGATAAATGTACTCATATTGTGTAAACATCTGCAATCATGTGCAGGCTATTCTCACTCTGAATGAGAAGGTACTGACATTGTCACAGCAAGTAAACATCTATAATGTGGAGAAATACTTGTTGGCTATAATGCTATTTCTTAAAATAAATTATTACAAATGTCTGCCGTTATTTACTTAATGTCAACAGCCCGCAGCAGTTTCAGAATATGAAATTATTTCACAGAAAGCACCCAGTGCCATAAGAAACAGACAGAGTGTTGACAGAAAAGTAAACACGTCATCACACTCAGCAATCAAAGGAGTGGCTCCAGGAGCTTCTTTATAAAGTCAAATAATATTTTGTCCAAAGAGCAAACATCAAAATGTTCATCATGATAACAAATATCAGCACTTATGCATGCACACACACACACACATTGGGAATAAAATTTTCATTCATCAAAGGATCCTAAAAAAACATTAAGCCGTTTCCACACACACAAACAAAAAAATATAACATTGATAATCTTAATTTTGAAAACAAATTCATAAAATAAATTGCTGGTTTTCATGAGGACAGGTTGCTGTCACGTATAGAAGTGCTAGCAGAGACATGAGACTTTAAGGCTGAGGTTAAACCTTAGATTCAGCCTTTTACACAGCTATCTCTCAGATGCAAACTGATCAAGTTTCTAATGCTGAACCAAATGTACAGTGAGGGGATTTTGAGGTCTGTTTGGGGTTTAGGTTTTGGTTTTAAAAAAGGACATTCATCATGTCACACAAGGGTGTCAAAAACAGTAGCCTAAAGTGAAGCGAGCAAAGTCAGCCGCAAGCTCTACACTTCTTATACAGCTGCTGTATCACAAAACAGACAAAGGATGTACTATAAATATATCATGGCACTCTGTCTCTATTCTGAAGTTTTGAACTTAGAGATTGAAACTACATGTGGTCATGTTGAACCCTTCAAATTCTTTCTATTTTTTTTCCAGGGTGCCTCATCTTTTGTTGTGATGACGAACTACATTGCCACTGTGGGACAAAAACAGGACAAATGTCCTGAGGTAGTAAAACATTTTTCTCTTATCACTTTTAGCTTATTGCTTGTTTTTTTTCTCTCTCTAAGATCCCTGTATGAGTCAAACCCTGACCATTTTTCCTCCAAGTTAAAATACAGTTATATTTGTTTAGTTGGAATGTGCATGATGCATCTGTCAGTGATCATACCACTTTTACCTTTTTTTTTCTTTCACTCAGTAAAGCTATGTGCGTCACTGAGTGACAGTTTGTCTTTGGTGTTGCTAGGTGAAGCATAAATTCAGCCTGTTTGTTTGAAGACAGGTGTCACATGCCTAGGGTTAGGCAAACTACAGTACTGTAGAATTCAACATCATCCCAGACAATAAGAAATTGTAACATCTTTTAAAGAACAGAGTTCTATTCCCTATTCAGAATGCAGTTTGTCCCATATTTTAGCATCTTGTAACTGAAATACATTTGAAAACATTGTTATTGCTTTTAAATCAGTTCAAATAAATCAGATCATCACTGGATTTACTGCATTGCTCATTAAAATGTTTAAAAATACATTATCCTAAAAAGAAACAGAAAGGGTGACTTATTTCCCGTGGTGACCTTTGACGATACAATCTGTTTGCACTTTCCAGCAAAGTAACATGGCTAGACTTCCTCTTCATTCATTTACTTGCTCTTGGTTTACCTCAGTCTTATTTGTCTTTCACTTGACTCTCTATTTGACTTTACTGCACTACCTTGCAAGCTTTGCTTAAACAAATGAGTTTTAAGAATTGGGATTTGTGGTTATTCTGTCTCTTCTGTACATCCTGTCTCATTTGGATCTCGTTTTTGCATGCTTTTTTGTATCAAGCCAGTTGGGGCTTAATTAAACACTAATATCCATTAAAGGTGATTTAATTCCTGTGTGTATTTCAGCTGCCGGATGGGAAGAACAAGAATAAGTGTATTACTGACGAGGACTGTAACGAGGGCAAATACAAACGTACGGGAAATGGTAAAGTTTTAACAATTACATTGTTCTGACAGAAGTCAGCGGCGCAGCAGACTAACTTCACATCACTAGCAGCCGGGAGCAGAGGAACTCACTTACTGAGTGTTTTTCTTGGGCACTGTATAATCCCTTTTAACTTCATTGGTAACTAAATCAGTGCACCAGCGGTCTAAGATATGTACCGCAGTATTCAAATGATCATGGGGTAAGAAAATTGGTGCACTTGCACGTAAGCGTTTGGTTTCAACCCTTTACTCAGAATCAAAGGGGGCGTAATGAACTCTCACTCTTCTAACTGACAAACCTGCACATCATCCATGCTGCCGTCTCCGTAAGTCACTAACATTCGTGAATAACATGCTTTGCTCTCATGCTTTTCTTCTTAGCTTTCTATATCTTTGATGAATCTGACCCCATGCTCACTGATGTCTGATGAAGTTCCACCGGGCTCTCATCCAGCTTGGTGTGACTAGCAGTTTCTATAACAGGAATTGTGCACAATTATTACCCAAACATAAATAAACTGAAGTCATTTGTTGCATAAATCTTGATTTTTTTAAATATGATTAGCATAGTGGTAGTAATTTGCTTATAAAAACAAAAAGCTGCTTAAAAATAATACAACCAAACCCACATTATAGACTGATATTGTGAGCTCAGTGTGGGTCACAAATACTCAAATATTGACTTGTTTCACAAGCAGCATAGCGGAATGATTTACTCCAGTAATACAGACATAAGTAAACAGCACATTGCAGTAATTTAAAGTGCCCTGACTTCCAGTCATGGGCAATTGGCATAAACCTTCAACAAACTTCACCATACAAAGCATATTTTCCTTAATCGTGTTACAATTTAGACTCTGTGAGCTTAGGGTAAAATTCACAGTTGTTTCCCGTGATAACACACAACCATCCGGCTGTTCATGCCATGCCTCAGACCGCATATCATTTCATGCTTATAATGTCTGTAATGTATATTCAGTATGATGTTCTGTTATATGTTATGGTTACGTTAAGTGAATTTTAATGGTTGTACAAATGTTTGTCAGTGCTATACTACCACCAAAACAAGTTCAGTCTGTGAATGTAAATGTTCCTGGCAATGTTAAAAGTCAGAAAGAAATTGCAAACATATGACCAAATGCAATCTGATGAAAGCATTCCTAAGTAACTGGACTGATAGAATCATCCTTCATGCTCATTAATTCAGAGAAAACTTAATTTAGTAACATCAAAGTCATGGCAGCTCCTCACGAAAATCTCAAAGTCAGTATCTAATAGGAATAGATGTGTATCAACCGTATTAATTTATTTGATTTTATCTTAGTGCTTTTCACACGGTCTGACAATCTTCTACCCTATCCTGTACAAACTAATTTTAGACTTTTAATATAAAAAGATGTCTTTTAATACCGAATTTGATTCAGTTTTCACTACTTCAAGTGTGCATATAAAATGTTATTTAATGTATTTTATGACATTAGAAAAATGCAAAATCCAAGCATTTTCACAAAGGACATTATATTTCCTGCCATCTCTCTTTGATGGTTTCAGTCTGTTCTGATTAATGCCAAAGCTGATATACTGTACTTATAAGCTGTCTCTGTCAGGGCACATGACGGGCAGGTGTATAAGCAATACCAGTACTTGTGAGATCTACTCCTGGTGTCCAGTTGAAGATGACCGTCAAATACCAGAGTATGAATGCTTATTTTATTATTGTTGTTAATGAACCTGTTAAACTCTGCGGACCCGCTGGCGGGTCCAAAGTTACATTCAAATTGCGCCTTGATTTTTTTAACCCTTTGTCTGCACCAATAACCCCATATGTGGTATCATTTGAAAGCTTAGAATCTTTATTTTATGCAGATATGAATCACTTTGTATATTTATTTTACTTTAACAAAGTTATTTACACGTAAATTACACTATGTCCGTCCGTCTGTCACCAAGCAGACCGTCTGTTTGCAGGGAGCTGAGGCACTCAGGGCCTGAACTAAACACTTTCAAATTTCAGTTTACAACAAAAAAATTAAAAAAGCGCCTCTTTTTTCTCAAAAAATTTCCAAAATAGCCCTTGAGTGTAACGGGTTAATGAACTGAATCAATCAATCACATGGGGTGTCTAAAAAGAGTACCAGTATACAATTATTGTAAATTATTGTGTAATGTGGCATCTTTCATTTATAAGCCCACTATAATGAAAGAAAATATATGATTTAATAAAAAGCAAACACTCACCATGCCCGTGTCTTGATTTTCATGTCTGCAAAGAAATCTTGGAAACTAAACAAGAAAATCAAATTACTCTTGACAGTCGCCTTAAACATGAGAAATGTATTTTTATACCTGGAGCATGTGACAGTTTGTGTTAAAAATTGTTTCGAATCAGCCTAAAGTCTTGGTCTGTTCCACTTAATTTTGTTTTGTCCCTCTTATGTTTCTCTGAAGCCCTCCAGTCCTGCTGGCATCAGAAAACTACACACTGTTCATCAAAAACTCTATTACATTTCGACAGTTTAATGTAGTAAGGTAAAAATCTATATCAAATGTTCATTGTGGTATATTGGCAAAAACAGAGGCTATTGGTAAAACCAAGGCTAAAGTTCAGATTTTTTTATTGTCTCTTTCACATCAGCAATCTTGTATTTGTAATAACAGATGAAAGTTATCCTCACATTTCGTCTCTCTAGGAGTAACTTGGTGGAGAGTGTGAATCAGAGTTACATCAGTAGCTGTTTGTATCATCCCAAGACTGATCCACTGTGTCCCATCTTCAGATTTGGAGACATTATTGAGCGTTCTGGGTTTAATTTCTCAGACATAGCTCTTGTGGTAGGTTTTGTCGTGATGAATGATTGTAAATACACACACCCACTTACACTCACACTTCTAGTGATACTTGTTCTTTAAACACACATTCAGACATACACTTAAATTCAAACATTCTAGTAAGTCAGGTAATCAGGGTGCTTTCCAAAAGACTGATGCATTGTATTGAATAGTTTACTAAATGGCTGTTGAATCATGTTGTCAATTTGGCTTCGCTCTGGGTTTCCAATGTGAGTTGATTACAATGATTACAATTTGAAACATGGAATGATAATCTTCATGATATTTCTTATGTGATGTTTTAGGGTGGTGCTATAGGAGTCCTCATTGACTGGGACTGCAATCTGGACCTCAGTATAAGACACTGCAAACCAAAGTATGAATTCTATGGTCTTTATGGAACAGCGAGAAATGAAAAAGACGAGAAACCATCATTGGGATACAATTTTAGGTGAGTAAGAAAGTTGAACCCATTTCCCTTTTGAAAGCAACTTGTGATTGCACTACTCAAAGTTCTTTTTCTTATAGAATATATTAAGTGGAATCACTACTAATTACTGTAGGCTATGTGATACTGACTGTTTCAGATATGCAAAATATTATGTGGAGGATGGGGTGGAGAAGAGAACTCTAATGAAGGTGTTTGGTGTACGGATAGACATCATTGTTCATGGACGGGTAAGCTTATTTTTTTTTATAAAACATTCACAAAGAAATTTTGGAGCATGCACGTTTGCATTTGTTTACAAATATTCCTTGCAGGCAGGAAAATTTGATATCATCCCAACGTTGACAGCTATAGGCTCAGGAGTAGGAATCTTCGGAGTGGTGAGTGTCACAGAGAATAAATGTTTTTATATAAAGATATACCTGGTATCATTTACTCAGTAACTATACAGCCTCCATAGTTTGGATTCTTCCGTCATGTAGAAGATGATACCAGGGGTAAAAATCTTTTGTGCTGTACCATCCATGTAAACATAAAAAACTGTATTAATGTAAATACATAAAGTAAAAGAGTAAAAAAACATCTTTATAATTTAGCAATGTTCTATAGTCTATTTATTTATGTTGAAAACATTTGTGCTGCTTAATATCTTTGTGGAAATACTTTTTAAAGATTCTTTGATTAATATAAATTTTACACCAGCAATAATTTAAAATATTTTCATCAAATGAATGCATCCTTGCATTAATATGGAAAAATCATACTAAATGCATCTGTATCTGTATGTTAATGATGATGTGCTGATGATGACTAATTTGTAACTGAAACAAGAACAGGATAGATGCATCGGATTCAGTAGATTCCAAGCTCACCTTTCTATACAGCTGCTTAGCTGTTTTGAGTTCAGAATATTCCCTTATGTGCTTTTTGTCTTACTGAATTGAACTAACATCTGCTCTCATTTGTTGTTTAAGGCAACCGTTGTGTGCGATTTTCTCCTCCTATATTTTGTTCCAAAGAGAGACTTCTACAAAAACATGAAATTCAAGCATACAGAAATCCCGGAAGAGGTGAGTGAGTTTGTGTGTGTTTTCATTTAAAACTAAATTGCAGTCAAACCTGTCTTTGTAATCGCAGAGTTTCTGAGAGCTCTGATGACAGCCCGTTCACTACCGAAACACTAGATGGCAGCAAAGACACATAGTTAGCTGAAACGCAAGTCTGATATTTAAGCAGAAGCAATGCCGTTTCCAATCATTTACATCAAGTTGCATTCCCCTAGTGTCATTATTATGGATATAAAATGCAGGATTTAAATATAATTCATACGTCCAATGCACTTTTGAGGGAGTGTGTGTGTGTGTGTGTGTGTGTGTGTGTGTGTGTGTGTGTATGTGTGCACCTGGTATTTATCACCTTATGGGGAC
>JAUMHQ010000053.1:7196952-7214814 GCA_032361165.1 Enteromius paludinosus | reverse complement strand
AAGGGGTAGGTTTAGGTGTAGGGTCAGTGTAGGACTATAGCACATACAGTCTGTACAGTATAAACATCATTACGCCTCTGGAATGTCCCCATAAAACATGTAAACCCAACGTGTGTGTGTGTGTGTGTGTGAGAGAGAAATTATAACCCTAGGTGTCAGCAACTATCTTACTTTTGATTTGTATGCATGTGGGCAGACTATTGCATTCAAGTCCATGCAACACCACGGCTTCCTGTAGACTCTGGAGTGATATAGTTACCCTAGCAACACAGAGCATTGACCATACTTGTCTCTTATTAAAAAAAGGAAAATGAGGGCACATCTTAAACTCAAGGAGCTTTCTGAAAAATAAAAATATTGGGGTTGATAGGAGCATGGGAAATTATTTCAGATATGTATTTGACCGTCCACAGATGCCAGCCTTGCCCCAGTCACAGCCAGAGAAAGATCTACCAAAGGTAACGTACCATTCAAATCTGTTCAGCCGCAGATCTCTGTAGAATTACAGCGTATCTCTATAAACAACTTTTCGATTTTAGTTGCGGTCCCAGTAATTCAAATCTTTGCTGTGCACAGGAGTGAAGTCAGGACGGCTGCCATGACGACTGACTATTGCACTGAAGACAGAGAGAGAGAGAGAGAGAAAACAAACCCACCTCAACACTGGAGCTTAAGCAAGACGGCTGGGAGACAGAACTATCAGACAGATCACTATTCCTTTCTAAATCATAATTCCTTCCCAAACCACTGAGGAAAGATGTTAAATTGCTGTCAACTAATACCTGCTGGATGAGAGGCACAGGACTGTAAAGGAACAATTCTTGTTTTGAGGTTCCCAAAGTTTTTGGCAATTACCGTGTAATGTCTGGATATGTCATGCTCTGGATACAGTATCCTTTATGTTTTAAAATAGCTCTTTTTTTACTGATGTTTTTTTATAGGTTTTTGTTGATGGTGTTGTTTTTGTAGCAAGGTAAACTGTGAGCCTCAAATTTTTTGTGTGAAATAAACTTTAGAGGACCGTATGAGGTTAAAACTAACCAGCTCTTAAAGTGCCCCTATTATGGATTTTTGAAATGACCTTTCACGCAGTGTGTAACACAGCTCTTACAGTAAGTGAATGAAATGATCCTGCAAAGTTTTAAATCTGAAAGGGCCCAGTGTATAAAGTGATTGTCTCCTAAAAGAAAGAGTCAACTCTGAATCATTAAAACGAGTAGTTGTTTTGACCTTGCACGCATGTCACCCTGTTGTTTGGGACTCCCAAAACCAAAATATGAAACTTTTATAACCCACAATAGGGGCACTTTAAAGACTGAGAAGTCATTTAGCCATTTAGGTTTTGTTTTAGCTCATTCACAAAACACTGAGCCAAGATACATAGGATGCACTATGTCTAAAGTCTGGTATTTTATTGTTAGCACAGCCTTCTGGACTGCTTGATTTGAATTGGTCAAATCAATAGTCCTTACACATATATTTATTTGTTTGAAAATAGTTGTGTCGTCATTGGACACTCATGCAGTCTCTTTTTTTTCACCTAACGAAACAGTTTGGTCTCACTATATTTTGGGGACCAATTCTCACTATTAATAAATGCCTAATTTGCTGCTCATTAATAGTTACAGTAGTAAGGTAGTTGTTAAGTTTAGGTATGGAGTAGGAATAAGGGATCTACATATAGAGAATATGCAGAATAAGGCATTCATTTATTGTTTTGTAAGTACTAAAGAACAATCAATATGTAAATAATATGCATGAGCAACTGGCTAATAGTAAGAATTGGTCCCTACACTACAAGTGTTACCAATAGTTGAAACTCACATCAAAATAAAACCCTTTCAGGGTGATACAAAACCTTAGCACTGGCATTTTGATACTTCTTGTCTGGGTTTATTTTGTAACAACGACTTTATCAATTTATCAATCAACGAATTTACCTCAATTTGTGTTTTGAGTTTCTTTTTTTATTAAAGGATTTACAATATTGAGCCATTTTCAAATCAGACAGCACCAGGAAGGATTGTTTGGTTTTATTGTGTACGAAATACTATTTTAAAGAGTAGCTACTATTATATGTATTAGGTCAATTTCATTGATTTATTCCAAGCAAAACTGAAAATAACAATGCAATCATAAATGAGAAAACATAAAAGAAGAAACCCGATTCACCTGTGATATCTTTATTTTCTTTGATTATGTCTATGTGTACAAAAAGCATGCAAAAAATAGCATCTTTATATGCTTTGGTACATATTTACATAGTAAGAGTTGCATTCAGTGCTTTCTCAGGACATGCTCTTTTTTGTCTGTTTTCTTTGATTTTTTTTTTTTTTTTTTAAAGAGATACATTCAGATCAATGCAGCAGAATACAGACGTCTATAAATAACCAGCAATATCAGGCACTCTGACACAAATAACTGGGCAGTTCAAACTGTAGGTATGTGAGCGAGATAGTGTTCTACGATTTATATACAATTCTGACACACTTTTAAATCAAGAAAGGGCCATTAAAAAAGCATAAAGCTTTGATAGCAAGAATGTTTTGCAGCTACAAAGTGCCTCAAAATAGCCACATTTCTCTCCCCTCCTTTATTCAGGAGAAGCCTTTGTAAATGTGGGTATAGACAAATGATCAGACTTCATCTATTGCACATGAGCCGAAACCTGGAAAAGGAAATAAAGCCTTCACACTCGAGTTGATTGCTCAGACAGAGGTACGGCATATTGGCAGCTGCATATGTTTAGCTTATACAAAAGTCCTGCAGAAATCAATTTAAAGGGGTTTAAACATTACTTGTTTCGTCTCACATGGATATCAAAAAGGAATAACAAACCTAGAGAGAAGTCTGTAAAAGGTTCTAAGTTAAGGGACATGCCGTACATCAAGACATTAACAGGTGCATAGCATACATTGAGAAGTAACTGACAAGAGTACTGTACATTTGAGACAGATTGGACAAATGTGTTTGCACTCTCACACACTATACAAGAGAATAAAGGGGATCGTTTAAAACCACTTGATGAATTTCTACACATAAACACACCTTTGAGCTCCTGAACATAGAATATGCTACTCCATTCTCTCTGTATTCCCCGAACAGCAGAGTCCAGACCCTGAGTGCCACACAGAATCTCAATACATGACAGAAACAAGACTCCATTTAATCAAATACTCCATACAAACAGATCTCCCCCCCAACAAAACAAAAAACCACTAGTCATTTGGCACTGAAAATGGTTTTCCTGTGTAATTCGGTTTATGGGCAAGAAGCAATCTACAAAGAGTGTGTGCCTGAAACAGGGTCATCGAGAGAGAGAGAGAAGAAGGGAAGAATGTGTAGGAGTCAGAAAAATGGACCACCATCTGCTCAGGATATTAGTGAGAATATAATGAAAGTGGTTCACTGCGGTTTATCAGTCCGTCTTCATATAAGCAATAATGAGTCTTCTAAATGAGTGACAACGGTTAGAGGTTTCCTCTAAACCTTCGCTGCTTACATAACCAGTTTACTGGAAATAATTGGCAGCTGACCTGATTGAGTCCAGTTTTATTCTTGTAAAATGAATTAAAGGGGCAGTTCACCCTGAAATAGTCAAAGCTGTTCTTTTCTATACAATCAAATGGTGGGTGACCACTTGGACATTCTGCTAAAAAGCTTCTTTTGTGTTTCATGCAAAAAAAGGTTTAGAATGATATGAGGGTAACGGCATGTTCACTTAAAGACCAATATTTGGTATGATAAACATTTTGAATGCATTTGAATTCATGCATCTGTTCAGACCGACAGTCATTTGCATACCATTAATGCAACTTTTTTTTTTTTTTTTTAATGGTGAACCAATAATATTTGCACTTTAAACGCACGCCATGAGCCACAGCTGTTACATAAACAATGCCTTCCTTAGTGATGCTCACAAACACACTATTTTACTACGCAAATATCAATAACGGACAAATAATCCAGTGTTGTTTGATAATCACAATAGTAAATACAAAAATATATGTAAATATATTTGGACTTCCCTTTTCTCCCTGGGCATCAGAAACAGAAATTTGTGTATTTCTGCGTCTGAGCAGAGACATTAATTTAAGTGTTTTTGTGTTCATGCAGAGAGACTGAGTAAATGCTATTTAATTTCTGGGTGAACTGTCCTTTTAAAATTGAAACGCGCACAGTGGGATTTTCATAATGATAAAAATCGAATTAATATGAGTGCTCCGCTCTGGTAATTAAATACCTCGATCATCAATGTGCCTTTAAGATGATCTTCCACTCAGACTCTCTTTGTGCTTTCAATACGTGACTCAAAAACGGGATGAAGGGTTCGCCTGGCAGACGATCCGATGTAAACAAGGGCGTATTGTTTTGGACAGAGTTAATACAGGCCGAGAGGGACCATGATGACATTGAATGGCAGATCACTTTCGTTGCACAGCTAAACACCGTATTCAGAGGAGCTCAATTGGCTTGTCTGTTTTGAGTGAAAGTGACTCCCTCTCTTTCCGCATCAGTGCACACCCGCTCGCCTCGGTGGCATGTTTGTGTGTGTGTGTTCGAGGGCCCGTTAGCACTGCTGACTGACAAATAGGCCTTTTGGAATGTGAAGACTCGGTAAACAATGACACATTCTGTTCCTGCGGAGAGACAAAGCGCAGCGACACGAGAGCCCTGCATCCGGTGCGATCCGAACGCGGCATTTGCGACATTCACAAACATGGAAAATAAGCCCTGTTCTCGGTAATGGTTACACCGAGCGCTCAAACACGCTGTATGAGAAAGCCCTGTTTTCGTAGAATTGACTGAATGTGCAGACAAGAACTTCTTTTAGTGTCTAGTAGTTACATAAGCCCCTTTGTTTCACAGTACAACGCTGTGTGTGTTTATATATTGTATCTGAATGAAATGAGGAAATTTTATGGTATGAAAGAAATGGAAAGCAACAGAGACATGGAACCACCATTATACGGAGAAGGCCATATTTCAGGCATGCCATGATGGATAGGGTTAAGAATTGCACATGAACATATACAAAAAAGGCAAGAAGCCATTGCTGTTATTTTCTACACATGTACAGAATCTATGAAGGCAGCACACTGCATTAGTAGCATCTTTTGTACATGCTGTAATCTTAAGCACGGTTTTTCCACACAAACCTGGCCTAATAGAGATTCCATTCAAAATCTACTTGTTTAGCCAGGGTGAGAGGAGCAGGATGGAAAGATCCAAACGGTATGAAGGAGAAAGAATAGTTTCCCGCCTGGTTATCAAGGCCAGTTTTCATGAAAACCATAGGCAGGAAAAGTGATTCTTGTGGAAGACTGACAAAGATGAAAAGCCTGAAGGATGACTAGCAATAGCAGAATCCCGTTCAATGTCAAGGTAAGCCAAAACAGAGTGTAGTGGAGCAGTATGGGTCATGATCATCTTCTGCTCGAAGGGATGGAAGGACAATGAGGAACTCTTCAGGATCTATGAAGACACTCAAGAAGTGGGTGGTTCGTCCTCGTGCAAGTCCTCGAGCTCAACTTCTCTACCAGCCTCTCCACTGCTTCCTTTTCTGAGAGGGAAAAAGAAACAGAGAAAGAAATTGTAAATCATTGCCTTTCTATATGATCCCTGCTTTGATCCAGCAGTTGATCTTGAAAGGCAAGCTTTTGAGCATCTATAATCTATAACAGCAGTGTCCGGTCTTGTTCCTGGAGGGCCACTCTCCTGCAGAGCTCAACTGCAATCCAAATAAACACAACTGAACCAAGGAAATCAAGCTTGTCAGGATTACTGGAATGTTGTAGGCAGGTACATTGGGACAAAATGGAGCCAAATTCTGCAGGATGTTGACCCTCCATGACCAGGACGGTACACCTATAAAGTTTGGTCAGAAGCATTTTGTTTTGTTTAGTTTAGGCCAAGTAAATCTGAAATCCACGATAACATAGTAAATAATAATTAAAAACTGCACTTTGAATGGTTCTATAGAAAAAAAAAGAGGAAATTAGCAGAAAATACATGAATTCTACCGTCATAACATAATCAAAAACCTATTTACTATGCATTTAAAGCATTATATTAAACAGCACTTGTTGGAAGACTACAAATCTATCCAGTATCGAACTGAAAACTAAAAATTTTCTGGGAGCACACTGATGGACTATCTTGGAGGAAGCACATGACCATGGGTAGGTTCTCTGCAAAAGACACAACTGCACACAGAGTTCTCAAATCGTACAGTACATCGTGGGATTGAATGAAGGACCATGACACGAGGTGTTTCACAGGGTTAGATTCTCCTATCACCAAATACTTTCACTGTCATGAAGTAAGTGAAATGCCACACAAGGACAGGATGGAGGCTGAAATGACTCATACTTTCACTGACCCGTGGGAATGCATGGAGAAGGGCAGGAAATCTGACACAGGGTTTGAGTGACAAATGACAATGACCACCTGTCACTATGAGTTACCTTAACGAGGGCTGGAGTTTAAAAGAGGGCCGGAACGGCCAAGAGTCCCTGCAGCAGAGAGAGACAGAGAGTGGAGGAAAGGGAGGACAGTGTCAGCGGTTTCATGTGAAGTAAAACGGCAGGAACCAGGTCATTATAGAAGCTCCTGTGAGTTATTGCCAGTTACATTAATTAGAGAACATTAGACTACATTTGAATCATGCTCTACAATAAAAATCAGTTTATGGAAATAAAACTGCAGTTGGATAATAGTAGATTTGCATATACTTCTAGCTTAGTGCCGTCAGACAGACAGCATTAACATCCACAACTGTGCCCAGGCGCTTAGAAAAACTCATCAAATACACATTTGCATCATTTAATGATTTGTTGAGTAGTTTCAATATCTCCAAATCCAATTTACTTAGTTGTTTTCAATTACGCAACTTTGCTAAAGCATATTTTGCTACACTCCCCTTGCAGCCAAAGAACTCTTTTTCACTTCCAAAGTTCCGCAATCGCATTGCCTCTATGTATGATCTGCTTCGATCCTCACAGTTCCCTCCTCATTTTGCACTTAAAGAAACCTGGGAAAGGGAGTTACGGCTGGAATTGGAGGTGGAAGAATGTTTTAGCCAAAATTAATTGTCTGTATCTGTGCTCGTTTGAGTCTTGATTCAGTTTAAGGTTGTTCATAGAATTCATTTCACCAAAGCGAAATTGAAAAAACGTTCTTTAACAGAAGATGACAGGTGTAATAGATGTTTGTTGTCCCTGGCAGATCACACTCATACCTTTTACACCTGTCCTAAACTGAATTCTTTCTGGGCCTCGTTCTTTGACACGTTGTCAGTAGCTCTTAATGTCTGTGTGAAACCCTGCCCAATAAATGCAATTTGCAGAGTTTGCCCTGTTGATGGTTTATATAGCAAGGGTCATGCCGATATTATTGCTTTTGCCTCTCTGGTAGCCAGAAGACGAATACTAGCAAATCCTCATGCCCTCCTGCTAATCTTTCTTGGCTGAAGGACTTAATGTCTTTTTTGCATTCGAAAAAAAATTTACATTCCAGTAGATTGTTATTTAATTAATTATTTATTTTTTCTTTAATTACTTTATTTATAAATTTTTCTTTCCCTTGTCGTTTTTGTGGGATACTGTAATTTGGGTCGGGTAGAGATAAAAAGATGTTCTGGTTATTTACATAACCCTATTCACTATTATGGATGTTCAAAAATGAAAAGGTTGTGTAGTGTTTTTTTTTTTACATATGTCATGTATATATTGTTCTTCAAGAACCTGCACACACACACACACACACACACACAAAAACTCATCAAATGCCAAGCATATTTGTCCATAGATGGCGTTTACCCCTTTTATTTGACAAACACCAACAGGAAATATTATCAACTAACTCCAGTTTGGGCTTCACATGCATAGGTTACCCTGCGCTCGGTGGCTAAAAAAATGGAAGCATTTTTTAAGGTGCCGGAGACCGAAAAAAAGTGCTGAAATGTAATAATGTGCAGCCACATTTTCATCACGGCCAACAAATGTGTAATGATACGGCTGTTACTTTTTCCAAGCTCTGCAGCAGGGCCGGTTCAGTGATGTTTATCGTGTTCTATTGTGTCCTAACCAGGCCTCAAAGGACGACTCTTACACAGGAAGCAAAATGTGGCACGATGCAACAAACAATCTTATTAAAAACAGATTTCATGTTTAATACACAGCTGTGGATTGATGGCCAGTTCAATCCAGCACAAACAGAATATAATAGGCAAAATGTGACATCAGTTGTGGCTGATACGATAAGCTTAATTATTTTGATGGAACGATTAATTCAAGATATTTAAAGTGTGTACTAGGGATTTTTTTATGAAATGTATAAACATATATATACATAAATAAACACAAATATACATAAATATGCAAATATTAGATTAGTCATACAAATTCAAACTTATTAATATTATTAACCTTTTTCTTTAGCACTATACTGCAGAAAAATAAGCAAAATTGGAGCATGGAAAATGAAGTATACACTACTGTATTGTTTATATTTATATATTGTTTTTTGGTTATTAAAGTGGCAATGAGATTCACAAGAATCTCAGTCCTTGCTGGAGTTGCCTAAAAGTGTATGAACGCCTCAGAAAGGGAGGGAGGGAGGGTGTTGGCAATGTACAGGAAGTGTGTGTTTAGATGAAAAAGGTTATTAAAGGTGCAGGAGGTAGTGTATTCAACCTGACACTGAATAATGGATGAGATGCAAATGAGCACCCCTGACAGTTGGAGATTTAAAGGGACAGATGGGTTTTGCAAAATCTGATGATGACGTTCTATCAACTGGGGGCGCTGCTACTTTCTATCAGTTCAATCAAAACACTCAGAAGGGACAAGTAACTGAGAGATGACTTATAAAAATCACTGTATTGATCACTGTATTGATTAATGTCGTTTCCCAACAGATTTCACCTTTGTCAATAGAGAGGCCACACCAAGCAAGCATGTCAATTTGTTTACAGATCAAATCAAATGACCTTTCAGTTTTGAATGAATAATAACTGCATATCTGTAAAAACACCATAGCCAAGCCCAGGATTAATATATACGCAAGGCTGCCTTTGCTCTATATGGCATGCATACAGAGATAACCAGACTGTTTGTATTGATCCAGAGCATTCAGAAGATAGAGAGCAACCCTCTGCTGATTCTGACAGGCATCACACGGACAGCACACGGAGAGGACGAGTGAGAGAACATTCTGCTGTCCTTGAACAAACCCCCTCTTAATGTGGGAAAAGCAGCAGAGTGGGGACAGAAATGACTTCATGGAGACACTTACTGTCAGTCTAGTGGGCCGATACATTAACAGCAAAAAGCCTCTGAGAATAACAGTCACAGGAGGGATGCTGCAAACATCCAGCACAATTCAAAGAAAATTAATAACTGTTGTGACCTCTTTTTTGAACCTTTAAATGAAAATGAAATGGAATGATAATCATGAAAATGAGTTTTTAAATTAAATATAAATTAAAGAATTATAAACACACAAACAAATTTATAATTCATTCAGCTGAATTATAAATTATTTTAAATAATAAACATAATAATAAAAAAACATATATATATCAGTCAAAAGGAACCTGTATCTATAGCTAATTTTTGCAATAGAGAAAAAAAGAAATAGAGAGAAAGAGAGAGAGAGGGAATGTGGAATTCAAGAAAAAAGTCTTTAAAAAAAATAAAAATAAAAACATAGATTGAATCTGAAATCTAAATGTCCTCAGCGTAGTGCGGAGGAGAAAGTTCTAGGGAAATTGTGAAAACATCAAGTCCTGGAGCTTTCAATGCTAGTGCAAGAGGAAAAAAACGACTGAATCATGCTACTATGGAAACGTATGTTGGCAGCAGGAGAAGTAATGGGTGACTATTAGCAAACCTTCCTGTTCAAATAGATAGACATGACGTCTGAAATATCATGCTGCGACCTTGAATGTGAGAGCGAAAAAGCAAAGAATGAAAGAGATGCAATGCTGAAAAGATTTCAGCCTCTTATAATAGGCGTGTTAGGAAAAGGAGAGTCATTTGGATTTGTCAAGCTACATAAATACGGTTTCTTGCTGGTCATGGGTTGCTATAGTTTGTCAGTTTGGAGCACTTACATGAGCAGACTGCCGGGTGCAGACATGGATCTCTCTTCTCTCCTGCTGGGACACTCAAATGGATTCCCAAAGGAACGCTTCCTTAACATGGCTTTGACCAAAATCTACAGTATCAACAACAAGATATCAGTTACTGTAAATATCAAAGAGTACAACAAATACAAAAACATTCATGGAAAAACAGCAGTGTGCTAAAAGTACTATTTACTGAAATGTGATGCAGAGAAGGAATAAAGTCTGTGAAAATAATCAAGGAAAAACTGTAGGTTTCATTAACCTTCTTATTCATCCACTTGCTGACAGCAGTGCAAAGTCTTTAAGACATTTGGGCAAGGCTTGTGGCCTCTTGTGTGTAAGTACTGTTCAGTAGCTCATGTACTTAATGCACAGACATCCCTGTGCTTGCTCTGTTTCACTTACCACAGCAGACAGACGGGGGACAAACTTCACTGAGTTCTGCACCTCTTCTTCAGTGACTTCCACCACTGTACAGTGCTCCTCTTCTAAAGGCAAAGGGTCAGTACCATCCTGAGTCACCCAGGGGTCCACCTGAAGATAGACACACAAACGCATATTACACATGCCATTCCATCCATCCATTTACTCTTCTGTTCAATCATTCATTTGCCTCGCCATCATCTGTCCTTCTGTTCATCATTTTATTCATTGATCCTTCAGTTCTTTCATCCATCTATCTGTCCATCAAACCACACATTTTTTCCTCCATTGAATAAATCCATTCATTCATCCATCTACTGTTTCATGTGCAGCCATCATCTATTCATTGCTTTTATCTGTCCATCCACCCGTTCATTCATCTGTCTGTAGATCAGGTTATACATCTTTTCTTTCATCCATCTATCCATCCATGAATTATCCATCCAGTCATCATCTATCCATTTCACCCATACATCCATCCGACAATCCAGTTTTTTTATTCATTAGTCCATTCATCTAACATTCTATCCATCTTTTTATTAACTCTTCCATAAATCCATTAAACAAATCAATTGTTTCATCCATTCAGCCTTAATCTATCGCTCCAATTTATCTACATTTGGTCCGTTTATCTGTAGATCTGTCCACACATCCTTTCTTCCATTCATCCATCCGACCATCCATTTTCCCGTTTAATGCTTAATTCATCTAATTTTCTTTTATTCATTCCTCCATAAATCCGTCAAATCATTCATCCACACTTTCATTTATCCATCCATCCATTTGTCCATAGATCAGACCATACGTCCATCATCTATCCTTCCATTCATCTATCTATTGGTCTGTCTATCTATCTGTCTGTAGATCGGTCCAAATGTCTTTCCTTCCACCCATCCATCTGACTATTCATTTTACCATTCATTGGTCTATTCATCCACCAACCTTCTTTCTCATCCCTTAGTTCATTAATTCATTCCACCATAAATACATCAAACTATTTATCTACACTTTATTTTATTAATTCACTCACTCCCTCACTCACACACACTTACATTCATTCATTCATGCATTCATTTGCCCATCCATCTTTCATCCATCAACCCATCAATCTGTGATCTATCCAAACACCTTTTCTTCCATCCATCCATCCATCCATCCATCCATTATTCAATTAAATTCAAATTTATTTGTATAGCGCTTTTCATGATACATATCATTGCAAAGCAGCTTTACACCAAAGTAATTATGTGAAATCTGTCCTTTCATTTATCCATCTATCTGTCCTTCCTATCTATTCCAAAAATCTGTAGATTGCTCCATTTATCCTTCAGAGTATGTGAGCGGAGTGAGCAGCAAGAATTTCCGCTCCACGCTCAGAGCATTTCATGATCACTCCGCTCCAGCTTCCCCCCAGGTTTACAATATCCATTTACTAAACTAAAATAAGTTAAACGAAACAAGTGTCCAAACAAGAAAAAAAAAATGCATGTAGGCTATTATTGCCTTCTCTTAAACCAAAATGTTGGTTGAACAGTCACAATTAAATTGTGTTTTCTCGACACATGCCTTTTAAGATTCCACAACGAACCCTTTGTCGTTGTAATCCCTTCTCCGCAATCGCTTTCTCTTTTGTTGTTATTACCTTTTAAGATACATTTGTATTTTTGATCACATGGATCACATTCTTTAAGGTACATGTAGTATTTCAGAAAATCCATCTGTCTGTCAGTGGTGCTTAACTGTGCATTACACAACATGAATCTAACGCAGTTGCATTATGGGCCGGAGCGGTAGTGGAGCGCTCTCAGAGCGGACTTTCAAAAAATCCAAGCAAAATCATGCTGCTCCAGGCCTCGCTTCGCTCACATACTCTGATATCCATTCTTCTATCCAACCATCAACCCAAGAAAATCCTTAAAGAAATAAAATATTTGTCCTAAAAACAAAATTAGTCTAAAGGATATGAGAGTAGAGCTGTTGGGTGAATGTAGGCCGTGCAGCTCTGATTAACGTGTGCTCTGGGGATCACTGCTTTAATGGAATATTTTCTGGGTAATGACATGCAGGCAGGAGTCTCTGATGGCCGAGTGTGTGTGTGCTAATTATTCACACTGAGACAGTAGATGGAAGTTTCCAGAACTGAACAAAAATCTTTGTCCATGGGGACCAGCTGATGTGTTCCTGTCCAAACACCAAGTCTGCCAAATGGTGCAGAAGCTATCAGAGATACCGTGTCATATTTTAGCACTATCCCTGGATGTGGCTCAGGAATGGTCTTTGATTGAAACACTGCTGCTTTGAGAGTGCAGACTAATGAGACACTCTCGGGAATGTTCATTGGATATTTCTTTCTGACTATAATTTCAATATTAACTGACTTTGCACTCTTCCTCTCTGGTATGCATAAAGGAAAATGTAGGTGATTTCTGAAGGAAAAACCTATTAATTAATATGAACATCCCAATTAAAAAGTCAAATATGGATTTTAATTTAAATAGAAGATTTGCAATACAGATCTGTGAAGATTGAAAAAGGGATTACTTGCCCCTCCCAATTTCTGAAGTGCTCCTTTGTTTTCTGATGTTGACTTACTTTGATATCAGGTATGGTGATCCTGGTGTCTGGGTTTTTGTCCAGCATCTGTGTGACCAGGATCTTCAGCCCCTCACTGATAACTGGCCTGAGATATCACAGAAACACAGAGCAAATAGCTGATGTAGTAAAACAAAACCAAAACATCTGACTGTACAGCTAAACAATGACAGCATGCTTTTACAAGAGATGACACACTGCAGACATAGAAACTCTTGTTTCAAACACACACTGAGTGTCACACAGCTTCTGTAACAAGAGGAGGGCAGACAGATATCTTTAATGCTGTTATAACATAGCATAGAGAACAGTAGAATAAAATGTTGTACAGTAAAAAAGCAGTACAGAAGATTTCATTCAAATTTAGGTAAAATTTAGTGAGGTTTATCCTTTAAGAAAAGAGAAGAGGCAGATTGTAACGGTAAATTTGCAGCAGTAGAGATTTAAAGCTGCAAAATGCAAGTCATATTCCGTACTCAAATTGTTAATGTTAACACCACTGACTACATGCATTTAGAGTGCAATATTGACATCATCTGTACATTTCTGTATGGTCTTATCTATAATTATTAGGGGTATGACGAGATCTTGTTTCTCGCGAGAATATCCTTGCTATAGTTGTATGATGCGGCGCAAAAAAAAATCTGCTGCAGTGTTCTATTTATGACATGCTGAAACAAATTCCAAATGGTTTTTAATGGTCGCTATATCTCATCACATTCCTAATAATTGTCATACCATACCAATGGTAACTCATGTAGACATTCAGAATTGGATTCAAAATGATGACACAGTAAACAGTTAGTTCAGCCACTGAGAAAACTGCAGCTTGACATTAGGGAGTGTGTGTTAGAGAGAAAGAGGCGCTCTTTCATTAGTTACACATACAGCAGATGACATGTATCCGGACAACCTCTGGCCTTCCACATACAGAAGGCAGAATTAATCAAAATATTCAGACAGACCTGCACAAGCATGCACAAATTTCATCCTAAAGCAACATGCATCAATACTGCATTTAGCCCACATCGCCATACACATAAAACATCTCTGACATTTCCTGTCTCTGTATCTGTTCCTGAGAAACAGCAGATGTGTCGTAAACAGTAAGGGGCGACTTACATCTCGGGGAACTCCACCGGCTTACTCTTGATCTTATTGTGAAGTGCCAGTATGTACTCATCAATAAATGGGCACTGGAGGACAAGGAAGAAAAACAGAGTAGGAGAGGGAGAGGAGGAAGACGGATGAGTGATCAAAATCATCCATCTCACAAATGTCACCGCAGCAGCACACTGCCCCAGCCATTGATCATTCTGATAGATAATCCCACAGTGAAGAATTACTGCTATCACTCTGATCATATCAGCACATGAGCCGACTCACCTTCCCATACACAAAACAGTAGAGGGTCACTCCCATGGCCCACACATCCAAAGCCTAAAAAAAATACAAATTTGTTTTAATGATACAGGACAGTTTTACACTTCTGAGATACTGAGATGAATAGCATTCATTAAAGGGACAGTATACCGGAAATGTCTATTCTGTTAAAAAGTGAGGGGTTCATACATTTTGTTTTTTTTACAGAAATAAATATTTTAAACATTAAAACTTGAACAGCAGTGTAGCTCTAATACTCGTTCATGCAAAACAAAAAAAGTGTTTATTTGAAGGGATATTTCGCACAAAAACGAAAATTCTGTAATTGATGACTCAATCATGTCATTTCAAACATGCAAGACTTTTGTGCATCTTTGGAACACAAACTAAGATATTTGTGATGGAATCCGAGAGCTTTCCAACAGCAATGGTAGTAAGGACTTTGTTAAAATAGTCAATGTGACATCAGTGGTTCAAACTGCAATTTTATGAAGCTATGAAAATACTTTTTGTGTGCATTCCTCTGCACATAAAAAGTAGCTTCATAAAATTACGGTTGAACCATTGAGATTACAAGGACTATTTTAACAATGTACTTAATAGGTTTTTGGGCCTAGGAATATTTGACTTGCATTGCTATCTGTAGAGGGTCAGAAAGATTTCACTAAAAATACAGTATTTAAATTTTTTTTCAGAAGACAAACAAAGGTCTCACAGGTTAGGTTGAGTAATTAATGACAGAATTTTAATTTTTGTGTGAGCTATCTCTTTAAGCCATTTTATAAAGCCTGATCAGTCTGAAAGACTGGCCTCAACATGTATCAGCAAAATCACTATAGACACACATTACCTTTCCACTAAAGCTCTTGCGGTTGTCTGAAAGTGTCTCTGGGGCCATGAAGGCAGGAGTACCAGCAGTGCTGGAGAGCAAGGCATCACTACCCTCAAACTGGTTACTGACTCCAAAATCTGCGATCTTGACATGCCCGTCATCTCCAAGTAATAAATTAGATGGTTTGATATCTCTGTGAACGATCTTCTGATAGTGCACTGAGCAAAAAAGAGAAAAAATAAGAGGTGTAATGAAATACATGATCAAAAAGAATAAGAAACATGTAAAAGAAATATGTAAAGTGGAGTTTGCTTACAATAAGCTTTAAATCTCAGAATTTTACCAGACTTTACAAAATAAATGTTATATTTAAAACCAAAACATTATATATATATATATATATATATAGGAGCCTATTAGAAAATCTGAAAAAAAAAATAAAAATAAAAAATTTAATTAACCAAATTTGTAATACAAATCCATACTTATACTCTACAAGTTACTCAATTTTGACCGAAATGTCAGCTGTAATCTGCTTTTTGGACGTTTAATAATAATAAAGTTTAATAACGTTACTAAATTGAGCACTGACAGTAAAGATGAAGTACAAAATCAACAGCCGCCTGACAGCCGGAGCTCTCGGCTTAACTAAGGAACCGCAGACAGGTTCAAGAAGGTCACCCTGGCCGTGCACACAGAAGATGAATTTGATTGGTTAACAGATGCCTTCCTGTCTCAAGTGGTCAATCAAAGATAACCTGCCCGCCACTTATCTTTCAGTCACCTGCTATTACGTATGTGTGACAAGAGCCACATTTCAGACGTCTTCAGACGGTAATGAAAAAAGAAAATCCATTAAGGAACAAAGACATGTGCTCAAAGTATTAGCAGGTTATTGCATATAATTATTTCATCAAAGTCAGCAAGCAAGGTGAATGTGACGATTGGAGTACACCACAGCTCAAATAAGATGTCTCTCAAGCAGTGTATGAAGCATAACCCCCAACCCCCCAAATACCAAATATATTTGGTAAACTTGTTTTGTGAAACAGGCCCCAGTAATCAGAGTTTGTGACCATATTCCGTTCATTTCATTAGAACTACTCTACCTCAGGTAGTTGAAACTTCAAACTTCACGAAACAGGCCCCTGTCCACCAATTACCGAGACACACAAAAAAGTTCATAGTTAACAGACTGATTTGTGGCCAATCATGCAAATGGCATGTTGCCATTCAGGCGGTTGCCACAGTGAGTGTTGCCTGGTTAGTAAGATTCAAATGGACTGAACAGAACAGACACTTGGCAATCAACTCTAGCTCATTCTTTGTTTGAGTGATTATCTTGTTTAAAGGCTTAATACAGTTTCAGCTGCCAACATCTACGCTGATCACCATAAAAAAGTTGTTTAGACTTTTTTTGCCTATACCATGGGGACCAAAAACTTTCGGTTACCAGCAATCTTTCAAATATCTTTAAGGGGTGAATACATTAATATTCATTAATATAAAACATTTAGGGTGAATTATAGCTGTAATTTTTGTGGTAACGTTACCCATCAAATGTTGTCGACTGAGCTTAACAGAACATTCCTTTAACTGTCAGTTTGTAATGACTAATGTTTCACCATAAAATCTAATTTCTTCTTTTGACAGATGAGAAAAGATCAGAACGGCCTTTAGAAATAGCACAGACTTGTTTTCATAAGGAAACTATGACCTCCCCCACGCACAAATGCATGAGAGCATTGCCACATTCACTCACTTCATTAGCCTAACAGGATGCCATGATGCGTTAGAACAACAAACACAGAGCTTTTCCTTGAGACAGAACTCTCTTGGGTCTTTATTTTTACATAAGTAATGATTAATGTCAGGCGCTCATCAGTAGGAGTTCGCGTCACTCTTCTCTACTGGGAATTATTTCACTTCAGACACTCCGTTGCAAAACCCATGTCAAGGTGGTCTCCTTAGAAACTAAAAATGGAACCCAGTAAGGATTGACCTGGCAAATCGAAAATGGTTTGTAAAATAAAGGAAATGACTCACAGTACTCCATGCCCAGAACAATGTCTCTGAAGTAGTGGCGGGCCTGGTCCTCACTGAACGGACTGTCGCTGGGGACCTCCATCACAGGGCTGGTGACCAATAGAGACACTTTATTGTTAAGTACTGATAGCGTACTAATAAAAGACAGCAACCGAGATCCAGGAATAGAAATATTGAATGAAATCAGAGATGGAGAGACCAAACTCTTGATTCAATACACTGAAATTTCAACCTTGATATGATTTTTAATAATAATTTTGCTCTATAAAACTGTAAAATAAATGTTGTATGTAAAACGATTTTATCATTTGAAATAAATAAAGAATTAAATATATTATTTAGCTAATTATTTAAAAAACAATCTGTGTTACTCTTTTTCTTAAAGGTGCCATAGAATGCATTGAGAGAATATTTTAAATTGTTCTCTAAAATGTACATAGAAGGTATGTAGCTT
>JAUMHQ010000053.1:7088352-7127778 GCA_032361165.1 Enteromius paludinosus | reverse complement strand
CCCACACAATATATATATATATATATATATATATATATATATATATATATATATATATCTCTCTCTCTCTCTCTCTCTCTCTCTCTCTCTCGTGTTGTTCTTGGTATGTTTCTGTGGTCTTCCATATGGCAGCCAGAGAAAACTGCTGCTGTTGCATCACTCAGCTCTGTATGAGAGGCCCTGGCACAGCATCAAAGACCTGCTCTCATGGTAAGCACCGCTGTAGTATCAAGCCCTGTGAAACCCACCTGCCAGTGCACCAGAAACCACACTAATAGAGTACACACAGGCCTGGAATCAATAGGAAAGAATTCTGAGACGTTGTCTAAAAGGAATTCATATGATGCTCTCTGGCCTCAGGGTTTCTTTCCCCCCCCAAAACAGGGGTATTCCTTAAGGGAATCTATCATGAGTTTGAAAATAAAATGCAATTTTTAAGCGACCTCCAATGCCTCACTTCATGACAGTTTGAAAATGGTTCTGGCTATAGTGTATAATAAATCATCTCTTGTGAATGTACAAAAAATAGGTTCAAATCTGTGTTGTTTCAGTTCTATATAAAAAGAAAAAAAAAAGCTAGCAGAGAACCATATGTCAGCCGACTATTGAGAATGAAAAACGAAGCTGCCCGCAGACATCGGTTCTGATGCGGAATGAGACACCAACTCTGCATCTGGCTTGAACAGCCGCATCACTCACCCTGCAGACAGACATCTGGTTGGTTGTCAGGGTCCCCGTCTTGTCTGAGCAGATAACGGAGGTGCATCCCAGCGTCTCAACTGAGGGCAGAGAACGGACAATGGCGTTTTTCTTGGCCATGCGACGGGTGCCCAATGCCAGGCAGGTGGTGATGACAGCTGGAAGACCCTCCGGGATGGCTGCCACTGCCAAGGCCACGGCTATTTTAAAATAGTAGATGGCACCTCGGATCCATGAGCCACCGTGGACCGGGTCGGCGAAATGACCAATGTTAATGACCCAGACAGCGATGCAGACGAGGGAGATGACCTTTGAGAGCTGTTGGCCAAACTCATCCAGCTTCTGTTGCAGCGGGGTCTTCTCCTGTTCGGTTGACGCCATCTGGTTGCGGATCTTGCCGATTTCAGTGGAAACAGCGGTTGAGACGACGATACCGATAGCCCGACCCGCAGCAATGTTTGTGCCCTTTAGGAAAACATGACAACATGCATATATAAGCACATATACACTTAAATGGAACAAAGCCACCAAAAGACCTTTCAAATCTAAATTTACACTTTTGAAGACTAAACAATAACAACAGCAGCGTCAGAAGTTCCTAAGTCCCATATAATTTTATAAAACGTAGCTTGGAAAAATCATTGACTTGTGTGGAGTTGGCTATAATGTCATTAGGGATATTTTCCCCTAATAGGAAACTACATCTTTCATTACCACGATGTGTTGGAAAATGCATAAAGCTGGACTATAAAAACATATACAGTTTATTTTAAACGACTAAAGAAGAAAACAGGCAGACTGCATTAACTCTGACCTTATACTATCACTCACTATGCCAATAACGTCACCTGGGGTGTTCCCCATCCCCAGACGATGTTAATGCAACCTAAGTGCAGACAAATGCATGCCTACTTATAGCATCTGAATGACCACAAATGAACGCAGACAGGAAGAGCATGTTTAGACTGAACAGAATACTTAAGTCTCATTTTACGCTACAGTATAACTAGAGACACAAAGAAAAAAGCAAGAAAAAATGAAAGAAAAAACAAGAATAATGACGTAATGCATAACAAGAATTAAAATGCTAGGAGGTAGGCAATTCTTATATCCAAATATATATGTACGTGAAAAAAAAAATTCTCTCAAAACAGGAAGTGTAATGCTTACAGAAAACAGCATGTTCTTTTTGTCTTGATTGACAGCTCGTGGATCTGGCACAGGATCAGTGTGTTTGATAACAGACACAGACTCGCCTAAAAAACACATTGGTAGTTTTAAAATCAAGCCATACCGAGTGGTGAGCAGTGAAATGCTAAACTGTTCATCTCAGATGTCCACAGTACCTGTGAGAATGGACTGGTCCACTCTCAGAGTGGTGGATTTGATTGAAGTGATCCTGATATCTGCTGGCACCTTGTCTCCAACTAGAAAACAAAATGGGTTGAGAGTTACTTTATTAAAAAACAGGCAAAGACACTCCTACAATACTGATGCATGTAAGACAAGTCGAAAAAGGTGTGTAGGACATGAAATAAGACTGCACAGCCATCATTTAAGGCTGTTCTTGACCTCTTGTTTTCCAGGTAAACACTTAATTACAAGAGATCGAAGCTGAGCTACTAGGACACAAAGCCTGAAGCAAAGGAAAAAAGCAACTGAAACGGCAAGAGAGACACCCCCTCAAAGACTAACTGCAGACATACTGGAACCCCGCTCGATAGCCAGTTGATGAGAGAACACGGAGCGATCAATAATCAGTTCATGCACTGTGTTTACGAGAGAAAAAAAAGTTTCAGATACAAAGGAATAGAAAAAAAACAAGGAGGGAAAAACCCAGACAGTTAGACGAGACAGAATCAGTCAATATGAACAGTAGATATGGAATTCTTGTGCATTCACAGCTCAAACAAAGGATGATACATCACAACACACATCGAGCATATTAATAATGAGGAAAGGGCAAAAATTAGCCCTAAGTTCGAAGACAAGAACGCATATTGGTTTTAGGTTTTAGGACAAGTTTGATGAAAGGTTTTGATCCACTTCAAATGTTGACTACTGTATATACACACCAATGTACAAATACTGTATATATACAGTATATATATATATAATCTTGCATTGGGTGTCAGTGAGCTTGCAAATTCTCATCCTCATGTTATATACAGAAGCTTCTGGAACGGGACAAAGAGGCTGCAGGGGCACTTAAAGGACATTCTGCAGCAATTAGAGACCCTTAGTGTCGTAATTATACTCCATTTTAACCCTTAGGCTGAGCTGGAGGTGTCTGGGGGCAGCAAGGCATGCAAGAGAGCAGCCACACTTCCCATTAGTCTTTTACACACTGTTAGACAGGTAGTGGATGAGCGGTCAAGACAATCTAGAAAGAATCATGCTTAAGCAAAAATGCTTGAATGTCAGCTTTTTCACAGAACAAAATAAAAAGTTATCGTCTGTCTGTGTTTTTGTTGTTTTTCTGCACAATAAATCACTTGTTAGTCATAGTCACATGATGTTGCATAAAATTATCATGTACAGTAAAACACTCTCTCATCCGATCTTTATTTTTCCATTCTTCCTGCTCTAACCCTCAGGACGTGATTTCTCAGCCGTGTGGTCTCTTTTCCTCCCACGTCGCAGGAATGGCTCACATCAGCCTTGGGGTCTCTGCCGAGGGAGACAACACCCCCATCAGGGACTGCTCTGCGTGGGAGTTGGGATAGAGAGGGCATGGTGGGCAGGAGCCTGTTTACGCTCCCAGAACGACAGACCTTTCTGTTCTCTTTCTTGGATTTTATCGCTCTTTCTCCCCCCTCAGCGATGTCTCCCACCCACTCGATCACACTGCGAATGGGTACTGAACCCATCTAAATGCTAATGCGAACCTCTTTTCGCCATACCAAGCCAGAACAATGCAAAGTGAGCTAAATATACACAGACATTATGACAGTAGATGGCAAGGATCTGATAGCAGGAAACAGGCCTCCATGGACATCGGGCATAAACTTGATTAGAACGGGTGACGCATGCTTACTTGTAAATGTGGAACGGTGTAATAACAGAGGCTGGCGGGTTCAAGATGTTTGCAAATGCTGATCAAAATGATCTCTAACAGCCTGTGGGTATGACTAAAAGATGATGGGACTGAAGTGAATTTATTTTAAAACAACACAGTCGATGCTTCACTGTTACTCATCTTAAAGAGCGTGAAAAAACAACTGAAGTCTTTCCAAATCTTCAGGCTTTCTGTAAACCCTTCTGGTTCTTTGGATATTCTAATGGAGAGAGAATGTTATTTTTAAGCCTTGAGGGAAAGTTCCACTTTGGACACTGTGATTATTGCAAACATAACGCTGACACAATGCTGGGCTGACTGGAAATTGAAAAGTGTAAATAATCTATAAATATCTATAGTACTCATGCATGCATGCAAAAAAAAAAAGCCTGAACACTGTTTTCCGACCTCCAAATCTCTTGGTTGTCATTGGCAAAAGTTCCGATGCAATTGCCACTCACGAATGGTGGGTACAGGAAAGACTCTGCAATGAGGAGAGGAGAATGGGTGTTGTGGGTTATATTTTTGGTTGCCATTTGTTTAGATTTTTTTTTTCCTGTATAACCAATTTATAGTCCTCACAAGTGCCTTTTTCCGATGTGTAATTTTCATTCAACCTCTAGAGAAAGTGAAAGGGTTTTTAGGTTGGGGTTGTGTGTTTGCTTACACATGTTTGATAGAGCTTAGCAACAAGATTATGTCATCGGCATAGACAGTTTAAACAGAAATTGAGAAATATTTCAGCAGATGCAGCTGACAACACCTCCGTCCTGCCAGCGCTTCCCACTTACTGAACAGGACTTGTTAAATGGTTGACTATATCCAATGAACTCAGCACAAGCAGCTCAGCATGTGTGTGAATGTGTCTACACCTCGTTAGTGGATTCTGGTGGCTATAAACCAGTGTACGGACCTTAGACCTAAGTTGCATCTCGCTTTCCCCAACTACCAATGATAACAAAGTACAGAAGATGTACAGAGTGCCAGCCGTTTCCACTCTTACACACCTCTGGAATGGAAACACCTCTCCTCTTTCCCCACCGGACTAATTCACCTTGTCTAGTTTTTGTTCAGCTTGCAGGCTGGGAAGTGCTCAAGGCCTCAGGAAGAGGAAAATGCCAAAAAAAAAAAAAAAACTTACTCCCAATCCAAAAATATCTGTCAAACTGACAGTGGTGTTTAACTACAAAGAGTTTGTACAAAAGGCTCTAAGATCAGGGGTTGTCAACATTTTTGATGCCATAATTCCTAGCTACTGTACAATGAACTCCTTTGCAAAGGACCACTTGTCGAAGATTTTTATTGGTCAAAATATGAATTATTCAAGTGTAATCAATGTCAATATAGCCAGTTATGTATCAATTTGTTCTACTATTTTAATCATGCATCTGTCTGTGTGTCGATTTGAAAAGGCCTGCATAAATGGAATATGGAGGCATGTGAAGAAGCTGCTTGTCCTGTTTGGCATCAGGCAAAATATATATGAAGTTTGCATAGGGCTATCAACATGTTAATTCCTATTTTTTATAATAAATATTATTTCTATTCTATCTGATTGGATTTCTTTTCCAGACACAAACCGCAAAATTCTGATGTTTGCATTATCTTTTATTTTACTGCATTTCTATTGTTACCTCTTACAGTTACTGTACATCTCACTCCAGAATCCCATTCAGCATAGCTATTTTTTAACATAGATTTAAAGTGCCCTAATTCTGAATTATGAAAGGGTCATATTTTGGATTTGGGAGACCCATCACAACAGGTTGACCATGTCAAAAAACACTTTCATTTTCTTACAAATGTGCATTTATTTTTACCTTTCTGTTCACCACACTGTGGCACAATTTTTGCTTTCAGAAAGAACAGAAACTTGATGCTGGAAACATCTGGACTGACAGTGATGCCTGGTAGTTACTTTACATGTCTGTCATTTTGACCTTGACATGGGAGGGACTCTGGGGCCGGTTACCATGGTGACACAGCCCACATGTGTCAAGGGGTGAAGTCTGACAGTGGGAGTGTGCATGTATGCGTGGAGAGGAGAAACTGGCCACTGGAATGCGGGCTTGTCAAGGCATAAGACCAAACAGTGAACCTGAACAAAGAGACGCTTGTTACCACCGTGCTAAGACGGGTAATGTAACCCACCTCACATCCACATCTCTTTAATTCTGCCTGTCCTTCTTTCTCTCTGCATCTTGCTGCGTTTATCGCTCCCTCCCGCTCATCTGTCTTTCACGCTTTCGCGCTCTCGCACCACTCTCTCTTCTCCACCTCCCTCACATTTTGTATCTCTCTCCGTACGCACGTTCCCTCTTGCTCCCCCCACACCAGTCAAATTTTTTCACTCCCATTCACAGTGATGTGGCTGCATCCATGTTTCTGAATGAATGCGGATGCTCTCGAACATGAATGAGGAAATCTTGCAGTGTAACAGGGATTATTAGTCTGACTTTCTTTTGTTTTCACTGTTATAGTAAAAAGCAGATCCTTGCTGTCGTCTCCTTTCCATCACCTCTTCTACTTCACACTTGGCTGACGCTGACTGGAGATCATTAGCAAGCAAGGGTTTAAAGAAGCAAGCAATGATTACTTTGAAGCTGAGACTAGCTTTATTTGTGTGCGTGTGATGCACAGCTTCAGTCAAGCCATAACAGAAAGACAACAGGTCTATTTTTATCTCAGTGTCTACATATACATTGGCAGAATCCCTAACAGAGAGTGGGCACGTTTGTATGTGTGAGGGAGGCACATATGAACTGTGGGACTGACAGTGTGGAAAAAAGCTACGTGTTTCAAGAAAAGGTGAGAAAAAAAAGAATACTACAGTGACTTTTCAGCTTTGTACAATGAACTTAATAATATACACAAACTGATTTTTCCTGCATGTCTCTGCCTGGCACCATCATACTCACAGGAAAGCCACTTACGTAAGACAGTCTGGGATATTCCTGCTCTGCTTTCAAGTTTTTGGCAAGGAGCCCACACACACACACACACACACAGAGAGAAACCCTCAAGGGCTCCCGCTCAGGGCACAGTTGCGGTGAAATGCACACAAACACACACTCTGGGCAGCCACACATAGGCCAATGGGAAGACTAGGGAAAACAACAGCCTGTGTTTGTGTGTTTTGGTACAGAGAGAGGTGGTGATGACTGGAAGAAGGAAAAAAAAAAAAGGACCGGGCCACCTCCACTGCGTATTATGTCAGACCACATGGGTAAATGTTCAGCAGAAATCTCCACAGGACTCTGGAGCTGGAGACTGTGGAGTAACATTATTGTTCCACAAACAAAATGTCTTTACTCAAGTAAAGAGACTGAGAGCAGGTTTGATTTGATAAAAGAGGTTTTATCAAATGAAAAGAAAGAGTAGGAAAAATTAGAGAGGGAACTGGAAGGTCCAAGCTTACCAGAAACCTCCACAATATCTCCAGGCACAATGTCCCGAGCTTTGATCCTCTGGACGGCAGTGCGGTTCATGCGGTAGACTTTGCCCATCTCTGGCTCATATTCCTTCAGAGCCTCGATGGCATTCTCTGCATTTCGCTCCTGGGACCATAGAAAAGCACACAAAGGGATCAGCAAAGATCCTCATGCATTGCATCGGTAACAGCCTGTATTTCATTACATTTGAATGGACTGATAGATAACAATACATGATTAATAATTATTAAAATGAATATCAGAATATAAAATAATAGTAATAAAAAATATGCAATCTTATTATTAATTATTTTGAAATTAACATTAATATATAACACTGGCTGTCATATCAGTTGTTAGCCACAGAACTATCAGGCAAAAGTTCAGCAGATACTGTGTTCAGATATTGTGTTATAAATGTAAATTACGTCACATCCTTATGCACACACTAATAATCAAATCTGAACACTTGATAATTACTTGTCATGTTTAGGAACAGAAGACTGAAGTAGTAGTAGTAGTAGTAATGTATCTAATGTTAAACAGAGTAGGACATAAAGCAGACTTGCTCTTCATCAGAGAAGAGAGATTTGATCATTAGTTGAAATTCTTTGTGGTCCTTCAGTTTCTCTGCCCACACACCCACCCACCTGCCAGACTCCAATGACTGCATTGGCCACCAGAATGAGCAGGATGACAATAGGCTCCACGAATGCTGTGGTCGACTCCTCCCCCTCCTCAAACAGTGCCAACACCTAATGAACAAACACAACATAAATTACTCCTACCTCACATTCAAAGCCCAGTTCTGTTAAGGTTACTGAAGTGGGAATCCAAGTATTCAAAGTACTCTTAAAAATAAGTAAAATGATACACACACTATATTTATATATAGTTCCTCATTCTGTCAACTTACATAAGTTTGGAAACTAAATTAATTCAGAAATGAATTTTAAAGGGGTAATACTGTGGTAAATGCACTTTTTTAAGCTGTTTGGACTGAAATGTGTATTGGGAGTGTGTGTACACAACCACCCTACAATGATAAACATCCACAACTATTTTTATTAAATTAAAAGAAAAATAAGTTGCCCCTTCTGAAATCAAGCCATTCTCAAATGCATGTCAGTGTGGCGTCACACAGAAAGAGGCCACTCCCACAATGGTTGATTGACAGCAGCGTGTCACACAGACTGAACTGGTGTTTTAACTCAGCCCCGCCCTGAATGAGCCGACATCAGACTGAGACGCAGAGACAAGCAAGACTCCTAAGAGATTTAGGTGTTTTGTTGTTGAATATATTAATGAACATAGCAGTAGTCATTTTTCCCAGACATCTGAGCGACTCGGAAAAGAGGGGCGGAGTCAGCGGAGCTTGTGAAGATTTAAAGGGGAAGTACACAGAACAGAGTGATTTCTAAAGAGCTGTTTTTGACAGGGTAAAATGAGCGTTTTTAAAACTATCTTTGAGAAATTTTAAAACAAACTATATTACAAACTTTCCATTAAGACCCTAAAGAATCATATTAGCTTGTGGAAAATTGCCTTTGTATGACCCCTTTAACATATTTAGGAAGGACACTTGGCATTAATCAAAAGTCTCAAGAAATATGTTTCAAATGATTTCTATATCTAAATACAGGACTTTGCATCTGAAAATTTAGCTTTCCATCATGGGAATTAATTACATTTCAAAATATATTAAAATTGTGATAATATTTCACATCATTACTGCTTTTACTGATAAAACAAATGCAGCCTTGGAGAGCTAACTTATTTCATAAACATAAAAAAACATCTTCCGTTGGCATAGAAAGCAAAGTATTACAACTAATAAACAACTGCAAAAGTCCTGTCTGTTAAACCCCAAGTACCAACAGTATCACTATTGAATAAATATAGCAAAAAACATCAGGCTCTGACTGTTATGAAACGAGATACTGGATCATTCCACACCCATTACAAATATTCCAGTGAAATCATGCCATCAGGTACATGCCCCAGGCAGATATTATATGTGGGAGTTTGGGGTGGAAGGCATTTTCAGAAAAACCTAAGTTACCTTATAAGCTTAAAAGTAGTTCATGCAATATGCATGATAAGGTAAATTTAGAGTGTAAATCCAACTGAAATAGAATGCAGAGACAGCTTTGAGTTCATTACTTTTTGACAGTATTCATCGAAACTCCCAAAAAGTATAGAGTGAGTTTACCTAAAAGATTTGTTTAATGGCATTAGAAGCCAACAATTTCTTTAAAAGAATAATTAGAGGCAGCAAAAAAAACCTGATATTGACTTTTTGGATGTCTTAAAGGGTTAGTTCACCTTAAAATTAAAATCCTGTCATTAATTACTCACCCTTATGTCATTCCAAACCTGTAACCCCTTCATTTTCGGAACACAAATTAAAAACTTTTTGGTTGTTTACATTTTGGAACAAGCACACTACTTTTCTGGGTCTGGGGTCATATCAGTTGCATTGCTGTCCATGCAGGGTCAGAGAGCTCTCAGATTTAATCAGAAATATCTTAATTTGTGTTCTGAAGATGAATGGACATCTTACAGGTTTGGAACGACATGAGGGACAGTAATTAATGACAGAATTTCCATTATGTGGTGAACTATCTCTTTACAGTAAAAAATGAAGGGGAGGATAGACTGTGAAAGAGAGCGATGACAAAAAAAAGGGAGGGGTAAAGTTTTCCTGGTGTCCTCCACAAAGCTCTTTCATATAATACATTCATCAAGCACTCTTTCTCCTTCTACGTAATTCTAAGCACCTTATATACAGATCAGTCATGGAGCAGTTTGTCTTTAACCTTTCATTACAAACTGATGGATCCTAAGCAAGGCTTCTTTAAGTCACTGAGTAACCGTGAAATAAGATGGGCAGGCGAATGAGGGGGGAGTGAATGCAAAGACCAAAAAACAGTCGAAGAGGCAGTATGAGAAAGTGATGAAGAGCAAAAAGAAGTTCATAAAACAAAATGGGTGAAAAGATGACACTTACTGAAATATTGAGGAAAGCCACACAGATGAGTGGCTTAGAGTTTAGATCACAGAGCTCAGCTAAATCCTGTCAAGTCATGGCTCTGGGCAACTTGTCTGACTGAGGTCTATTCACTCATAAATATCACAAGATTGTAGATCCTCTCTGCATTCCCTCGAGTTTTTACACTGACTAGATGGACTGACTAGATGGGTTTCACTTACAAACAATAGCAAACAAACCGCTATTAGTTTGAACATTTTTCAACGACTTCAAAGCATCACCTTCAAAGCTTCTTTTGTGTTCCACAGAAAAAAGTCAGTCATTCAGGTTCTAAAAGATATGTAGGGTAAGTATATGATGATGGAATTTTCATTTTTGGGTGAACTATCCCTTTAATAAACCACATAATCACTCCCCTACACTTACAAGACAACTGACAACTGCATTTAGATCAATTTGAGCACACTGTTTACAAGATTTGAGGTTTTAGTATCTGATGGTCTAAACAACTTTTACTCCATCTTTAAACTGAAAGTATAGTGAATACTATACCACAAACAATTTGTTTTTATACCATCACTCGTTAAAGGTTTTTCACAGTGACCAGTATTTGTGACTTTAGTAAAGGTTTCTGATAATAAATTTAGTGGTACCTAAATTCCCAAATCTCACCCCATTCCTGGAAGCATAAAACCTCCTTGAAAACTGCTCCACTGAGGAGCTGTTCTCAGATCCTCAAATGGAAAAGCCTCTCGGTGGGCATACTCTTTACCACTTAAATACAGGAAGTCTATCCATTGTTCAAGTGACCTTTTCTCTGATGACATGCAGTGTTGTGCTGGAGTCTTGAGTGTGAAAAATTCTCATTTTATATTGAGGTCTAATAGAAAATAGCTTCATAACATTTTACTGATGTACAATCTGCCAGAGATCTTCTAAAGCCATGACTGATAATGCGCAGTGTGCTGTACACCAGCAATGCACTACACAAAAAGGCTTTCATACAGCTGGCCAGAAAAATGAAAGATGACAGAAAAGGAATGAAAACTTATCAGGACAGAAGCAATACAGCTAGTTATCTGAAATGAAATAAAATGAAACGAAGATGGCAACCATTTCGGGCGTCTTGGGACCAGCAGTCGCATGGCTGCACATGTAGATCTGCTTGTTTCCATCCAAAAGCTCTCATTCCCAGCACATGCTGTTCTAGAATGAGTCAGACTATCATACCCTCATAACACAACACTTCACAAAATAAATAAATAAATAAATAAATAAAAAACACTACATTTTTGCCTCTGCGGCTCCCTCGTCGCTTAGATACCAATGGCTTTGTTCTCATAACATGCAAAAAAGTCAGGAAAGCTGAATGCTAAAGATTTTAATATATTCAAAAAAGCACACAAATGAGTTCCGAGACTGGGCTGATCTCCCTGGAGTATTTCCATTGCACCATAGCATTTGACCAGCACACAACACACACATAAGGCTTTCTGGGAGGTCTAATGCAATATTTTTATCAGTTTCAAGTGTTCCACAGGACTCCAGTGGTCTGAAGACTGGTGCTCGCCTCATAGAATTTAACCACGGTTAAGACAATAAAAGTTCAGATGAAAGACACAATGATAGATGACATGAGCAGAGCTCCAAATGCTGATGTACTTGAAGAAGACACTGAACACAGATGTCTGGTAACATAAAGCATGTACACAAAAACCACAGCAGCGCGTCTGACTGTCTGTTCCATTGCGGGTGAGCAAGAGCGTGTGTGCTCTCATGTTATATTACTCTTCACAGAACGGCGGGGGGCTGGAGCGGTTCGACCGTGGCCCCTGTTGCTACAAGTCAGACGGAAAGTTCATAAAAAGGTAAATTCATAAAAGCCAATAAGAAAAACAGACTGTGCTCACCAGTTTAACAAGTCAGAGTTTTGGAAAGTCTGGTGTCCTGCTCAACGGAACCACAGCAACACAATTATTACGTCACAGCATAAGGATAGTTTATCAACACTGGTTTACTACTCAAGTGTAATCTACTCAAATCTGACTCTAGCTTAGAGAAAGATAAAGTCAGCAAGGATGCAATAAATTTATCAAGTGCCAGATGTGTTGTAAATTAACAGAATTTTATATTATAGAAATATATTAAAACACAATATGATTTCAAAACACTATAATTATAAAAATAACTATGTTTTTAACACAATAAATGTAGTCTTGATAAGCATAAGTGTTTCTTTCAAAGGCATTAAAAATATGGTAACACTTAAGAATACAGTTTTTTACTTGCTGCATAACTAATAAGGAATTATTGAAGAACTAAAATGTAATTATTCATTAACATTTAACTCACTACTGTAAACTGCAGTAAGTCATTTTTGTTAACTAATCAATTTTATGATTGTGTTAAGTAATAGTTAGCAAATCAATAACTAATGTATTCTGTCATACCTCCTGAAATACTAATTTTAATTATCTACTAATTAAGGTTTAAGAAAATTAGATTTTGTGCATTGTTTTAATCGTTTATAATAAAAAATTGCAGTAATAGGTAACACTTGTTAACTATTAGCTACGACTTTTCCCTCAATAAATTCCCTAAAGTTTAGGTACTGGATAGGATCAGGGATGTAGAATAAAGTCATGTAGTATCAGGCATGGTAAACTCATGGATGACAATATATTTTGCTCATCAAAAGCTTACATTTGATATATATATCACACACACATATATACACACATATATCTTCATTTCATATACAGTATCTGTCTTCATTTCACCCAAAATGTCAATTACGCCCTTCTGGTTCTCATCCATCATTATGTACAGTACAATTATATTAATGAGTCCTTTTGGGTGAGCAGCAAATACAAATACATATTTAATGCATCATAGGCTAATAATTGTAGTAGTGGACTGTAACAAAGTTGCTAGTACTTTGAACTTGTCCTTTTATTCAAGTAATTTTGAAAATGAATAGGCCTACTTCTAACTTTACTGGAGTAATGTTTTATTGGGGTATCTTTACTTTTATTCAAATACTTCATGTGTAGGCCTCAACCTGATCATTATTATAGTGACTATTTCCGTATAACTGTTCATAAGTAGTTATTTCATATTTCTTTTTCTTGAACCTTAAGTAGATAATTAAGATGAGCTCTTCAGGAGGTTTATTATACATTAGGATTAGGGTTTGGAATACATTAGTTGTTGATTAGTTAATTGTTACTTAACACGGTCATAAAATTGTATTATCTTCTCATTAGTTAATACAACTTCCTTAGTGGTTAACAGTAGTGATTTAATTGTTAATGAATGAACCTGTTAGTTCTATAATAATTCCTTGTTAGTTATGCAGTAAGTAATTCTAAAGTGTTACCAATATTTTTAGCTGTGGTTCTTTAATTTTCATGAATTCGAAGATGTAACTTCTCTGAGAAGTTGTCTGAAAATTTCAGCCAGCTGAGAGGGTGCGACGGCTGTTAGACTTTCGACACTACAATCACGAGATGATATGTTTTTTAACATGAATCCTATTTGCACCTTGTCTGACACATCTTGCACCAGGCTCATTGCATATTTAAAATGACACTTCATTATAAAAAATACTTTAATTTAAAAAAATGCATAATGATTGTTCTGTCCCATTCTGTTGTGCTGCATCTACATAATAGAGTGCCCTACTGTACGCTCCATATCAAATGTTTGGTAAATGAGAGCTTAAATAACTTGTGTTGTACAGTACTTTAATTGTGTGGACAATAATATATAGTTATACACATGTCCAATTCAAAGACACCACTACCAATCTTGCAGGTGATAAATGCGCAGCGCTGAAGATGCTTTCTTTCCAAGGTCAAACTGAAAAAAATGCTGAGTGCACATCTAGTTTTCTGACATGGTTTATGGAGAAATGAGATTTAACTTTAAGTCACTTCATTCATTTACCTGTGTTCTCTAAGTGAAAGCACAAGACAGCCAGGTAAATGACCTTAAACCACACAAATGAGTCCTGGCGAGGGTTTTACATATATCATTTGACTACAAAGAGAGATTTTAAAAATGAAAAGGGGAGATTAAAAATATCCCTGTCTCGCTTAATCTTTCTTCCGTGCTCTGATTATTGACAATCATTTAGTGAAATGTGAGGTTTAGCACACCAGAATGCAAACTGGATGTGATAGATGGTGACGGCAATTCATCCTGTCTTGTTTTCTGCATTACCTCACCGACTGCATGAACTATAACTGCTATAAAACTGACGGTGGGGTCTGGCTGTCATACTATTTATTGTGCTGGGAATAAAATACGATTCTGAATCGCATTTGAACCAGAAAGAAAGTCACTTACAAAAGACACGCATGCCGCCAGCAGCAGAATCCTCACCAGGAGGTCCTCAAACTGCTCCACCACCAACTCCCACAGTGATTTACCTGTGCGAGAGACAAATATAAGAACGACAAACAGGCCGATAGAAAGACAAAATGTTAAAGTATTCAATGACAAATAGGTGTAAAGTTAAAACACACAACTTTGACGCAGTGCATGTGTGCATAGTCTTAAAGTAAGTCTTAAAGTTTACTTCTCTCTAGTAAAACTGAATGACTGAGCCCGTGCTAACGGTGCAACCCATAAAGAGAGAGCAGTAACAACATGATGGAAAGATCAATATTTACCTTCTTCGGCTGGGAGCTCTGTCAGTCAAAACACAGCGAGGCAATCCGTTGTGGAATGAGAGCCAGGGTAGGAGGAAGAGAGAGAGAGAGAGAAAGAGAGGACAAAACAGAGGGTTTTCTGTTAGAAGAGCCATACGATGAAAACAGTGTTTTAACAGTTTCTTTTACATCGCACTGCATTGCCTGTGATGGTGGAAGTTAGCTTCGTTTTTGCCTGAAATGTCAAATACACAGCGACGTGCATGCAATACTAAACCAGAAGATTACAGATTAGCGTAGACAATTATTGATTTAGGATTAATGGACTACTTCTCTCTGCGGGGCAGATATGAGATTTTTTCAGTGTCACAAAACAAGATGCAAGAAATTTGCAGCATCTCATACTTAAAAGTTAATCTTTAAAAACACAAAAAAATTTGATTGCAGAAAAAAAGGGGCAGAGATGACTATATCTCAAAACGTATAATTTTTCAATGCTGTATACCTTTATTGTTGTGATGCCTAAATAAACACACTATCATAAACAAACTTGCATTCATCAACTTTTATTGCAATTATTTTTTTTATGTCCTTTATGTAGGGTTGGGTGATATGGAAAAAATATCATATCACGATTTTTTCTGGGAAATCAGGATTCGCGATTCTTTTTCCAAGTTGGTTGTAAGACTATTTTGCAAATTACAGAGGTAGGGGTGGGCGATATGGCAAAAATATCAAGATTTTGTCATGATTCTTTCTCATTGATTTGACTATTTTGCAAGTTGACAGCAGTACAGACAAACTAATTAGCCTTTTTTATAAAAACGAAGCCTTTCAAGATAACAAAGTATAAAATATAGAAGGGCAGATATTTAGGCCAAAATGAGCAAAGATAAAAATCGTTGTTATTTTATCTTTGTTATTTGATTAGATACACATTACAAATAAACATAATATGAATAAAACAAACAATGCTTTTATTTTTCAGTATGTATTCAGCAGTATTGAATTAACAAACAAGAAAGGTGAAAGACTATATTCTTATACTCTACATACATCATTTACTCACTCTCAGCTCGTTTTTATCTGAGTGAGTTTTTTTTTCTGATGAACATAGGGTTGGGAGATGTCGACCAATTTGGCATCATACGATGGCTAATGTGAAACATCGCGATGGACGATGGCATCCTCGCCGCAGGCGGCGGTTGTTGAGGGGCGGGGGGGGGTGGTGTTTGTTTAGTTGTAACTAAAACACCAAGCCGCGCCTCACGACTGACAAAAATAACAGTGTTCGCAGCCAGCAGGTGAGAGAAGATTGAGTGCAAGAATGATCTATCGTCTATCGACCCAAGCCTAGTTGAACATTGTATTAAATTCAATGAGAACCAGCTACTGTTTGGTTACTCAAAATATATTATTTTGTGTTTAGCACAAGAAAGAAATTAATACAGGTTTGGGAAACATGTAAGTGTATAAATAATGACACAATTATAATTTTTGAGTGAACTGTCTCTTTAATGACAAGCGGCGGCATGTTTAGTTCTGTCCCTTTAAGAGCTACACGCATCTAATATACTGGCACGTTTTTCTCTTGATTGTTTACTTTCACTTTAGACACAAGCAACTGTGTTTAATGTTGTGTGTTTGTGACAGTATTACCACAATCACATGTGATAAATATCTTAGTTCAGTAATTAGGTGCTATTTGACAGGAATTTAGTGCGAGCGCGCTTCAGGTGTATGTACTGGAAAAGCACATCCGAAGTCCGGTGAGTGTAATTCTACCACTGAGTTAACACTGATGTGAATGTATGTCGCGTTAAACAGATAATTTTTTATCGTCATTTCGCCCACCCCTTCTTTTATGTGATGAATTTACTCATCACATAAAAGATTTTAATATCAGATATTTATAATTTATTAAGCAATAAAATTATCATCTTATACTGTAGGTATGGATTAATATTATAATATTAATTTTAATATATCTAATAAAATAAAAAAAGTACAAAAACTTACAGAATATCGATTAAAAAAAATTATAATGCAGTGATAAAATCCATAACAGGTACATTCACAAACGGTTCACTAAATGTAAACCACAACCTTTGCATGCAAAGAATATGATATGGGGTGAAAAATGTACAGATGACCACCAACTGTGATGGCATTTGCTTATTGAATGTGCTTCCTTTCTCAAAGAGGGAGAATTTCATGATGAAACATACATTTCTGGCATTGTACAAGAGTCATGCGACATAAATGCGCTCTGTGGCCTACACACTGCTGTTTAGTCGGATCTAGAAGGTTCTCGAGTCAGTGCGTGTGGGAGCCGAAGAGCATGTGGAGAGTGGGAGGGGGCGGAGCTTCACGGACCTCTCTCTTTCACACGCACGAATCATAATTACAACACAGATGCCCTCTTTGTTGAAAAAGACTGAGGATTCACAGCCAGTTAGCATGCATGTCCGTCTGTGTAGGGAAAAGAGTCGCCTCATTAATAATCAGTTCAGACTGATTGCTGCTATAGGTGCAATTACGACACTCTATTAGAGCATCTGACTTTTAAGTGTACAAGAACAGTTTGTTTCTGGGAGACTGTTTATGAATGGACCTAGAGAAAGCACAATGGAAAATCCTTGGAACCGACCCAAGAGATAGCAAGTGAAAATACAGGGTGTTCCTGAATTCCAACAAGCATGTGTTTGTGTGTACTTAGTTCAAGTTTAGCCTTGCGTTGTGCAGACACTATCAGGAGTTTCCCTGCCATTCTACCCAGAGTGAAAGCCTGCATCCACATCGGTTCTGATAAGCAAGAACAACTTGATTGCACTTGCCAGAGACTCTGACTTATGGAAAGAAGGCTTCCCTGCCTTGTTGAGACAAATATCTGATTCATTTGATCTGTGATGCCTTATTAACACAATTATTGTCTCACAATCATGCACTTAGGGTAAGGCTGGGAACAGGTCATGCAAGTCATGACGTCTTCATGGCTCTGCAGTTGGGAACAGGATCGATGCAAGCACAGTGGAAACCAAGATGAAATTGGTTCATGGCAGAAGACCTGCAGCAGTGAAATTACACAGCGGTAAGGCATCAAGATTCCTATTTCCCGTTTAAAAATGAAGGCACACATCCAAACAGTCTTAATGCACACATTTGGCCCATCAGTGACTGAATTTCCAGCAACACTTGGAAAAAAACTGTATGGGGGGAAAAAAACAACAAATGGTGACCGCATGTTTACTTAATAATGTTCGGTCTTATTCAGCTTTTTAACGGTTTTTCGTAATGAAACAAGATGAATGAGAGTTCTTCAGATGTAAACGTGAATGAGAGGGAGGGAGACAGTCATGAAAGAGTATGTTCTGCTTTGAAGAACAGAGCAGACTCTTCTCTTCATCTTTCCTCAGGCTATGAGATCTGTCTGTACTAGAGAGCCTGAGAATCTGCAGTCGAGAGCTCCGTCTATGTGATAGGCTATAAGTGCAGGGATGTACTTCAAATGCTCCGATAACTGTGAGTCATTCTTTTCTCTTTAGGGGCCCTGTGCATACATTACAATATCCCTTACAGTTTTTCTGGCGCCTCTGTATTCCCAGCTACAGAAGCACTGCCTGACCTTATCTTTTCAATATTTAGAATTATAGATAATAATATAATTCTAGTAAAATGTCGTCTTTTTATTTTTATTTATTTATTTTTTTTTTTAAGTTTAAAAATCAAGATTTTCAGAATTTTCTAGTTTTGTTATGATTTTTATTCCATTTAGAATTTTGTATTGCCGCTCTGAAAGATCTACTTAAGAAATATCTATCAAGTCAGGATTGTAATCATTTAAAAGTTTGGGGTTAGTAATTTCTAGTAAGTTTTCTATTTTAATGTACTTTAAAATTTCATAAACTTCTGTGATTTTTCAGAAGTCATTACTCCAGTCTTTAGTGTCACATTCCTTTAGAAATTTCTTCCCTAAAACTCAGAAATGTAAAAAATTTCTAAATCTTCTACAGTCTAAATGTTTTTATTGTTTCTGTTTTATGCATCCTAAATGCATCCTTTCTGAATGAAAGTATTCGTTTTAAAATTGTATATTTCTGAGAATTAGAGTAGAATGTTGTAGTTCACTCAGAACATAACAAACTAAGTAAACAGCAACCTCCTAAAACATAATAACAAATTATCTTGTGGTATATCTGGTGTGTATTCAAAATGACACTGAACTCAATAAGAGGACCATTCAATGAGCCATTGAAATTCATCCTCTTACTGTATACTTTCAAAGAGAATTCAATTTCTGCATCTGCACTGAGACACCTGGTCAACCACGCAAGAATTTATCTGATTCATCTTAAGGCTCCTTTCTCTTCACAGCATCAAAAGACTGTCTCTTTTTAAATCCTAAATCCTGAACCCAATGGCACAGTCTGAGCTCATGATAACTGTAGCGGCTTCAGCTCTAATTCAACATGATATTATGTAATAGAAATATGAACTCATCTAAAGTCTGTTGTGGAAAGTAATCACCTCACAGAGCAGCAGCATGTTCCTCCAGTGGTGTGGAAAAAGTGGGTGGCAGGACAGGGGGAGTAATGGCCCTGAGTTTCCCTCTCTTTCCAGCTGTGTGTGTGCGCATTTATCATGTTATCCTCCTGTCGCTTTACCTCACTAGCTCTAGGTGCAAGTTTCTGCTGATCTTGGTGCATTTTGTCTTGCACATATTGAGGAAATTACTAAACTGACCTCAAACAGAAGAACAAGGGTGAATTTTCTGTGAGAAAGTAACATGCTGTAGGCATTTCTGGGCCCAACCATTGGCCTGAACACAAACACAATCTTTGTGGGAGGAAAGAGGGTGGGAAAGACAGAGAAAAAGAGGAAGGATGGAAGGGGTTCCCTGTTAGGGTGTGCCAAGGATTCCCTCAGAGTCATCTGGGTCGTGCTTGTCTGGCCCAGGCACATTCCTACATCGTGACTTCACCCTGCCCTCATGCATGACAAACACACACACAAGCTCACTTTTGTTGTCCCCCTTTAAATTAATCTTGCTCTACTTTTCCAACTATCTTTCTCTCCCTCGGTTTCACTGTACAACCACACAGTAAGTGAAAACAAGTGGCAGTCTGTTTACACACCAGTCAGTGGGAGAGGGGAAACACTTCCTGGAAACAGTTGCCAACAACACACAGAGCCTGTAACGACTGTACCCAGGGAGGTAGGAGGACAAGCGAGAGCATGGCATGTTAGGATGCTGTGAAAGTGTGACCCAGCTGAGCTCACAGCTAACCTGAACTTGTTTACTTCCTAAATTAAATAAGCCCAGTATTACTACTGCATATGACTCCACAGTGCCATAAAATCCTGCTAAAAACAATATAAACAACAATGGGCAGGAAAAAAATTTTAATCACCATTAATGTCACAACCTAGTATGTTCCATTTCCACTGATTATGAACATATTAAAACAAAAGTAGCAGCATATCCTTTCTTAGGTATTGCAAGAGCTTATCAAAATGTAAAAAAAAATGTAGGGCAGAAACGTTGAGGTTGAGCTCTGCACTTAAAAACAAAGGAAGATGAATGAATCAACTTACGATACTTGACATTATAAGATCAAAATGAAATACTTAAATACACAAGCATAAGCATGGATGAATTTGTTCATAATATATTGTGTTGAACATATTAAGGTCAAATGTATTGATGAACCAGTTTTACAATTGGGTCATTCCAGTTGGAATCATCAAATGGTCCCCACCGGACCCCCTTCGGATTTGTCCAAAAAAAATATATGTGATGGGTAATATGCCCAATAGATCATATACAAAACATTTTTTTTTTATCTGTAAAAAAGATAGTTTTTTACCCCGTTTTGGCATCACAGTCTGAGTGACCATGTTCAGACTGAAATATCTCCAGAACTAGTTGTGCCAGGTCCATAAACTTTTCTGGGCTAAGAGTCTTAGTGCAGAACTGCATGAATTACAACTCACAGCATTGTTACTGAATTTACATCTGAATGCTGGCCCTCAACTTTTCTTTGAAACTATTACTTTAAGGGTTTTCGGATGTCCATAGTAAATTTTCAATGTATAAGCATCAAACTTGGTAAATGGTCTGATATGTACCATGTCTTTCACATCCTTTGACATCAGACAATAGAGTCTTATGGATGTTGAGATATTAAGGTCCAAAAAAAAAAAAAAAAAAAATACATTTACAATGTTCAGAGCAATATTTCCCATGAATGACACCAGGTGTAAACATGAAACTTTTTCTTTTGAAAGAGCATATTCTTATTGATAAAATATAAAACATTTGGGGTGGGGTTTTGACCCAATTTTCTGTAATCATTTATTACGCCTCATAAATGGGGCGGAGCAAAAAAATAGACATAAAAACAAGTGAAGGTAGAGGAAAGATACATGGCGGAGGCAGAGACGTCGTCCAAGGTGTGGGAGCATTTCACACTAAATAAACAGAAAAAGTGTGTTAACTGCAAAATATGCAAAGCAAGATGGCATGGAGCACCACGGCAATGATCCAGCACCTGAAACGCAAAAATGTTGGGAGTGTTTGAAGTAATCCTTATCCCTTCCTTGATAAGGAGGAAGGGAGTTCTACAGCATTGTAAGTCACTACAGAATCCTCTTTTTGTTCCGTTTTGAAGTGAGGAATGTAATGTCCCAGGTGCTGGTGTTTAGTCGTTATCCAGCTTGACAAGCATGACAAGTTAGCGTTGACTCGTTAATAACAGTAGTGAAGCAGGGGTGATAAAGTTACTTTGCATTGCAAGACTAAAGACATTTTTATTGACTCGCCTTTTTTGGACCATTCTTTTTACAGATCGGTTCTCATGTATAGCTACACTGCAAAAAAAAAAGCCTTTCTACCTAATTTTGTCTGGTTTCCAGTCCAAATATCTAAAAAATCTTAAATCAAGATTACTAGACAAGAAAAATGGCATGAGAAAATGAGATATAATCTCAAACAGAATTAATTAATTATTTTTCTTACCCCATTGGCAGATAAATATGCTTGTTTTAAGCAAACAATCATTTCATTTTGAGGTGTTTTTTATAATGGTGTTTGAGGTGTTTTTTAATACAAGACATAATTTCTTATGCTATTTCATGTGTCTAGTAAATGTATCTTGATTTAAGATTTTTAAGATATTTGGACTGAAAACAAGAAAGAAAAATTGATTATTAAAATAATCATTAGTTGCAGCCCTACAAAACAACAAAAATTCACAGACTCTCTTAGAAATCTTATAATGGGCCATGGTTGGGTCTTCCACTGGGACAATAATCCAAACACAAACAACAAAATAAACACAGGAATTAGTCACTGAGCAGAAAAAAAAGCTTTTGCCATGTCTGGCCCAGTCCTCTGACCTGAACCTGAGTGAGGTGAACTAAAGAGGAGAAGCACCATCATGGAGCTGGTATTCTGAAGGAGTGGTCTCTGTTTTCTCTTATCAGGTGTTCTCCAAACTGTTCAGGCATTACAGGAGAAAACTCAGAGCTGTTATCTTGGGAAAAGGACGTAGCAATAATTGGGTGGTGTCAATAATTGTGGCTAACATGTATTGGAAAAAAACATTTATTTCATTATAAGTTTTCCTCCCCATTTTCAATTGTTTTATTTCAATGGTAGGTTATAATTTTGTGAATTTTCTGAATGAAAGATCAAATAATAAAAATAATAAATAATTTTCACAATCACCTTTGCTTAGATTCACCAAGGGTGTCAATATTAGTGGAGGGAACTGTAAGCATTATGGAATGCAAAATTTGTTGGGTGTTTCAGATCTTCTTTTTCTGTCAGTTTCTGTCTGTTTCAACCACAAAAACATGTTTTAAAAGTAGTTGCCATGACCACCTGGCTCACGGACATGGCTGGAACAGCATCTCTCTGTCAACGTTCACCCAAAATAAATGTTGCACAACATAAATCCTACCCTACATTTATACGCACTTCAATTAATACAACAACATTCTACTACTATAAATCAGAGGTGACTCTCAATATATAAAGGCGCTGTCTGAATTAATGCAAACAAGTCTTATGATCAATGTACTGTGCGTTGAAGGCAGAAAATAATTCCCTGCTTTAAGTGCCATTTACAAAGCAGGCATTAAAACAAAAGTTCCAAGCCTCCTTCAGTTTCTCAAAATAGGAATTCTAATGCAGTTGTGCTTGAGTTATTGACTTCTGCTCAACATAGTCATGATGGAAACTACTATGAAAAGACACTGTAAAGTCAATGAAAGTGAAGCCTAATTCTTGTTTATTGTGAATAAATCACTAATAATATTCATATGTGATTTGTATGACTGCAGGGCAAGGTGTACATGCAGTAAACACTTCTTAACACTAGAGAAGCAAACATTCTAATTATTATGCTGAACTTCAAATTGAAGGCCAAAATGCCCAGAAACCCTTGAGTAAAGAGGTGATCACACATACAGTGATTAGTGAGGTTGCCAGGTCTCTTTTGGTTTCTTGTGAGCTCCAGTATCTGTTCCACCATTTGCATAAAGTTGAACTCTGCTCGACTTGTTGCACCACCAATGGTTGTTTTTACTCACACTGCCAGACGTCATTTGCAACTCTCAATGAAAATGAGATTTAAGTTCAATCACTTTGCCACTGTATGTATGGACACCCCTATGAATCGACATCATTAGCATAGTAAGCATCTTCCTAGTAACATGTACGCCCAATATTTGGTACTACATCAGGTTGCGATGCAGAGTAAATGGGAGTTATTGGAAAATCAATTATGCGTGATGAATACTGGGATGTAACTATTTGGCTCATAACACTGTATAACAAAAAAAGAAAGGAAACATACTACTCATATGGTCATATTATAAGGCCAATTTGCTAATTTTCCTTCATTTCATGAGAAGATCATTAATCTCGACAGAAGAAGATAGAAGCAAAAGGTTTATATTTATAGTTCATAGAGTTATTTTGAACCAATGTTATTAAATATACTTCAAAGTCATTCATGCACACAAAGCATACATGCATATCTTTTCTCACTCTCACTAATTTTACATTTCATATTTAATGTTATTTAACTGTCTACTTCATTATTGGCTGTCCAAGGTATTACGTAACAATATGGTTTCTCTCTGAAGGGGAAGCTCTGGTCTCACACAAAGTTTCCACTGACACTGTACAGCAACCCCACTAGATCACTCACAGTGATCCTCAGTTTTAACAGAACAACATTCACATCTGCAACGCGCATATACACAACATAAATTATTTCTCACTCAGAGAAATGTTTTTCGGATGTTTCCGTTTAAAAACATGGCACAGTTACCGGCAACAGTGAATACCAGGTTCACACACACACACACACACACACACACACACAAAAAAAAGAAAAGAAAAAGAAAAAAGAGAGAACAACAAGTCAGTGGACTGCCTGAATGACTAACTGACTAGTGGGTCTTAAAGGGATAGTTCACCTCAAAACGATCATCTTTTCACTCTCATGTTGTTCCAGACATTCATGAATTTATTTACTATCTCTTTAAGAAAGCAAGAGTTTATAGTAAGAGTTAAAGTCAGTGATATGTGGATATTTCTAGGGTTTCCAATGCACAGTTACCTAACCTACAGATCTGGGAAAATACAAAAACACTGGCAAAAACACATGCACTTACACTCATTCATAAACAGCAGGCAGATAAACAGGAAAATCAGAAACACACAGCATTTTCTTTTGCAGAGCATGCAACCTAGCTACTACTGTAGCTATCAGCAAATTGTTACGATTAATAAAAACACTACACTCAAACAGGTTGAGTGAAATGAGCGGTTTGCCACAAGGAGGTGATGCTGTGAGCAGAAGTGGGAGGTGAGAATGAGAGCTGATTGACAAGATAGAAGCAGATCACAAACACACAGACACGCACACACAAGATGTGCTAATGATAACGCAGCCTCACATTACTTCCTTTTCTCAAACAAGCAAGGGACACAAAATTTTAAATAAAACCAATAGCTATTAGCTACTGACTCTAACATACTAACTATCTGGTCATACTTACAATTCTGCATTGTGATGATTCAATATGTGTGCAGTATTGCAAAAGGTGTGCTGGAGGTAGGCTTTGTATTTATAGTAAAACGGTGTACCAATGCAACACGACAATTCAAAACAGCTCAGTATTTTACTGCTGTAGATTTCAATGTATGTTCAATGCATAAAAGGAGAACTGATGTGGTCACATCTGAACTTGAAACACTGAGGATGGCTTTAGATTAAATGCTAGGAGAAGTATTGGAAAATGCAGTGGTTTTCACTAGCTGATGAAATTTTCTTGTGGTTATGCTAATACGTTTGGCCTACAGAAAATGTTTATGTGTGCTTAGGGTTGTACCTATTCACTATGAAACGTAAAAACTTTCACAATATTACTATTAACTATTTTGATCACATAACTGCAGCCTACAAGACTTCTTTCAAAAACAACAATGAATCTTAGTGACCCCAAAGGCCTACAGAAGTTACAACTCCGTGCTGTATTCATGAGGCCAACCCCATAGAGAACTGAGAAATTGTGACAATACTACACTTTAAACACTTTACACTTTAATCATGACTGTGGCATCCAAACATCCAACAATGACTAATTTTTATGAAACCCACAACATATAGGCTTTTAGAGCTGTTGTATGAGTAATAGGTATTTTAGTATTCTGGTCTGGTATAAGTGGGGAGTTCTGACTAGGAGGAAACAGAACTATCCAAGTTTCACACAGATGATATGCCTATGCCATACCAAACAAATGCGACTATTTGAAAGCAGCTCCATTACAACGCATTCTGAGAGAGAAGAAGACAAATGAGCAGTCAAATGAATAGGGTTCTCTAAAAAGTCAGTATTTTTTAATGGTGTTTACATTCCAGCCAGTTGTGTGTGTGTGTGTGTGTGTGTAGTAGCAGTCATCTATGACAACTGCCTGAATGACATACAAAAACACATGCATGTGCACAATCGCACGCAAAAACCTCTTCAGCAAGGCGCGCAAAACTCTGCACCACAAAGAACAAAACACCAAACATCCTCTTATAGAAAGTCCTTAGATCGCAGCTGTAAGCGAGAAAGCTGCATCTCTTTCACACACACACACACACACACACACACTGTGTTTTAGCAGTGTTGGACATTACATTTTTTTAGTATCTACTATGATTTGAAATGATTAATAAAATGCAACAAAAACTGGACAGTCCTCAAAGGCAAATCATAAAGACATGTCATTTCAAACACAGTATGACCACTAACTTCAACTAAAGCAAATCTGGACCTCTCTACTCCCTACCACAATAACTCTGTGGGAACACATACCTAGCTAGCAAACAATAAATTCAACCCCAGAGGGTTCAGTCCACCACAGTTACAACAGCATCTAACCATTGTCCTCTTTTTGCACACAGGTGAAATACATTCTAGAGATGACCTCAACCCAGCACAACCCAAAAACCAAGCAGTATAGTATCTTCAATGCTGATTGGTCGCTCTACTTTGTTTTAAACAGAGCATTTATGATTGTTAATGAAGACCGCAGAAGTGTTTGTAGTGTCACAAAAACTACTGAATGAAAAGAGAGGCTGGATATGCAGCCACAGTTCCTTGACCTACAGTACAGATCAGGATAATGTCTAAATATGTCCTATATGTGTTGGATCACAGGTTTTGTAATTATTTACTAATTTCAACCTAGTTGTTTTCTTTGTTGTTTGTTTTGTTTTTCAGTGAAAAATAAAAGGAGATATTCAGATGCCCCTTTTCCATAAAAGCGTAAGTAAAGTAAAGTAAAACTAGTTCAGGTTAATAGTAAGTCACTGATGACAAACACTACTGGTTGTCTCCAACATCTTAAATAATGTTTTAAATCACTTAGGACAAATTATTATATTTTCATAAAACACCTGTTTAGGAACTGCTTACTCAAGTAAAACAAAACTGACTATTGGCATAAAATAATTTATACAAATATTCTGTAAATAAAACTTAAGACAGTAGAAAATTGAAACATTGAAACATTCCTCATTGAATTAACCTGGAATTTTACTACAATTTCACCCTATTCCTCACACAAAGCTATTGAATCCCTTAAAGAATTGAAGTCATTTTAATCAATTGTCCTGATTTGCACATTTAGCCATTAACTACTTTAATTGAAGGGAAAAGCACTCCTCACTCTCTGCCTGAAATCTAATTTTGTGTAGTTATAGGCAGGGTAGGAGATTTGGTTCAAAATCATTTTTTGTTATGAAAGTTATTAGCTATATGCATTTATATCAACTGTGAAAGGCATAAGACCATAAAATGTTCGTCCAATCATATCCCTCGGTCTGAGGGATATTATGCTGTCCTACCTGACTGTCAACATATGTATTTGCATACCTCATGATACGCCATCAGTGCATTCCATTTTGCTATTGCAGACCAAATGAGAATGTGGAGTTGCATTCCACCCTCGACCAATGCCGTCCCTCATTATGCTGCTGGTTAGCCTCTGGTCTCTGGTCATGTGTTTTGGAGGAGGTGTTGCTTTGGAGAGTGATTTGCAGGGAAGGTGGGATCTTATGCTTTCAAAGCAAGCTCGCTATTGCTAACCTCTTTGAAATTCAAGGTTTCTTCTAGAACTCCAAGATTTTTATAAATCACATTTTTTTAAGTAAATGTGTAATGAAAATGATTCCTTTTAGTTGCTTACTGACAAGCTGCGCAAAATCATGTTCATTGTCAGAGTGGTTTTGTTAGGGCTGTAACGATTCGCGATATAAAACCGAAATCGCGACACATCCCGTGACTGCCTTTCCAATCATGTGACGCCTGCCTGCAAAATTGAGCTAGTTGAAGAAGAACGTGAGGAAACATGGCAACCAACCCAGATATTGCGGACCCTTCCTCTTCATTTAAGTCAACATTGCGTGTAGTCGACAAGACCCACACAATTTGCCGTAAAAGTGCTTTAAGAAGCTTTCCCAAGCGACTAGAGTGGTGATGTTCGCGAACGAACCGATTCTTTTGAATGGCTCATAAACATGAACGATGGGAGCCGAGTCGCGGCTGGAGGGGTAGTCGTTCTTTCTGTCCTTCTTTTTTTCCTATGCGTGTTTCACACAGATGCACGCAAAATAGCTCCTCCGCGAGACAGAACAGTTATAGAGGGAGTTCTTTTGAACGGCTCTTTGAAAGGAATGGACCGCCAAGATTCAGATGCCCTCAAAGAGCCATAAATCCCATCACTACAAGTGACAGGCAACACAACCAACATGCAGATGCATATCTTACGGCAGCATCCAGAAATCAATTTAGCTGCAGCACAGAAAACAACCCAGCAGTTCTTTGGTGTTCAATTTATAAAGATTTTTCAAATGTTATTTTTTATTAAAAAAATATTGTTTTAAAAAGCGTTTTTTTTGGTGATACGAACCGAATCGTGGGTCAAAAATCGTGATACGAACCGAATCGTGGGTTTGGTGTATCGTTACAGCCCTAAAATAATTATAAAAATGGCATTAAAGGCCTGTTCAAAATAAAAGCAAATTGGACAAAGTCAAGGAATGTTTTTTCTAAACATTTTGGTAAAACAGTAAAGAGCTCATTTACGGCAATTTACTCAGGAAGATACCATAGTAAAGAGCTAATTTAAACTCATTTTAAAGGGACAGTTCACCCATAAATTTAAATTCTGTCAGCAAACGTCATTTATCTATTACTTTGTTTCTTTTGCAAAATATAAAAGAAGCTTTTTTGAAGAATGCTAGTAACCAAATGATTACCACTGACTAATATTGCATAAACAAAACATTTCTCAAAATATCATGTACTATGTACCACACAAAAATGTCCTGACAACTACCCCTAACACTCCTTTTAAGGAAGTTAAAACACATGCAGTGCAAAGTTCAACTGCTAAACTGTTTATCCTGCTATTAGTATGCTATTGCGATGTCTACATGTTCTAGTCATATGTCATTACAAGGAATGTTGCTGTAACTTTATAAGGGATTTCCCAAAAGAAAGAGAGGAATGGGGAATGTTTCTGGTAGATTCTGATGTTGGAAGCATCATGCAAAAGTCTGTCTGAATTACCTCTGGGGGGAAAAAAAACATGTGGGTGCTAATGTACAATAATGATTAATGGCTTAATGGTAAACAAAACCTCCTGTTCGCCTGCATTAATAACGTGCCAGTGTGTCAGAATAATCTCAAAAGGGTTTGGAGCATTTCCCACCCACACACACACACAAAACAAACACAGAGGCTTTGGACAAAAGAACAGTTACATACACAAAATGCATATAAACAAGGGGATGAGACTACATTTGAAAAGAAAAAGTGCACCGGAGTACACAGAGCAACACCTGTCACTTTAAAGCTCAACGTCAAAATCGAGGTAACACAACTTTGCTTAATGAATGCATTTCTGAGTGTGCACATACAGTACACAAAAATAAAAACCAACTAGTTTGCAGCTATGTTAAACACTGGGTGCAATAAAGTCAAAAAGGGAAGGGTATTCCCTGCGGCGTTCAGCTGCATATCAAACAGGAAGTTGACAGCTCAAAGCGAGAGAGACATCATCTACGACAAGATGTTACTTTTTCCATTAAGTAAACGTCGGCCTCAGGGCTCAACCAAATTATGTTACAAATCATCTCAAGCATCACCAAGCAAATATTCACTGTTTGCCATCTCTTGCACATTTGTGTTGTTGGAGTAGTTGCAAAGGATATTTCCTTGGGATCAATTCATAATTTTTGTCCATCTTAAAAAAGGAACCTTCTTCACACATCTAGGGGCAGTTTCCCGAACATGGTTTAAGACTAGTCCTAGATTAAAATAAATGTTAAGAGCTGTCTAAACTGGAAAAAGCTTGCACTTAAAAAACATTATTGCCAATGCTCACAGATAATGCATTTTTGTAAGACATGTTTTTAAAAATTCTTAAATGTCCTAAATTAGCAAAGGAAACCGGCCCCTAATGTCTAGCAGCCCTATACAACAAAGAATGCCTAAACTAAAAATTGACTATTGCTGAGTGTGTATGTAATGAGTTAATGTGTCTGTCACTTTAACCGACCCAAGTGGAAAGTCACGGGGCATTGTGCTTATGCTGCAGTAGAGTCTCCAGGGAGATCTGGATGTGATGGGGATTCTTTATTAATCGCTGATGGGTTGTCACACACTGACACTAGCTCATTCTGTAATGAATGACAGTTGATACGATATCTTCTGTATGTTCAATTGGAAGTGTCACTGTTCTTATTTGAATATCAAGCATGCAGATACTGTATGAACAGAAGTGCTAGAGTGCTGAATGTGTCATGCGTCAAAGTGCAAATTCTGTCATGGAGATTGACATGATAAGCGACAACTGCAAGTTAAAGTGGTTTTCAAAAACTTTCTGACAAAGTGTTCAGAGTCACTGCTGTCAAGCCTAAGATTGCACATAAGAAAAAACTGTATGCTGATACAGTAGATAGAAAGAAGCTATGCCTGGGTAACCTGGGTATCAAAACCACGGCATATGGGACAAACACACTTTCCTGCTTGTTCATGTCATTATATAATGCTTTCAATTACTCGACCCTCCAAAATAAATCATGCGATGCACAGCTGGGAACCGAACAAATAAAGCTTTCAGTGCCACATCAGATGACAGCAAAAAAAACAGTAAGGTATAAAACACACACACACACACACACACACAAAATGAATCCTCATCATCATTATAACTACATGGAAAAGTTAGGTTTGTTATCTTATTAGATACACAGCTTGTGCCACTATTCTACAGAGCAGATCACATTGCTTAATGAAATACAACAGAATACTTTAGTACAGTACAGTCCTACTTAACAAAAAAAAAAGCTCTTTTTAAGTGTTCTCTGGAACAAACAGTAGTAGGGCAATGTAACCTGACGCGCACTGTTTCTACGTGAACATTTTGTCTCACTGAGGAAGTAGAAAACAGGTTTCTCAAGTTGTATAGCGCTGGTCACTGGTACATTATCTAGCTCTTTATCTCTTTAAACAATATTTCCTTTTCAAAGGGAAGGCTATTCCCTGCACATGCCTTTAAGCCAAAAACTTCTGCAGCTCAATGAGAGCGTGAACTGGTGGCTCATAATGAGGGGTGCCTAAACACTTGCATCTCAATTCTGCAGGCCAGACGGTTTTCCACTCTGAGGCTCACAGCCAGGTACATTACAGAGCGCAAATCACTTTGGATTTGCCTGAATTCAAAGTAAGGGTCATAAAAGAGATTGAATGGAAAATGTCTGTCTCGTTGGTCATAATGTCCCATGTCATAAAAAACAGCAAGGATGATATGACCTCATGGTTATACATGAAACAATCCAGAAATAATACATTTCTCATCATAATTTGTGCCTTTTATGTCTCTCAGTTCAAAACTTAGAGGCTATATCATAGTTCATTGTTTCAGAGATCTATCTCATCAGCAACGGACCTCTCCAAGCTAGGAACTCATCTTCTTCAGATTTAAGAAAGATAACGCCTATGAAAATAAAGAACAACTTTCTTCCGCTGTAGTGAACGCGTGTTCTGCCCATGTTCAACTCTACCGGCACGTACATTCAAGGCTTGGAAACAGCCAGGTACTGTAAATACACGAGAGCTTACTCACCGTTTGGTCCGTATCTGTCAAAATTATTTTTCACTTGTTCCAGCGTGAGTCCAGTGTTTTCGTTCACACCGAAGTTTGTTAAAACTTCTGATGCAGATTTAGTGTGGGCGTTTTCCATCTCGAGGAACTGTTTACTACGAGCACTTCAACGGCATGTATTTGTGACAAATGACACCGAGATCGCTGACGGGCTGCGAGAAGTGGCCAAATTTTCCACCGAGGTGCTTTCAGACCGCCAAGCGGAGGTGGTAGTCTGCGCAGACGTCCACCTGCCCCTTCTGCAAGCCGCCGGTTTGAGCCCCGTGAAGCTGCTGCTCTGTCTGCGCTCGAGCGATGTGAGTGCGTGCGCACGCGCTCCGCGTCCTCTGAAGGTGCGCGAGGTTCCCGCCTCTTTTTCCGTGAGCTCGCGTGTTTGAGCGCCGTCCGCGAGCGCTTATTGGCTCGCGTTACCTGAGAGAAGAGAAAGGCTGCAGCTCACGTTCAGTGTGTGTGTGTGTGTGTGTTTGAGTATGAAAAAGAAAAACCGCCGTAATAGAGAACTGCGCCAACCTAATTTCCGCGTCAGGAGGAGAATAAATCGGTGAGCAGTTTGTCGTGGATGAAGGAAGCTGTCGAGGTGACTCCCGGCGCGTCATCTGTGAGCTTGTCAAACCGTCACAGCTCAAACTTGTGTCAAGATTGCCTCTGAATCTGATTATTATATCTGGAAGATATTAACCATTTACTGGCCGCTACATATGAAACAAAAGTATCCACAGTGGAGAAGCCTGGCTTTTATTTGCTTATGCGTTTGCTTACCTACTGTACAGATCAGCGCATAGAGTTTATTGTACGTGGATTAACGTAACGTTAACAGTTTAGGGATTTCGATTATATAGCCTTTACTTTATCGTTTTTCACAACATATACTAATATTGCAAACTGCAACATCATCATCAAATTATTCACTTGAAATTAACAATTATTCATTGTAAAAGCGTCTTAAAGCACTGAGAGCTGCCTCACAAGGAAAACAGTGTACTGCACAGAGGGGAAGATGGTTTTAGAACAAGGTGCTCCAGTTCTTTCCTGGCTCATAGTTTCTGTCCCTGTGCAAAGCCTATATATAGAAAATATACACTGCTAAACTCATGTTAAAACAAGAAACTTTATAGGTTACATCATCCTTGCCTGGAGAAGTGATAGGAGATCTTTGAGAGAATGAGGTAATGGTTAGGTCAAAGCTGGCATCACAAATGAAACCGGCATCCCCATCTGGCTTGGCTTTTCACCTTTCAGACTGTTTTCACACTTGGTTTGATTGCATTGTCTGAACCTGAGTTCAGTTCCACCCATTTCCCACTGTCCTCCCTGGTGTCTTCATTATACTTCTGGGTTAAACCGCAGTGCGTCACGAATGACACCACCTCAAAGTTTATTTCATTGGTCAATTTAATCATGCAGATTTAGTTTTAAATTCAGAAATATCATGGATCAGAGACTTCTACTATTTTTAAGAATGCGAAACCAATGCAATTATGTGGCTCTCAAATATTTCCCAAACTCCCCTTTTTATTTTAATTTAAGGAAAGTAGTAGTGTCTGTACATTAGAATTACATTTTGAGGGTGAATTTAAATAAGAAATATATTTTTTTGTTGTTGTTTTTGTTTATTTTGGAAGTTTCAAAGCATTCAAAACATCACACATTGAATACATCTGCTGGTTAAAGCCGTAAAAATATGCTCAATGGCGTGTTCTACAAAACAATATATTTTTTATTAACTATTTTATAATATCAGTAAAGACTGAATAAAAATAAAATGCCAATTAAAAGTAAATACCAATTAAGTTTAAAGATGAATTATTTGTAGCATGCATTTGTGCTTGTAAGTCTGAAAAAATTGTGAACTTAAATTTTATAAATTTAAAAATAAAGCACACCTTGCATTGAGAAAAAAAACAAAAACAGAAATACTAATCCACATGTAGCTCTGTCCAGTATTTAAGCTTCTGCGGAGTAATGCTATCTTAACAAACCCCTCACAGAGAACACTGTGGATACCCTACTTTAAACCCATTGCCTCTAGAACACAATGTGCTTTTGAGGACTATATTTATCTGAAAATGGCCCAGGTCTCTTTCTACCTATCCAGGTCATAATCAGCTTCCACCCAAGTACAGGAGCTCTGTTTAGACACAAGCTTTGTGTGCGAATCTAGGACCAGCTTTCACTGCTGAAAAATATAACCTACATCATTACGTGCAGAAGCAAAAGGGCAACGTCTTCAATAATGATGTTCTTAGAAGTTACACTTCATAAATTGAACTTGAAAACAGCCTACTTTACTTCATCAGCGTACCGCACTGATGATCAGTATTCAGACCACTTTCTGCATTTGATCAATTCAAATATTGACTCCCTTCTTGACTCCACATAGAGTTGGATAGAGGTCTCCTTGGGTTAAGCCACTGGCTTAAGGCAGCACGCTAATGCAAACTGATGGATCAGATTGCATTGATGGAAAGAATGTTAATAGGACATCATTCCCATCATTTGCCACTTCCTATTTTCAATGCAGTATATATACAGATTTTTGTAAAGTGACTCAGCATGAAGTTGCAGAAATCTCATTATGTTGACAGTTATAATGGGAGAGTTCTCTCCCTTGCCGTTTTTTAAAATATATTTATCCATTGTAATGAAGAAAGTTACCCCAATCACATCAATACACACTGACTGCAAATTTATTGGCCACACAATCTCACCACATAAAACCAGTGTGACTATTTTATATTTGACATCAAACCCAAGCCACCCTTCCCTTAAAAAAAGAAAAAAATAGAAGGGAGACCCTTGAATGCCAAAGTCCTTACGGAAAGGAAATCCTTCCCCCTTTTCCCTGACTCTTTTACCACACTGGCATACAATGGATGTCTGTGCGAGTTACAGTTTCAGACACCAAATTTTCCACTCGGGTTTTTGAGCCTCCCAGCTGCATTTGCATTCAAGCCTGGCTGGTTTCACCATCACTTTGCATTATGGAAATCAGTTCCTAAATAGGTTTAAATTTCTTTTTTGTGTACCATTGTAGACATACGTTGTTGTTGTCCTCCAAAAAGGTATCCCCTTGCTTCTCTCTTTTCTCATCTTTATCTTTCATTTGTAAATAAAAGAATGCACCAATTTGCCATAAATACTAAATATATATAATAATGGCAAAATATAGTTAGAAAATTACTATAAGTAATAATTGTCATTATTTCATTCCTCAGCTGTGTCGTGATGGGAGAGTGGTGCTGTGATATCTGCTACAGCCAGACTGTACTGCGGTACCTTCATTGACTTTGACTCAAGGAGATCTGGAGTGAGACTAATCCTCCAGACTGCAGCAGCTGCACCTGACACAGAGAAAGAAAGAAAGAGAGAGATTGTGCCCGTGCTAGCATCCCCTACACTCCATCCCAATCAGATACAATGTACTTCATCTTCCTTTCTCTCTTTCTGTTACACACACAGACTCAAGCACATTACATCTGTGACGCAGTAGTCATTTCTCAGGATGGTACCAGGGGATGCCGGTGCACCGTCTGCCAGTCTGCCTGACGGGAATAACATATGAGAGAGGGAAAAGGGGAGGAGGAACAAAAGAGGTTTGTATGAATTGCAGAGTAACAATTATGTGCAATCCACTTATATCTAATATCCATTTAAGCCAAACAGATCACAGGGAATATTTCTGACTTGGAATTTAATTCAAATAAAAAAGATATCACAAATGAGTGAGGAGAAACTCGAGAGAATAAATGAATAACATGTCTTATAATTTGACATTGCCTGACATTTTAAAATATTTCTAAGTGTGAATATGAAAATTTAAATAATGTCAGAGAATACATAAACACTTAATTTATCCTGCCTTTTTTCTTGCTGCATATTATACTTGCTCAAAAGAGTCACATCTCAGTGCTTTGCCAATCTCCATCTATCAGTCACCACCTAATGGAATCAAATGGCCTATAATGAACCAATTACTATGCAGTGAAAGTTGTTGACTGTTAAAATGCCAGTCAGCCAGGTGGCCTATTGAAGTGACATCACTAAACAGGCTAACTTGTGCCCTCATCTCATTATGATCTTATTCATTTCAATCTATTGCAAGTGACATGATTTCCTTAAAGCTGCTGATACTTCCTGTAGAGAAAATAATGAACATTTAAGTACAAAATGAGCGATCAGTGCATCAAAATAGTTTACTTTGTGATTTTCTGTAGTTCCAGTCATTTTTACTCCCAATATTCGCAACATATCTCAGCTGCTGCAGAGTTATCCCTCATTCTGCGAAGGGTTTGTCAGACATGAAGCATTGTAATAAGGGCTTCAGCACATGCACTAATGTTCCATGCAAATATAAACCACAGAGTGAGGTAGAAGTATTTGCAACACAGCAAGAGCAAAAGAGGGAAGCGTGATCTACTGTGCCACTTCCCAAACATTACTGAAACGTATTATTTCATAATGCACTGAAACGTTATAAAAAACAAACCATCAAAAAACACCTCCATTAAACGTAAATAGAACATCACGATTAACTCCGCACCAAACAAATCTAGGGATTTCAATTAAATCAGCGTTGATTACTCAAGAGGTATGTAGCATGGAACAGAAGCAAGCATGCATGCAGCACCTTGAGGGTTCGTCTGAATCAAAATAATTACCCTCTCAGAGAAAAAACTATGAGAAACCTTCAGTGAGTGATACTGTACTCCAAAACATGATGTTTCTGTATTGGTTGAGCCCATCTCCAGCAACCTGTAATGTAACTAATCAAACAAATCAAATTTCAGAAAGACCCTACCTACATTAATTTTTACACACGCGCGCAAAACAGCCATATTTTTACAGCTATATATTGGATTTATTACTCCTCATCACAATAAGGAAAAAAATAATAATTACATTTACATTTTAAACAGTTCCAGACTCTTGTACTCTCCTTGTCTTAGAAATGCCTTTAGTCATTCTTAGTCTGATCTTTTTAAACAAATTGTTCATTCAGCTGGTCACGGTGGCTTTTCAAGGTATTCTGGGTTGTCAGTCAGCAACAACAACTAATTATAATGTGTACTGTTCTGTTTTCTGCTCGCATAGTCGTAATTAGTGTGCACAGGACAGTCAGAGACAGTCAAAGAAAAAGGTAGGGAGAGAGAAGGAACAAACCAAATTGAAAGAGACAGAGATGAAGTGGAAAAAGGGAAGCTGAAAGAAAATAAAAATTAGGCCAGGCAAAATCAGGGATGCAAAGAGAATGTGTGAATGAGAAGTGCAGAGAGAAACTGAATTGGAGCTGGTGTCATTGATAACTCAGCTCAAACTGACAGAATGGCCCAGTGGTAAAGAAAAGGCTTAGGTAGATATTGATTTTGAGAGCAGGATGGTCCTGATTTACAAAGCCAAAGCTGTTTAAGCTTTTTTTTTTGGTGTAAACAAAGGCACACTCTGCTGCCAAAGAAAAAGAAAGGCAAAGAAGGGCCTTTTAGAAACAGGCAGAAAAGCCAATAAAAAGGATGCAGCACACTAACTGACGACTGACTAAAATGAATTCATTAAGATTACCAAATGTCATATAAAAATCGCGTTTTAAAATTGTTAAGAACAAAGAACAAAGTGAGTGTCCCACAAATAAACATTATAATTTACTATTTGAAAGTTAATCGTGAGTTCAAAAGGCCATAATAATAAAATGTTCATGTCTGGGAACAAACAAATAACCAAAAGAAAGTACAGTACATAACCGACAGAAATAAAACAGAGGAATGTTCTCATGGTCAGTCCTGGGCATTTTTTTCTGACACTTTTATTCATTTATTTTAATTTGAAAGCTCAAGAGTTTTGAAAAACAAACAAAAACATACCAATATAGCCCAACGCAAAAGTCATCAACTTGTCTGTCAAATCTCCAGAGACTGGGACTTACAGGAAACAGATCTGACTCTCTAATTACACTCTACCTCCCTTTGATTACCTGCCCTATGAGCTGAGCACGCTCACATGGGCGACTGATCTTGAAGCTCCCCCTTGATGAAGTACGCAAAGGAGAGATCATGTCCAAGTGATTAGTGTATCACATTCAGGCTTTTGAGCAGAGATACACACCTGTTAACTTCTTACCAGCTTGTTTGGTTCAAGGATCACTGCATTTCCTCTTAAAATGCCTCTAATCCTTCTCCGTTTTAAATTTGATGTACCCTTGTGTCACTTGTCTCCTTTATCCTTTTTCCATTTACACGTTCTCTCTGTAAGTTACGACTGTTTCTTCGGTCATATCATTTGCAATAAGGAGCCGACAGCTGCTGTGAATGTCTTTTTTCTCCCTTTCTGTCAGTATAGTAACCACTAGGGAGGTATCTGGCATTACAATATTATGTCAATTTTTATTATATCCAGGTCACGACACTATGATTTAGTTATTCTTTTCCCTCTCCCCTTGTAACCACAGAAGAAACAGGTCTTTAAAAGGGGTCATATCATCCTTTTTTCCATTTACTTTTTCTCCCTGAGTTCCACTTACATTGTTACATTAACTTTTTTGCATCAAAACAGTCATTATTTAGATTTCATGACCACTTTCCACTCTGGAATTAAACTGGCTATTTCTTGAGGCTGTGTGTTTAAGCTTAATTGTATTTCTCATACAAAATGTGAAAATGTGGGTGCTTATATATTATTAATATTTCACTTTTTTTTCCGTTGTGGAGGACGTTTTGAGTTCTAAAAGTCAGTACTGTATATTTTGATAAAGCAACTTTTTCATCTCAAGGCAATATTAGTTGTTCAACATATGACCCTTTAATGATGCAGTCCATCTATTTATAAATCAGACTGATAGCAACACATTGTGTACAGCACTTATTCACTTTAAGCTGACTGAGAAAAGAGTTTTTCATCTTTCAAGGAATAGTTCAGCCAAAATGTTAATTGCTTTCTACATCTTTCTACATACCATGAAAACAATCTATCCCATTTTAAAGTAAATAATAAACCACAAATTATATTACTATCAATCTCTTTCATTTTCTCTGTCTATGAGGAAAATACCTATGACAGCTTTTTGTTTTTCTCCAAGCTGATCTCTTAAAAACATGAACATGACCTGTGCATCATAAATATTCTGTTAAAACAAATCTGCTGTGCAGCTTTGACTCAGAGAGAATAATTTGACATAGTCCCTAAAGGCAGGAGCAAATAAGATGCATTACTGTGTCAATTTGGACAGGATTATTGGATATTTTTCACCTCATTCCTCCTTTTTCCTCTGTTCTGACAGAACTCTAATTTGTCTAATTTTCTGTGTTTAAGGTAATGCTCTGCTTGTACACCACAATGAAAGAACTTTCTCTTCTCTAGTACAGCGCGATCATCTGCACAGTCCAAGCTAAACATCCAGCTAACAGCTAAAGAGGTATGAACTCTGTCTTGCGGCTGTCTTGGTGACAAGGATTAAGTATCGGGGTCATGTGTAAAGAACATTTACATTCCACTGAATAAAACAGACTGTAAAGTATGTTTTTTCCCATAGCACAAAACCATTCTACAGTTTAGGGCTGGTAAGATTTAATGTTACTCAGTAATTCTCATCAAGACTGCATTTATTTGATGAAAATAATATGCTGATGTAGTGCTGATATTATACATTATGATATACTGATTTGGTGCTCAAGAAATATTTCTTATTTGTAATGTTGTGCTGCTTAATATTTTTATAGGAATTAATGTTTTTAAGCATTCTTTGATTAATTAAAATTAGTGGTGGGCCGTTATCGGCGTTAACGCAGCGACTCTTATCGCGCGATAAAAAAAATATCGCCGTTAATCTCTTCCCAAAGTTGGGTTGGAGTCTGTACTACAAGCTA
>JAUMHQ010000053.1:7073635-7088252 GCA_032361165.1 Enteromius paludinosus | reverse complement strand
ATCTAGATTAATTTCAAAATTAATCTAGATTAATCTAGATTAAAAAAATTAATCTATGCCCACCCCTAATTAAAATATGAACATAAATAACAAATATTTCTGAATTCAAATATGAATTTAAAAAAAGAAAAAATCTCACTGACCCCTGCAAGTCCTAAAACGTCTACACTTTTTATAGTGCACTATAATACCCTTTTTTTTTTCCTTAGTTTATAGTTGTAATGACAATATAACCTTACATATTAAAAAAACAGAATGGTTTGAAATTAGAGATCTAGAAAGTTAGATATGGAACAAATTGTGCAGATCTGGTCATCTGGGATGCGTCACTTACAGTAGCTGCCTGTTTGACCTTTAAAAAAATGGTATCTGACTGATGCCTGCACTGGGATGAGAGATTGATAAAAAAGAAACATGAAGGGATTTCATAACATAGGATGTGCTAGAGTGTTTTCATAAAATGAGAAACTGAATCCCTTAAGTAAAATTTCAGCTAATTTTGATCAATCTCTGGCCATCTCTAGTATAACACTAGAACATTATTTCAAATAAAAATGCAACAATGCTAAATGGATGAGATGACTCTACATTGGAATTACCTTAGATTAATATTGTTACATCTTAATTTGGTTGTTTCCATTATGGTTATGAGAACAAAATCATTTGAGATCAGTTTACCAAAGATGGAACTCACAAACTGGAAAATATGCCATACAGGGAAGTACTAGCTGTACTCAATCTAATTCCCATTTTTTAAAATAGAATTAGGAATGTGATGCAGAAGGCCCAGACTGCTCTCTTCATTTATCTGGAGTCTGGCAGCGTACGTTATAAATGCTGCAGAGTGGAAATGTCAAATAAACAGCCCTCCACACCTTATCAACAGGAAGTAAAAAAACTTTCCTGTCACACACCATGCCTTTGAATCGCTTTCAGAGAAACACACATACACACAAACAGCAGAAATATCTTCTCTGTAAAGAAGGTACTGATGAATGATTTTTCCACTCTGCCGATATGAGCTGTGATCTATTCAGACTGATGATGCAACCTTCATAACTGTCACACAATTCACCTGTCATCACCATCAAGTGCCATCCTTATGTTGGCTCTGCAGAAGCTAGTGAATGAATGAATGATCGATCAATCCTTCAATGCCAACATTAAAATGTATTTTAATGAGTTCATCCAAGGTTCACACTAGAGTTATGGAAGAGGGCAGATATGCTTGGCTTGCTTTCCATAATGAAACTAGACAGAAGCTCCAAGTTCCCCACTGGAAATAACTGTGGATAAAGAAGAGGGACTTACTGCAAGGGAAGAATGAATTTTTAACAAGTAAAATTGGGTATGCACCTATTTATATATTCTTAAAGTTATGAGTGGCATGATAATGAATAGCGCCAACTTAATGAATCATCAATAATAAAAAACATTTTTTTAAAGAAAGCACGCATGAAATTGTATATACTGTATGCACTTACCATATACGGTCTATCACAAAGACATTAATGGAATGTACATTAGAAGTAAAACAGTGAAACTGAATTTAATTCAAGTCTAACATGCATGATCCAGACCACTTTCAGGTCTACAGACATTAGCTTGTGTTACGAGCTAAAGAGCTCCACCCAGAGAGGATGTGACCCTCTGCAAACAGGATTTAAGATGGAAAATCAAACAAAGATTAGCATGCAAAAGTAAGTGCTAAATATGACAGCTGGGCATGTTCGTATCATTGTATTTCTTAATGTCATGTTTTTTGTATGTATGTGTCAATACTTCAAAGATTCATGGTGTACATTAGAAGACAACGGCACCATTGAAGGAAATATAGTGTAAGATTGATTTCAATATCAATAATAAGTAAACTAGACTTGTCATAAAATTAGATTTATGTTAGTTAATAAGACTTTATGAAGTCAATAAAATGAAACAGAGTGATAATAGACAATTCATTAAAAAAACTAATTGAAGGGCAAAAACACCAATCTGTTTACTGTATATTTAAAATCGAGTCATATTAGACAGCTTAGTCATCGTACACTACTGTTATTTGAGAAATTTGGACAGCAGTCTGCTTAGTCATGATTACAGCTGCACTCTTTACTGCAAAAAGAGAATATGTTCGTATGAGTCAGCCATAGTACAGTATGTTAGGAAACCTGGCGTTGTTGTTTTTTCAGTCATGAGCCTGCAGTGCTCTTAGTTCAAGAATTTTAACATTCACTACAATCTGACAAGGCTCAAAGGATTACCCCATCAACTGACAACAGATGCATTTAAAAGCCACTAAACCCACAGCTAACACTGTTAACACAATTTACTTTGAATTCAGTAAGCTGATTTAAAAGATGAAGTTTCTCCTGAGATGCCAATCATAGCTCACAACCATTCACCATCTAGGGTACAAATCTAACCAACTTGGAGTACACAGCAAATGTATTTCAGGATGTGTTCTGTCCCCATTCTGTGCTGTGATTCATGTAATTGTTGTCCTTTTTCCTATCTGTTTTACGGTGTATTTTCAGTGTGCTGCTTTCAGCGTTCAGCTTTTGGCATCAGTGGCAGGTGCTCAGTGCGGCATGACCTGGAGGTATTCGAGGGAAATAGGCGTAATTATGTGTTTTGCAGGCTTAGCCGTATGTAGAGAGATATAGCTGTTAGGTAAGTGAAATTCATAATCGATATGAAAGGGCATCGCCGGGTTTCCATGTGGGGTTTTTTTGTGTGAAGTTAAGGTTATCACATAAAAAGTGCAGAATGGAGAAAAAAAAAGCACATAAAAGGTCTCAAATGACATCCCCCAACCTCAAGGTAAAAATATGCATAAATCACAATGAAAATACATAACTTCCTACTTTCAATGTGTCAAAATAATTACCTCACAGAAAAAAATGTAATCTTGAAAAAAATATGTCACTGGGGGGGTGCCTTTTCCAACAATATAGCTTTATATTAGGGCCGGGACTTAGATGAATTAATTACACAACAATAACGCGTTTTTTACACATTTTAATCGCACTTATTTTTGCACCGCGAAACGTTTCTCACTTGATGAGTTTCAGCGGACCGATTATACTGGAGCACCAACTAGCGTTTCTAATGTTCTGAATGTACTTGAAAGTAGGGATGCGCTGTGAGTTTGTGCGTTTTGTCAGTAAAGCCGGTCATGTAATCAGCGGTAAATGCCATCAGGTGCGTGACTTCACACTGAATTAATTACAAAGCCTCTAATTAATTAGATTCATTTTTTTAATCGAGTCCTGGCCCTACTTTATACTAAAACGGTCCATATTGGTAACTTAAAGGTACATAAAATGTATGTTTTGAAAGGTATCACTCCATTACTTTTGTGCCTTTTTTCTGAGAGTTAATAACATCTCAAATGTTGCTCTGGTCATTCTGCAAAGCAGGAGCCAAAGCCTGTCATCAAAATGATTGGCACGCTGTCACTAAAGATAACCCATCTGCTGCTTGATAGTTACAAAGATAACAAAGTTTGTCAGAGCGTTTTGTCTGTACTCTCTAGTCTAAAGCACAAGTGATTTACTGTGTTTAAAAAATATTACTGTGTTTTGTAATATTTTTTTTCTGCATAAATTAAATTTGTAACTTAGGTGCATATATATATATATATACATATATTACATATCCTATTATATAATATTATAACAATATTAGATATTATTCAGAGGGGGAAACAATAAATCAGACTAAGTTTAGTTAATCAGTTAATCTTATGTCTGGGGGAAAAAAGATACAATGAAACTAGATTTCTATGAATAAACTATTCTTATTGATCATAATAAAAAGAGTTAATTAGTTGCTGTAACAACATCATTGTGCGAATATGAATGCAAATAGAGCTTTCTTAAAATGAAATTTCATACAGAGAGCTGCCATAGCTCATGAATGGCCTTCAGCACTGAGGGGGAAGTGAAGCGTTTCTCACAAAATGTGCTGTGCTACCGACTGTTTTTTACTTCCTAGGAAGAGGAGGAGGGGAGAAAAAGAAAAAGAAACAAGATTTTTGGTTCTTCTACACTTCATGAGTTCAGATGCACACAAACAGAGTGATAAGGGGGCAATCCATCTTCATCATCACAGTTGTTCATTGAAATAGCCATCAAACACTGCGTCATCTTCATGCCTCATTTGGTCACTCCATCCAAACTCCCTCACTCCACAGCATCATGTCGCCCTCTTCTCTCTTGCATACCCAGCTGGTTTCTCGTCATGTTTGTTGTTGCTTGTGATACTGAGGCAGTGTGGGAGCTTCCCTCCCTCTCTTTCTCTTAAGCAGCACCCATTACCAATGCAGCACCAGTGACTCAGCCTGCTTTCTTCCATCTTACACCTCACACACACAAACAAACTCATACACAAACAACTCACTCAACACATGCAAAGCACATGCCCACAGTCACCCTTCTCTCCCACACACACAAATACATGCAAACGCAATTAAAACCCACACACAGCCGCTGACCTCTCAATCCCTTCAGATCCCTCAAACGTATAAATAAGGGCAGCAGATACAGTATGTCCAAACAATTAGCGCTGTTGACTACTTACATGCCTACAGTCATAATAATGTTTCAGCTCACGCAAACGCAACACTTAGTCAAACCTACTGATGGGATAACAAGTAGTCACGATGTCAGCTCGGGAGTGAGCCACCTCCTGTTCAACACACTCACTGACACAAATCATTCATATGATTGCTACTAACCCATCATCCAAACATCAGATGTCCACACAGAAAGTAAATGAACCCTTAGTCACAACCACAGCGAATGATAGCCTGGTTACACACTAAACGTAATACATTTTCATGTCTTTTTGAACATTCGCAGCGAAAGGTGGGAAAGCTATATGAAATTTTCGAGCTAAAGACTCTTCCAAAAAATAATTGGAGTCCATTCAATAAAAAACATTTACAAGCAGAGTTATAATGAAGCTACAGTGAATTATTGCTTAGTCTAGATACAGTTTTCATTTGTCTGGCCAAGTATACATGACACACTGCATAATTTGAAATATGAAATACATAGAACATTACCTCTGTCATTTGAAGAATATTGTTACTCTAACTCTGATATTCTGGTTCCAAACACTCTTTTAGAACCCAAAAGCAAACAACAAATAGTTCTGTAGTATTACTGAATAATCATGATCTCAGAATCATATTTACATTTTTTTTTAATTAGTGTCCGAAGATATGGTGAGCCCAGAGACTGTAATGTACATAGTGACTTTTTTTAACTTAGCTTAAATATGTGCGCTTATATATATATATATATATATATATATATATATATATATATATATATCCCTCATAGTGTGATTTGAGAGCAAGATAATATAAGCTGATAGGGCTAAGCTGCATCATGTAGATATAATCAGTCAGATTATGTAAAAACCAAATTGGTCAAATGTATAGCAGACATTTCTAGCAAAACATTTCCTAAAATAAAGTATGTGAAAAGTGCATGTAAACACGCTGTAACAGAAGCAGACCGACGCAGGAGGTAGGTGAAATGTTAACAAAGTTTATTTGCACAGCAGAGTTTGTGAATGTCAAAGGAGCAATCTCAATGAAGTTTGTAGGAATCCTTAAATCAAACAATCCTTAGAATAACATAGTCTTTTCTTTTACAGGAACAAAGAAGCTCAGGAGGAACGCAGGAGACTGGAGAAATACACACCACATCCAAACACAGGCTTTCTGGTAAACACGGGAGAATACTGGAACTGGAGGAAAACACAGGAGGTAAGCATACACAATTATAACGAAAAGAGCAGGAATCAGTCCATTTCGTAAATACGAGCCTGGACACTGATTGAGATGTGGTGTGTGGTATTATAGTGCTGGTGATCAGGAGGTTGATGAGATGCAGGTGTGACTTGTTAATACTCCGGGAAAAGTGACCATTGTGATTGGGTGGTGGTTTAGCCTGGCTGATCCGTTATGCCGAGTACAGACTGCACGCTTTTCAAAGTAGTCGCATCATAGATCTTTTCACACTGCATGACTATCTGGGGTAGTATTCAGTCGCTGCTGTGTCCACACTGCATGATAGATCGGTGACAGTAGGTTTCACTCTCACTGCCAAACACACGCGAGAAGTGACATGGAAACAACACGAGGTCACGTGTGCAAGACCGGAGTTCTCACCTGAGACTGGGATTATTATTAAAAATAATAGCAAGCAAAATAAGCTTGCCATACAAATTGCATGTGCAATCATTTGCAACGAAAATAAGATTATGGATGAGGATAATTACCTTCTATACCTTCGTAACTCCTCCCCCAATGTTGCTCTCTCATTGGCTGTAGGTAATCGTGTGTTATTCAGTCAGAGCACATTTCACACGGCATGATTTTGAATCGCTGGCAAAAACCTGCTTTATTGCTTAAAGAATAATTGAATAATCATAGAATAAACCAAAGAACTGTCGACTAGCATAAAGTTAGAAAGGTTAAAAATGGAAGAAATCTCTTTAAAGCTTTAAGGTTGATCTTTCTATAGATGGAGAATAATCAGCACTGTTGCTACTCATCCCAAGAGTGGGCGTCCTGCAAAGATGACTGCAAGAGCACAGATGCAAAATACTCAGTGGTATAAAGAAAAATCAGAGAGTGTCAGCTAAAGACTTACTGTACAGTACAGAAGAATCAGAAGCAGGCTTACAACTCTGTTGATGTTACTATGATAACTAAATAAGAATGGAGTTCATGAGAGGACACCATGGAAGGTGATGTTGTTATTCAAAAACAAAACATTTATGCACATCGGAAGTTGCAAAAGAGCACCTGGATATTTCATAGTGCTACTGGAAAAAATTTTTGTAGCCTGGGGAAAAAAAACCAGGAGAAAAATAAGATCAAAACTTCATCGCAGTGGCCATGATAGTTTGGAGCTGCTTTGGTGCCTCAGGGCTTATATAGCTTGTTATCATATGGGGGGAAATGACTTCTAAACTTTTTTTGAAGACATTTGCAGAGGAATGTTAGCCCATCTGTTTACCAAATGAAGCTTAACAGAAGTTGGATGATGCAACAGGAATAATCAACAACAGAATGGCATCAGCAGAAGATAATACGCCTTCTGATGTGGCCCATGATCTCAAGAGAGCGCTTCACACCAGACATCCGAAAAATATAGCTGAACTCACACCGTTTTACAAAGCGCACTGGTGATAATGTCCTTCTGACCGTTGTGCAGGTCCGATCTGCAATTACAGGAAACATTTGCTGGAGGTTATTGCTGCCCAACAAGGGTCAGCCAGTTATTAAATCCACATACTTTCACATACCTTTTCTACCCTGCACAGATCATGACGTGTGTTTAATGAAACACACGGAAAAGCATCATTCCTTTTGTGTTATTTAATTTAGCAGACTGTGTTTGTCTGTTGTAAATTTCTTGACCATATCAAATTGTGTAGACAATTTATGCAAAAAGTCCTGTTGACATATACAAATAAAAACTTTTTTAGTCAAATTTGATTATTACAATATACCTTTTGTTCTGGAAATAGTATGTTGGTGGCCAAAACATTGTTGCATACTATTATTCCTTCATTGCATAAAATGCTGTGCTGGCTATGTTTGTTCTTTCTCTTTATATCAGATAAGCTGTGCCGAAATGTCCCTGTGGAACACAAAGGCAGTTGGAGGCTTTAAATAAAACGATGGCCTGATTATGAGAGAGAGGGAGAGAGAATGAAAAAGGGAATAAGGGAGAGAATGAGGCACTGGCAGGCTGAAACAAAGATAAAGCACATAGTCTTGGTGATTGATATTACTAATTTTGAGTTGCAAGTGTGAGACAAAATACAGTTTTTTGTGGACATCCCAAGAAGAAATGTCAGAACAGTACCTTTGAAATGATGGATAGATGCATGCAGAACTGAGAAGACGACGGATAGATAATGCTGATTTGCAATGCAAAAGATCTCAGACATGCAAATATGCTTATTTGGTAGAAGGAGAGAGCAGAAGGCCACACAGATCAATGGTTAGAGAGAGACAATTATCAAGCATGTTGGGAAATGTAGTCTTAAAACAGGAATCTGCACCTGTAGCTCAACTACTGTAGTATGCTGCCAGCAAGGGATTGGGAGTTAGGGTTAGGGTCACAGGGTAAGAACACACTGTCAGTTTGGATAGAAGCAAATTAATGAATGTAATGTTTTCCCCAAATTCCTACATTGCCAACAAACATGAGTTTAGTTCAACAAAGTTTGGTCTGATGGTATTTGAAAAAATTCAATCATGGCCCCAAACACACAAAATGTTCCAGGTTAACCTGGGATTATCAAATATTAAAACTACTACAATAAAATAACAAAATGTATTAATAATAATAATAATAATAAATAAAATCTTTAATGGTAGCAAAAGGACTTTTGCAATAAACCTTCTTAGGTAGGTATAGTATAGTTTTGGCTACCTGGTCTCATAAAAATTTGTGCCTCTGTGTACTTTTTGCGCTGCAATGTTTTTTACATGCTTTACTGCATGTTTCACCGCAGTTTCACAGAACAACTGTCCACTGAGGGACGCCAAAATAAAGGTTGATATGTATTTACAGTGGTTCACAATTGAAATATACGTGGACTGTTGCTAAAAGTTCATTCTCTATCAATGTTGGAAATATGCCCTACACCAAATCCAACCCTTAACCTACCCGATAGTGTTAACAGATGCACTTGTTTATGCAACCGTGCTATCTCAACTTCCTTTTACAAAGATTTTAACTGTTTGGTTGAACCGTAGTACCTCACTTCTCAAGTCTCCTTACTCTGTGAACTACCAAACAAACCTACTGTCAATGAAAAGACGTAGATATGAAGCTGAAATGTAGGCTTTATTAATCAAAACTCTATAACTCTGTGTTGAAAAGGAATGAAAGGTGTCTGAGTTGTACTGCCTCAAGTGCATTGATATGAACTTGTTGCCTCGCTAAAAAGTGCACCCCACATGATTTCAGGAACGAAAAACTGAATCAGCAGCAGTCTAATCAAACTAAAATATATATATATATAGTGTGTAAATTTTACTTTACATAACAGTATATTATAAAATGTATAATTTTATAAATGTATAAGTGAACAGGTTATACGTTAGGATAGTAGGCCAATCTAATAAGTCCAAGGTAGATTGACCAGCTCTGCCAAGAGATCTCCGTGGATCTAGTGTATGAGGGATAACCTCACTTGTTTTGATGAATTATAAAGACACAAGCGTTTAAAAGCCATTTTCCAAGAGACATTACAGACACGTCATAATTATACCGTGTCAAAGTGTGATGAACTCTCCAGCAAGCGGTTTATGGAGAGCGATGTGGAAGTTACAAAATGATTCGTCATCCTGATTCAGTGCAGCTCTTTTCGGCAAGGTCCATTTCGCCCTCACACAGCCCACATGTGCACGACTGTTTCAAACAAACAGGTCAATATAGCCGCTAATTGCTTTAATTTCATAACTAGCACTCAGTGGAACCGCTGTACTTACCCAATACTGTAATGCAGGAAAGAGCAGTGAGCTGGAAAAACCTAGCTAATTCACTCAAAAGTCGTAGGCATTAGATGAGCTCCAATGGCCTCAAGCTTTACAAACTTATCTGTATTGTTACTTATTATAAAGTTTATACGTTTTTGATTTAGCCAACCTTTTTTTATTTTGTAAACAATGAAAGCAGGAGTCAGTGGCTCCTTTTTTTACCTTTCACAATGTCACAGTCATGTGCATGACTCAGAAGCTGCATATTTAACTTGTTAAACATCTCTCTTTGTGAGCGCGCAGGTGTTCTTGACAGATCCTTTACTGCTTTGAGGCCAGCTGTCCAAGACAGATCATACAGATGGTCTTTGCTCTTCTTCCCTCCTAAGACACATGCACATGAACCCACACGAGTGTGGGCTCTTATGTTCCCCACAAAACAGATGCAACAGTTCCACCAGCTTCTTGGCACGTTCAAGGGTGCCAGAGTTAAACTTTCATGAAGCCCTTTCACTATCACGTTCTGTTCATCATTTTTCAAGGTCAGCACTTTATAAGCGAAGCAAAGACCACAGAATAGTACATAGAGAGTGAAGTCGACAGAGCGTCATGTTTCAGCATTTTTAGCCATCTCCTCTGGAGTGTGCAGTGTCAGGTTCTAGTCACGCAGCGTGAGAGCTTCAAACCCCCTGTTCATCTGTAACACTGCTGCGAAGCATGTGCTAATTAGTCTGTGTGGCTCTTCTGAGCATGAGGTGAAGTCAGTTCTAAGAGAAAGACCAATATAGTAGTGGGATGTGCTTTGGAGCAAGACACAAAAGACACTGTTGTGAAATAAAGCCAGTTTCTATGTGATAATTAAATTTGTATTGCATCTGAAATGAGATGACGAGAATTTGTACTATTAAAACCTTTCTATTTTCACCTTAAAGGGATCATATGATGCTATTTCACTTTGGAGTTATACAAGCTGTTATACAATCAAGAAATTATTCATTGGATGTACTCAATTTAATTGAATGCAGGATTTCCACCCAATAAATATGTGTAGCCCCAACTAAATTAATGGGAAGACATCCTTCTACACTGAAAAAAGAAAAAAAGATGTTTGATTAATTTAACTTTAGGCATTAGCCAACTTGTTATGCATAACATAAGATGGTTTTGATATATCCACAGCATGCCCAAAGTATTATTATTATTATTATTGTTATTATTATTAAAACTTTGATTCATGCTAGCAGGTCCCTAAGCACATGCTCTATACTTTACCACAAACCCCCCAAAATACTAACATAGCAGACAGTCTTTTAAATACAAGCATAAAAGAGCATTAAACATTAACAAGTCTCCTAGTTTTATCATCTTAATAAAAATGCCTAAAATAGCATTTTATTTCAAGATTTACTATCCTTATGCTGCCCTGTGCAAAGCATGATGGTAAGGGGAAATCCACTTCCTAGTTACACAATTAAATTGATTTATGCTCTTTCAAAATGACAATATTGAGTTGAAACAAAGTCAGTTTAACACAATCCAGTTGTTTAAATAGGGAACCAAACATAATTGTGTTAAATGAAAATATATATATTTTTAATAAACTGAACAGTGTTGGGGAGTAATTTTTTTTAGTGTAGATAAAATCCATGAAGTTGCAAAGATTACAGTTTCAAACCCAAAGCGATAATGTTATTACACCCCCCTAAAACAGCTTGTTTGAGCCCAATTCCCCCAACTTTTCTAAGTCACAGAGTGGGTTTATTTTCAAATGTTTATGCGAAGAAAGAAAGCCGAACTATTATTCTTGCTGTAGTGTTGCTGCAGGTGCCATGTTCAGGAGATGATAACTAGAAATCAGTGGTTAAGTTGTTTTTACAACACTGTTCCAGAAAAGTTCAATCCAAATATTAGAGTGTGTTCAGCACATTTACGGAGGACTGACTCCTAAAACGTGCAGACCTATGCTGGCTGTGTACAGAGGGGCAATTCCAACCCTGCAAGGACAGTCTGGTGCTTCTGACTCACACTAAGTTTTCTTAGTACAAGACCCTGCTACTTTTGAATGCGAGTTTTGACCAGTGAAGGGTATCATTAGTGCTTGTTGTTTGTCGTTTGTCCCATCAGAAATGCAGACATGTTGTTATTTTTATGAGGCACTATACAAGTCATAATAATCAGTAATTATGTCCCCACTGTATGCAATAAATGCCTTGTTTGTAATGCGTTTTATTGTTTAGGTGTCATAGCGCGTCGATGTGGCATCACGTTATGGTAAGGGCCATAACATTTCTGCCACATGTTTACGGTATTCGGCAAATCACATTGCACTGGATAGCGGACCAATCAGAGCACACCTTTTTTAGAATTATGAGCTTTGTAAAATTCAACCTGTTTTAGAAGGCCCGTCAACATTATATGACCCCTTTAAGTTAATTCCAAACCCATATCTTCTACTGTGGAACACAAGATATTTAGGAGACGTCAAGTTCTTTCAAAGACATTTTGCTGTAGAGAATTATGCTTCAAATGAGGCCTGATGCCAAAGAAATGTGTCCCTTTTGAAGGTGACCCACCCCCTACACAGCTAAGAAGAGAATATATGCTTCCTGCTCTGAGTGAGATAAAAAAACAAAACAACACACACACATTGTGATGTAGTGAAGGTCATGGCCAGTGGCCACCACGGAAAACCAGTTACCATAATAGAAACGCACCAAACTCTGCCATTGCCTATATTACTTCCTCCCCTTCATCCCTTATATATTGCACTCTCCTTTCCTCCCTCCTACAATTGCTTCCTTCCTGATATACAGTCTTGTTGTCATTTGTTTGGACTCATTGCTTTCAGCAGCCCTCTAGATGTCTTTCTCCTCCCTGGCTTTTTTTTGTCCTCCCTGCACTGCTGGTGATTTCAGTGATGCAACAAGGACTGAACCACATTCTAATCAGAGGAAATGTAACATCAGGGGGGAAATGCATTAATGTGTTAAGTGTATTAAAATGTATTACCAGCAACATTAGCAGAGAACAGGGGATACAATGCTTCAGTATTAAAAACTAGTCAAAATATAGTTTCTTAATGCACGTTACTGGTCTTATTAAGAAAGATTCATCACTTCAAAACCTTGTTTGCATCTATTCAGTATAGTGTCTAACCTGATTAGGGCCAATTAGAACACCACCAGCATAAATAAATAATGACTGAATTCTCATTTTGGGTGAACTATCCCTTTAAATAAAACGTGTTGTGCATTGCAACTCACATTTACTAAGTAAATTAAATGATAGGTTCATATTGATCAAGTGGGTGTGTGCCATCTTACAGAAAATATATCAGCAGTGAAATTCTAAATAACTATACTAATATTCATTATCACTGCATGTGACTTTCAATAAAATTAATATACACCCACAGAATATACAGAAAAGTCTGGTTTCCCGCAAATAATAATAATGATAGCAACATTAGCGCTATTAAACACTCTCACACAGGAAAAATATCAAGAGCTGAGGCAAAGTACTCTCTGTTCCACTTTACGTTGTCTGTTTTAGGCTTGGTGTGATATCACTGCAGTCCTGAAGCCCTAAATTCCTGATGTTTTGAGGTTACCGCCCCGCTGCAAAGCATCACAATTACACATCAAGCTCCTGCTGCAGGCATTAACATGATTGTAATTTTAGTATCACTGAACCATCAGCCAGTCTTTCCAAATGACACCTTGTGCACTGTCAGAGCACAGTAGTGTCAGAGATCAGCTAGAGGCATCATAATGACATTTGTTCACAATGATAATTACAGAGAAACACCATAAGGAACGATTTCATAAATGCGTAAGAGAAGCAGAGGAAGATAAAGTATAGAATTTACTCGCCCTCCTGTTAGGCTAAACCTATATATTTTTGTGAAAAATACAGCAAAAAGAGTTTATTCTTTCATTGAATTCATTATTTATTTGTATTTGTAAGCTGTAGAGCAGCTTGCAAATTCTACTAAATATAGAGAAAAATTTATTTTTGGTAAGTAAGAAATTGCACTTTCAACTGAAATCGCAGCACAGTAAACCAATGAGTGGATGAAGTCTTCAGAAATACACAGCTCACTGAAGAACTTCACCTCAGCCTCCTTAATAGCAACAACGGATATCATTGCTTCTGAAAGCACAGAGATTCTTTAAAAAGATTGATAGTAGATACGAACCTACGAAGCCTAAAATGAATATATTTTCCTTCTGTATTATGTGAATTTGTATGCGGTTATGAATCAAGCTCATGCAGTATAGCCCTCAAGTGCTTTAAGTTCAGGGAAGTAGGTGGCATTACACAACACACACTAGGGAGTCTGCAAATCAGAGGAAAAGTGAGGGAACGTGTAATTGTGAAAGAACAACCAGATCTCTTCGAGAAGGTCTCCACCCACAGTTTTACCTTGAGCGGATAGGCATTTGTGGGTAGATGAGAAGAAAAGGTCAAGAAATGTTTCTGGACTTCTTACCTGGTCTTTCTCTTTCATTAACCTCTATTCCAGTAGAAACTATCTAAGAAATAGATAACCGTGAAATTTGGATTGGATGGAATTTCAATGTAAGTAGTTATGATACCTTTTGCCATCTTGTTTGAATGATTACTTTGTTACTGTTTGTTGCCAACCCATTCTCATAAGCAGACCTAATAATTAGCAAAAGATGGCATATTCATAACTTGTGAGTTGGGGCTTACAAAAGTTGCAAATCCAAACCTAACATTGATTGTTATATGAGAAAAACTGTGGTGTGTTTACATATGACGAACGCAAGTCATACCGTATGATACGTTTCGCCACCTTGTGTATGAATTATTCAACCTGGTCTCTTAAAGGGGTCATACTGTGGTAAATGCACTTTTACAAGCTGTTTGGACTGAAATGTGTGTTGGGAGTGTGTACACAACCACCCTACAATGATAAACATCCACAGGTAGTTTTCTTTTGATTTAATAAAAATAAAATGACCCTTCTGAAATCAAGCCATTCTCAAATGCATGTCGGTGTGAGGCCACACCCACAATAGTTGATTGACAGCAGCGTGTCACACAGACTGAACTGGTGTCTTACCTCAGACCCGCCCT
>JAUMHQ010000053.1:7036770-7048010 GCA_032361165.1 Enteromius paludinosus | reverse complement strand
AGATGCCGATTTTGTAGAACAACCTGTTGTTCTGAGATTGCACATCGACCCTTCTGAATGGTAAGCATGGGCGGGTAAATACAAAAGTGGTGAGGGTAACTATTACACCTCTAGACTGTTACAAAAATGTCTACTCTGACAATCAGTAGACATGTATTTACAAAGTTACTTATAGTCAGTAGAATGTCAAAAGTGCACTATCAACCTAAAGCTGTAAAAGTAAAGTTCAGCTATAATAATATAATATAATTTCTTAATAATCCATGATTCATTACATACATTTTAACATTATAAATGTCTTTACTGTCACTTCTGAAAAATATATCCTTCAAATAAATGTATCCCACACTGTTGAACATCTATTTGGCCTCTAAAACACATTATGTTTAACCATACGTCATGCATTTAATCACACTACCTGTCCAGGCACACTGCTCCCAGACTGAAGAGCAATTGAGTGGTCTTCCAGCCAGGAACATCAAGTGATGCTCCATCTCCAAGGGTAAGTAACTCAAATTTGTCTGTCAGTGCCTCTGCCACAGCTGCATCAGCCTCCGCAGGAGAGATCCTTAACAGAAGCTGTCCCAGAAGGCCTAGTGTCAGGTGGTATGTTTCATTCAGACAGCCGGCGTTCGAGATGACCACTCTAAACAGCAGTGGCAGGATGGGACTCAGGCTGGACAAAGATATCGAGCTGCCCTGTGGAGGATTAAATGTGTATATTAGCACATATATGCGGCACAAATAAATAGGTAGCAGAACTGGCTTCATTTCAGGTTACGAATTAAACATTTTCTGAAACCAAAAGTCTACCACTACAACAGTGTTGCCAAGTCTGCAGTTCTCCAGCAGAATTGGGCTACTTCAACACTGTTGAGGTGGGTTGTTTTTCAAGTCTGTGGGTTAAAACGACCCAAATAATGTGTTTTTTTAGCCCATGTTCACCCCAAATTTGCAATTTTGTTGTCAAATTCATCTGAATTCTTTGTTGTTACCCGTTTGGTTGCAGGCAACATGGCTGCCAACAATCCCAGAATTCTCTCTCTGGAGCATTCGGCAAACACATGTTCCTGTAGCGGCCCTCGGGCTGTCTTGTCCTCCTGGTCCTTATATGCATCCATGTTCTCTGAGGTAGGAGACGTAATGGTGTCTCCACTTGACTCTGAAACTGAGATGAAAAAAAGAGATAATACAATTTTAACATCTGTACTTTGCAGTTTTTATGCCCATTTACACCTTCTATGTCCTGTTGTCTTCCATTAAATCCCACAAGACATTCAAAAGCAACAAATAACTTTGAATACATAAAGATATTATAGATCTCCTTGATTACTGAAGGGTACTAAGAGGCAGGCTCACCTCTGACTCCAGGGGACAATGTGTCTTCACTAGACACAGAGGGAGTCTGACTTGCACTGGATGAGTCTGACGTATCCTGAGAGACAAGCTTCCTCCTCCTCTTCTCATCCCCTTCTGTATCTGGCTCCTGCTTTTGTGGTTTCTTGTGAAGGGGAATAAAAACAAGAGGACCATTAGGACTTGTTAAAAAAAATTTAAACGGTATAAAAAGGCCAAAAGCTTCAGTCAAGTACTGACTCTGTCTGTAGGTAGCAGTGGGGAGCAGATAGCTGTAGTGCTGCTGGGAAGTGAGGAGGTGTCTGTGCTGCTGATGTCCTGAAAAGATCCAGCCGTCGCAGGACACAGTTCACTCTGAGTGGCTGATTCATTTGAAGAAAGCAATGACAGCAGAGCAGAGGCTCGTAAACCTACAGGAACAACAGCAACTCTGATTACACAGACCTATCAACCAAGACTTCAGTTAGATTTCATCTAATTAACACATACACAGCTTCATTTTTAATAGATCATGTGCATTCAGGTATATTGATTACCTTTCCCAGTCTGTCCCTTCAGCAGGCAATCATTGATGATGTCAGAGCAGTGGGTTTGCAGTGTCCTAGCGTAACCGAGCGTGACATCATTCAAAGGCTCCCCATCCTGCGCACTTTCGCTGATCAGCTCAGATGTAAACAGGGCGAGTGCAGCAAAAAGAAGCCAGGAGTAGTTATGTATATAGGGCTGAATGAGTCTGTGGCGGTCACTGATGCGAATGGTGACCATAGGGTACACTGTGATACGGTGGGTGGGAAGATGGCTGGAGGCAGAGAAAAAATTTGTACAGTAGTAGTATATATATATATATATATATATATATATATATATGCAGTTGTGGTCAAAAGTTTACATACACTTGTAAGGAACATGTCATGGCTCTCTTGAGTTTCCCGTTATTTCTACAACTCTGCAATTTTTTCTTTGATAGAATCATTGGAACAGATACTTCGTCACAAAAAAACATTCATGAAGTTTGCTTATTTTATGACTTTATTATGGGTTAACAGAAAAAATTGATCACATCTGATGGGTCAAAAATATACATACAGCAGTGCTAATATTTGGTTACATGTCCCTTAGCCAGTTTCACTTCAATTAGGCGCTTTTGGTAGTCATCCACAAGTTTCTGGCAAGGTTCTGGTTGAATCTTTGACCAGAATTGATGCAGTTCAGTTAAATTTGATGGCTTTCTGACATGGACTTGTTTCTTCAGCGTTGTCCACATGTTTTCAATGTGGTTTAAGTCAGGACTTTAGGCAGGCCATTCTAAAACTCTTATTCTAGCCTGATTTAGTCATTCCTTTACCACTTTTGATGTGTGTTTGGGGTCATTGTCCTGTTGGAACACCCAACTGCGCCCAAGACCCAACCTCCGGGCTGATGATTTTAGGTTATGTTGAAGAATTTGAAGGTAATCCTCCTCCATTATCCCATTTACTCTCTGTAAAACACCAGTTCCATTGGCAACAAAACAGGCCCACAGCATAATACTACCACCACCATGCTTGATGGTTGGCCTAGTGTTCTTGGGGTTAAAGGCCTCACCTTTTCTCCTCCAAACATATTGCTGGGCATTGAGGCCAAAAAGCTCCATGGAAATGCAAAACACGTTTGACTGTGGAAAATGACACCTGTGTTCCAGCAGCTTCTAATTCTTGGCAGATATGCTTTTTGGTGGTCCTCGGTTGACTCTTCACCCTCCTGACCAATTTTCTCTCAGCAGCAGGTGATAGCTTGCGTTTTCTTCCTGATCGTGGCAGGGACCAAACAGTGGCATGCACTTTATGCTTACAAACAATTGTTTGCACTGTTGCTCTTGGGACCTGCAGCTGCTTTGAAATGGCCCCAAGTGACTTTCCTGACTTAATAGTCAATAATTTGCTTTTTCAGATCCATGCTAAGCTCCTTTGACTTTCCCATTGTCGCGTTTGTGGGCGTTTGTATCCAATGAGCCCTATTTAACTGGCCTCAAAGTCACCAGCTGTAGTTGCTCATAATCATTCACAAGAGGTTAAGAGGCCATGCCAAGAAGCTCATTTCACTGACACAACTTTCTAAGTCACTAAAATTGCTAATTCATGTTGCTGTATGTATATTTTTGACCCATAAGATGTGATCACTTTTTTTCTGTTATACCCCAAAATAAAGTCATAAAAGAACCAAACTTCATAAATATATATATAAATAAAAAAGGATTTGCATCTTTAAAGAACCATATGTGAAATTCACTCATTGAGTTAAGTTACACAATTTTTCTTGTCATAAACTGATGAAAATATATTGTATCTGACGTAGGTTTGAAAATTTGTTTGCAAATATTATATATTTTCATGTTAATTGTTTAGTTGCCTTTGGTGATCTTCTCATGTGTATTACCTGTCTGGGTATTTTTTGGCATTATAACAGCCAAAGCAGAGATCAAAGTCCTCGCAGACATTACAGTTAATCCTGCTGCCCACGATAAGGCCCTGGCAGTGGTCACAGGCATACTCCATATTCACCATCTCATGGTCATCCTCATGGCCTTCTGGTTTAGCACCACCTGAACCAGGAGAACAAAGCTTTTCAATACACACACTCCAACTTATTAAGTGTGCGAGAAATATACTTCTGCAATAAATGATTTGTGTATTGTCTAACTTAAAGTGAACGCAATAAAAAAGGGGAAAAATGCTTGATTAACATGTAGTTTTTCCTTAAGCCCCAGTTGACTGTGATTGTGTGACTCACTGAGGAAGCAGGTCTTGCACAGGTCCATATCTGTACACTGCAGGCATCGGTAGCGATGCCACGGTGCGATCCGTTCACAGCCGTCACATGAAATCTCCACATTCAACAGGTCGCAGTAGCGTGCAATGAACATGTGCATCTGTACAGATCAAAAGTTAGAGAAAGAACACCAAAAAATACCCAATATTCTTTGCAAATAACATTATTTTAAGGGCTGTTTGGATTATCTTGAGCCTGAATAGATAAAATGCAGTCAGCAAAAGAGCGTTCACGGTTAAACAAGACTGACTAAAAACAAATCCAATCCAAATATTTGTTCTACCTGAATAAAGTGACTGTCTTATGATCAGGCATTGATGGGTGCTGACATTTGCTTGTGTTTGCACAGATTAAACATTGAATTGTGAAGTAAAGAGGTTCGCAGGAATACTTTTAATAAACATAATGAATCCACCCAAAGGTTAGTTTTTTATGTTAAATCAACCGAATCTTCCTATTTAACAGTCTCCATTATCAAAATTAATTTGTAATTAGCAACAGTTTTTTGTTTTGATTGGATATCTGTACCTTTCTCTTGTCCTCCACTGAGGCCTGGCTGATCTTGTCAAACCATTTCTCAAACATGCCATCTAAACACTCCTCCATCCACTCAGAGTTCCTCTCGTAGTCAGCAATCTCATCCTCCTCTGTCCACTGGCTACAACAACACGTCACATGGAAAAAATTACAGATGATAAGTCAAACAAAACACTTTTAAGCTTAGTTTAATGATATCAGGCTTAAGTGTAGATTAAGAGTGTCCGTATCACAAGAATCACAACAACGAAGCTGTACCCTCAAGATGTCAAACAGTGTTTCTTGAAGTCTCTAACACAGCATATGCACATGATCCATGTCTCATACCTGATGGCGATATCATGCACACTTATGTTTTCTTGGGACATGGTGAGCAGAAGGTCAGGCAGTTTGATGTCCAAAAACAGCGACAGATCTTCTGCTTCCCAGCTCATATCCAGCAAATGCAGAAGACATGTTTGTACACATGACAGGGCAGGCAGCAGGGCCCTAAGGACACAGAACAGGCATAAGACATAAAGGACATACAGAATGCATTGGGCTTGTGTAGCATATCTATTATAACTAACTTCTAAAGCACACAATGATTTCTTAATTCACATTAAATTTTTTAAAAACAGCACAGAACCTACTTCTCGTTCAGTGCATTGAAGCCCTGCACAGCTTCTACTAGCATAAGAACCAGCAGATGATACGAGTGTCTGACCAGCTCCCTCATATTCTGGCCACTGCCCACCAACTGAGAAAAGTAACTGAGAAAGAAACACAGGTCGAGTTAAAAATAATCATATAAGGAGAAATTACACAATTTTAGTTTTAGATTAGTGGGTCTCAAATCTGTCCTGAGGACTCCCAACCACTGCTTAATTTGTGTCTCCATCATTTAACACATTCTTCAACTCATTAAAAGAGTCTGCAAGGCTTGAATTGAGTGTGGCCTATGAAGGAGACATACAGAAGGTGCTGTGGTAGGGGGGTCCCCCGGGACAGGTTTAAGAACCAATTTTTTAGATAACATACTTGGTGAAATCTTTCTGACATGCCAAGAGTTCCTGGAGAAACAAAATACAGGGTGCTTGGAAGAGGTGGGGTTTCCCCAGGGTGAGTATACACTGCTGGATGAGCTCCAGCACCTCACACACACTCAGAGCCTGGGTCTTCTTCAGAGTCAGAGTATGAAGAACACTGAACACACACAGAAACACACTTCATCACCGCTGCTCGGAGACAAATCACCATATTTATGCAAGTAGACACTGAATAAAAAAAAATTCAGCAACAACTAATTTCTGTAATTACAGTCACAAAGTTATGTTATTGTTTCAGAAGCAAACAAGTTGTAAGGGCTACTTTTATAATAATGGTCATTAATTTTGCTGGTCCCTTCTGATTTCCATAAGGGGAAAAACACTTTGGAAGTCAAGGAGGACCAGCAGTGGTTTGGTTATCATCATTCTTCCAAATATCTTCTTTTGTGTTCAGAAAAAGAAAGAAATGTATAAATGTCTGGAACTGTCTGGAACATAAGGGTGAACTATTCTTTTAAGCCAATCCATCAAAATCTGTTCACATCATTAGGGGAACATACCTGCACTCAGTAACGACCATGTCCTTCATGAAGTTGAGGATGTGTTTGAGGATGGGGAAGCGCTCTTTAACAGGAGGTGCCATGCGAGGCTCCTCCATAGATCGTAAGGAAAGGAGCCTTAAGCGGCCCCGACTGAAAGGTGCTTTACGTGGGAAGACTAACGGGGACAGAGGCTCTCCTGTTTGAGACTGAAGACTTTCTGAGGAGCCTGTGGCACCCTGAGAACTGATGCTGCTGGAAGGTCCAGCATCCACGGGTGCGGAGAATGTCCCTGGGGGCGTCGCTGCTTCTGCTCCCTCAGGAGTCTGGGAGATTGAGGGAACAGAGGGGCTCGGCTGGAAGTCTCCCTCAGAGGTGGAAATCGATCGGAGAAGAGAAGCAGCACAAGCGCCATCTTCTGGTCTGGAAGGCTCTTGTTCCAGAAGTGCAGAGGTTCCTCCACTCGGACTGAATCGGAAGAGGAACACACTTCTACTGATGCAAATTTCAGCTGTTGAGAGAGTGAAAGAGATAGTGATGATGCAGAAGAATAAATTTAAGCAACTTAAGCGTATTTGTAGCATCGATATTTACCAAGTGACTCCATTGTAACCTCATTCTGTCCGTCTTCTTTTTCCTCTACTCCGTTCATTTTACACATAAGGTAGCGCTGTTTCATTTCCAACTACCAAAACGGACCAAAAGAGAGAAGTAAATAAATAGAGATATTGTTATTTTGCAAACCAAAGATTCTGAGCTATACTTACCATCCATGTTCTGATGCCATCAGCCAGGGCGTAGATCTGCAGAAGGTCCTCGCTAAGACTGCTCTGGCCGTTTTTAGCAACTAAGGCGGAGGAGATAAGAAAAAGAAACATGAAAACAAGGACTGGGATTGACATGTATGACCGACAAACTGTCCTGTTCACAGAAACAGAGGTTTTGATGGTTTAACATGGCCCTGGATTTTCACAGTATGAAATATAAGTAAAACCAACAAAAAAAAAAAATAAGATTCTGCACTTTTTGTCATTATCCAAATTTGTGGCATTGACCAAATCATGTTTTTTCTGTTTTATTTGACCTATATATATATATATATATATTCTTCTTGTGTTTGTTCTCTTGAACTTGTATTAAGCACTTAAAATGTTTTTACTTACTAAAGCTTCTAAGACTTTGATAAAGTGCTGGTGTGTGATACACCATGGCCGCCCAGGTGGCATTCACAGCCTGGTCCACTTTTGAGCTTGCAGCAATCTCGTTCCTGATCGGCTGCTTTTTGCAGGTCATCAAAAGGGCCCTCATTAACTCCGTCCTGCCATCAGAAGTATCCTGCGAAGGATCCCAGCAGGCAAAGTCCTTAAGAAATTCCACCAAGTCATCTCCCGAAGGAGCTGGCTCTTCCTGCAGAACAAAATAGCACAAGAAGCACAAAAATTATTAGACTTTTTTTGGACTGAAATGCACACGTAAAGTCATAATCCAGGTACTCTCACCTGATCTGTGTCTGGGCTGGCTAACTTTTTGTCTTGAGGAAGTCCACTCAAACCATGTCTGAACATAGGCTTCCATAGAGGACAGGCCAGGACATGGTTCATCAAGCCGGCAGGCAACTCTTTAACACCACGGATCTCTTCAAGAGAAAACCATCATTGTAAGTCAGAGAGTTATCATTATATTTATATTCAATGTCAGTCTATGCATTCACTTCTTTTTTCTACAACCTACAATTTATTATTTCAAAGGAGAAGACTTTTTATGTTCACACACACACATTTATAAATTACACACAAGGGGTAAAATTAGTCTTTTTTAAAATAATTTAACAGAAATATTCAAAAGTACTCAATTATCACACCGTAAGGTGATTTTAAAGCCATGGTGCGTGAGGCCAGACGACCCATTAGCCTGGACACAAGGAGCTGCAGGTCTGAGGTCCAGGACACGGTGACGTCTGGCAGCCCATATGCTGTCACTGTGAACTTGTAACCCCATTCATTATTACTGCTGTCTGAGTGGAACAGAAACTGCAGCTGGGGACCCGCTTTAAATGTCACTTTCTGAAGAAAAAAACATGATTTATTACACATAATATGTATCCTTCATCAAGATATAAAAGACACAGAGTAAAAAAAAATCACTTTCAAGCAAAGACTAAAATTAGGGATTATTTATTTAAACAAATTATCTTTAATATAATTACATAATTAACACATCAACAGACAACTATAGTAAAAACAGGCCAATAAACCGTACCTTTGGCCATTTCTCCGTGCCAACCTTCATATCATATCTCACTTTTCCTCCTCTAGCATCAGTGAATTCCAGATAGTCATACCTACCAAATAAATAAGCAAACAAAACAACACCCAATTAGTGTAAACATAAAAATACTTCAAATCAAGCCAAATGTATCTGTAAAAGGATACATGTTTTCACCAGAAGGTGGCAGTAGTATTGTAGAATAAGCTCTTCACACCTTTTCTCGGTTTCACAACGTTCATCAAACTCCACCTCGAAGGACGTGGCACCAGGACAGACGAAGACGGTGGTCTCGTGTCTGCTGTTTTCATAGTTATGGGGTGACTCCATATGCCAGGTCCTTAATACAACAGGCTGCTGAGTCTGCTGACAGCCCTCCATATCAACCTACAAACACACAGATGTATTATTCTTACCAACTGCCATTCAGTTATTAGTCAGTTGGTTTGACTCCGTGTCAAAATGCTTTAAGACACAGAGTGAACATACTTTAGAGAAGATGTCCTCTGTGTCACTTGACAGCTTCTTGAGCAGGTCTGCCAGAGGATAGAATCTCTTGAGCAGCACACAGTGAGGAATATCCAGAGCGCACAGCTCCAGCAGGAAGATTGTCTAACAACAGCACAAAATCATCACTTAACATATACATATATGCAGAAGAGTAAATAAATGAATGAATGAATAAAGTGGGATAAAGCGGTCTGCTACCAGCTGTCTTGTTGCCATGGCCAGAATGGATCCACTGAGTTTCTCTATGATGTCAGCTCCGGAGAACCGCTTAATAAGAGGACTCAGTATGTCTCTGGTACCTGACAGGAACTGTTCCACATCTAATTCCCAAGAGAAACAACACACTGCATCAGACTACTGGCAATAATCACTGCCATTCAAAAGTTTAGGGCCTGTTTTACAAACTGCTGTGAGGCTGCATTTTTTGTAAAACTGTAAAAATATTAATATTGCAAAAGATTAGAATTTAAAATCATTCTTTTGTATTTTAATATGCTGGTCTGATTCTCAAGTAAGATTTCTGCTTATTTTCAATGTGCTGCTTAATATGTTTGGGGGAATCATACTCCGGATTCTCTGATGAACATTTAGAATATCTCTTGTAACATAAAAAATGTTTTAAAGAAATAGTTATCCCAAAAATGCATGTAATACAGTTTTCACGTATGATATTCATCTAGCCAATCTACCCCACAAGCCTAATCCTACCCATCACGTAGCATAAACACACCAAAGTCCATTTTTGCGTAACTATACCACAAGTTTTCAGGGTTTTTTTTGCCGTTCTATTTATACGCACGCACATTCTTGAGATAGGGTAGTAAAAACACATGGAACTGGAACGTATCTTTACAGAGACTGCAAAAGGACAGAGACCACTGAAAATGTTGTGAACTGAACTGTTATTCTCATGATGCAGTTTTAGATTTAACCTATACGGTTCTAGCATTTTCACAAGTGGTCTCTGTATTCCGAAGGGCTCAATAAAAGCAGACTGGAACACCAAGTGAAGCACACTAACATTTCAGCAGGATTTCCCTGGCCAGATCAGCAGAAGTGGCTGTTCCTCCTTTGAGCAGCAGGAAGCACCAGGAGAGCAGGCTGCCCTGTAAAGCCCAGAACAGAGACAGCAGGACCCTCCAAATGGACCCTCCTCTGGAATCCAACATCAACACCTCACACTGAACAAAGGGAGAGAGGCATCTTACAACAAGGATTAACATCACATTTCTCTTTGTAAGAGAAACCTCTTAATGAGTCATGCAACGCATTACAATATGAGGTGTCAGCTAACACATGTTAATGCACAATGTAAACATTTAAAGTATGTGTCAGCTATTTGCAGGAGCTTATATATGTGTGCTGGAGTGACCAGTGTCAGCATGGAGCAGACATACCTCTCTAGTGGCCACAATGAGCAGTGTGTCCATGACGGTCAGGACAGGCGAGATGTCAAAGTCAGATGGGGCTCCTTTAGGGGGCAGCAAGAGAAGACCTTTTGGGTCCTGATCACTGCAAACAGAGATTAACCAGATTAACAATGTGTGAGAGCAGGAAATAAGATATACATTTTAACAGGACACAAAAAAAGCTAGTTTAAATGGGGGGGGTGTCTGATACCTGAAGTAACTGCAGAGAGACTCAAATGTCAGTTTAACAGACTCTGGCTGATTTTCTTCAGTTATGTTTTTCTGGGAAAAGCAGCAACAACAAAAAATGTTTATACCATAGAAATTCAATGAAATTATACATTATATGTATGAAGTACACCCTCATCTTACCATCATGTGGAAGAGTTTGTCCCTCCGGCTCTGTTTGTCAGGGAAGAAAATGGCAGCTCCACTGAGGATGGCTTTCACAGCTTCTTTTCTCAGAGCTTTCTCCACTGCAGTCTGTCCTTCAGGGCCGTCCACCACTGCGTAGCACAAAAACTCTCTCAATCGCCAATCAAAATACCATGGCATTATTATACGGCTTTTAATCAATTTAATTCAATGTCTTAAAGATGTTAGTTACTGTGCTTTCTGCCATCAATTTTAACTGATATTTTTTGTAAACAAGTTTTTTTTATTTACACAAGACAAATTAAACTGAATAAGTGAAAGTAACAAATTTATAATATAACTAGTGGTGGGCCGTTATCGGCGTTAACGCGCGAGACTCTTATCGCGCGATAAAAAAAATATCGCCGTTAATC
>JAUMHQ010000053.1:7019734-7032079 GCA_032361165.1 Enteromius paludinosus | reverse complement strand
GGGGAAATGAAAAGCGATAGCTCATGCAAAGCACGGTGATTGGATTAGACGAGTCCTTCGTCATGTATAATGTTACAATGCTCATAAATAATGCATTATAGGGCCGTCAAGCCGATGAGGTAGATAGATACTGTACAAGCCACGCAGCGAATGAGCGCTAAAAAAAAAAACGCATCTACGTCACAGGCTCAAACGTAACTTTTAAAACCGAATGCACGAAATGGTCGCAAAAAGCGCAAAAATTACCAATTTCCACTTTTTAACATTTTTAGATACATATATTACTGTTTTAAACAATGTACAACATGTATATATCTGTAAACAACTCAAAAAAAGTTTTTAACAAATTTAATTCAAATATCACAATGCACTAGGCAAGAACAAAAAATATAGCTACCACCCAGGACACTACAGAAATCAAATACTATAACTATAACTCAATATTTCTGCATTACTGCCATGCTTTTGTGAGAAGCAATATTCATTATTCATTTCTCTTGACTTACTGCGTGCTCTGTAGGACGGTCTGCGCAAGCACAGGGTTGGTTTCCATGGAAGCGGTGACCAGAGACGTGAGGAGCGATAGATACCATATAGCCGAGGCGTCAGATACTGAAACTTCTTTGCTCTTGGTTATCTGGTAGCCCATTGTCTTCAGACCATGAATACGTGTGTCACAGCCATCGCTAAGGCAGCGCTTAATGTTTATCTGAATATCTGAGAGAAAAAAGGAAGATCAGTGCGAGGGCTTTTTGATTCCTAACATTCGCGTTGACAGGACTAGTAGTATATACTTGGGATAAACAGAAATCACAGCCTCGGTTTATATTCCACTCACAACAGGCAACTTCTGTGTACATATCATTCAAAGCTTTGGGGTAAGATGTTAATAAGAATGCATTAAATTGATCGAAAGTGACTGTAAATATACTTATAATCAGGTTTCTATTTAAAATAAATATTTTCCACAAAAATATTCAGCAGAACATATTTCAACACTGAAAATAAGAAATGTTTGTTGAGCAACACATCTGGATATTACTATGATTTCTGAAGGACACTGAAAACTGAACTAGTAGCTGTCGAAAAGTCAGCTTTGTCCTATCAGGAATAAACTACATTATAAAATATATTAAAATACCATTTTAAATTGTAATAACACCATCGGTTTTACTGTATTTGATCAAATAAAAGGCAGCCCCTGAATAGTTAAATTGAATAGTAATGGACAAACTTCAAACTGAAGATTTTGTTATACAAGTGTATGCTCACAAGGATGGCTGATGTTGGCGTTATCCAGTAGCGGTACGTAACCCGTGACATTACTGGGGATCCTCACATCTCTGATTTCCTGCAGGGAACGCCGGTTCTTTCCTACAGCTATAGACACCAGCTGTGGCATATAGCTGTGGTCATTAGACGCTACCGCAATGGCCAGACGCCTCAAAACTATGTCTGGCTTCAGCTTTAACCTGTGAAAGTCATGGGGGTAACTAGTTACTTAGCGAAGATAATCATCAGCTATATTTTAATTCGATGAAAAATGCACCAATGAAATGGCAGCTTGCCTTATCCAGTGTGAGCGAGCGCTACCGTCCGACTGCCAGAAAGACACGGTCTCACCATTGGTCAGCTTGTTGATATCTGCACTATTGGACGAAGCCTCGATGAAGCTGTAGCACTGGGTGACCACCTTGACTTTATCCACATCTGGGTCATGATTGAGCTCAGCTCTGTACTGGATGTCTAGATCTGAAAGGAGAGTCAGTAGAATATGCAAAGGAATGGAGAAAAATGTACCACTAGCAGCACAAAATAAAATATAGGAGCCAGTTTGCCTAAAAGGACAGCTTGTAGAACGTACCACTCAGTGATCTAATAGTGTGGCTAAACACAGTCGCCGCAGAACATGATCGACGCCTGCTGCTACTTCACAGCCTGATAAGCCTCACCCACTGAACTCACTGTATTTATCGTTTTTAACCTAAATCACAGCAGCGTTGACAGGAAACCGGGTGATTCTCACTTCTGCGTTGGCTTTCAAAAATATATCAACCCTGCAGCACTCTTTAATAATTGTTATTACCACTCTGCCCACTAACCACCATTTACCTTTCTCCTTCTGTAGCAGGTAATCCAAGAAGTCCTGCACTACGGATGACCTCATGGTGCAGATGCTGTTGTAGCCTTCCAGCACGGGGAATGGGATGGCGCTGCTGGGGATGCGATTCCGGTGCAAGAATTTCAGGATTTTGGAGGCATGTGCTTTGAGACGGTCTTTGGACTTGGAGAAGATATCCACAAACCCTGGATGAGCATGAAGGGCAAAAGAGGACAACTGGGTCAAACAATGGGAATCGTTTGCATAGAGATCTGGCACGGTCAGCTTCAGACATCTGAGCTTGTGTTGCCATTGCATTCAAATAAACAAGAACGTTCACGTTTGCTCCCCACCTGGTGTCAAAGAGCACGCCTGAAGCTGCCTGATCACGTGACTGAGCTCTCCCTGCAGATTGGCTCCATTGGAGTTTTTCAGTGCCATGAGCATGTTTTCCACATCAACAATCCCATCACCCTCAGCATCAAACTGACCAAAGGCCTAAAGAGCACAAATGGAAGGGGTTATTTTTTTCTGCCTGTGCGTTCTTTGACACAAATAATAGGCTGAGGTATCACACAAAAGAGAAGGCAAACAGAAAACAAAGGAGGGCAAGAACAACTAGTCTCTCAAACCAGTTGTCCATTTCACCTTTATAAACACACTCGAGCCTGCATGTGAATCATTTGTAAAGCAAATGAAAGTGAGTCATATTTAACTCAGTATCGCCTCCAGAAAGCAACAAGCTTACAAAATGCACCAAAGTACAGCAAAGTTTCCGGATATGTCTGAAAATACCATGTACATACCATGAATTAAGTAATCATTCATCACCAAGATCTATGTATAAAAGTAGCATAAACAACAGATACTATCACAGCAATGTGACGGAACTAATTTAATGAACCAGTCCCAGAAAAATACAAATTGTATCCACCAAAATATGAATTACTCTGAATAGGCTTTACATTTAACAAGGCTTGGGGGGAGTTGTCCCGGGACTGTGATTATGTATACTTACTAAATTTCTCTATGGTTAATATATAGCTTAAAAAAAATTAAAATGTGTAAATCTGTAAGAGTTTCTGACGGTTTAAAAACAGAAAAACTGTTAGTTTGCTTATACAAATTTGCAATCAAAAATCTTAACGTCAACTGTAGAAATCTGTATGAAAGGATAATCTGTTATTGCCAAAGCTCTTTTGCTAAATCAGCTCTTATAACCTTTTTTACTGACGTGTGGTACGGCACAGCAAGACCCTAGGCCCTAGATGATTTGACTACTCTGCGGCCAATATTAATCAGTGTAATCAAATCCTAAAGAAAGACAGAGCAAATCTAATATGACAATCCTATAATGTACTGAAATGTGGTCAAGATTAAAAGTGAACTAGGTGCGGACAGCCAATAAACAGGCTTTATCAAACGTGTGATACAAAGACAGAGATTACGCAATGTAACCACTTAGAGCAGAGAGCAAGCTATGTGGTCAATTACACAACTTTGTAGTTGTTTGTCACAGCTAAATACTACTTATTTACTAATAAATCATTCAAGTGACAGGGGCGTTTTGCTGAAGTGCACTTCAATGAGAGTTCATGAAACATCCAAACTCTCAGTTATCAGCCAAGACTTGGCATAATAACCCACTAGTTTACAGCAGGTCATTGCTCATATCTGATCACCTCCTCGCACTCATCTCTGGGCGCGTCTCTGCTCTCCAGCATCTCGCAGAACTGCTCCAGAGTCACGGACTCCTCTCCGCGGCTCAGCCGCTCCTCCAGCCAGCGCACCAGAGCGCTCTCGTTGCGCGCCAGCACCGACTCCGAAATGGCGACCCATGAGTCGCTCATACGGGCCGCTGCCTCTCGCAGCTTCACCTGCTCCAGCAGGGCTTCAGGAGTGGGGAGTGCATAGCTCGGGGCCGGCGGGTTCGCCGAGCCTCTTCCGCTTCTCCCCGGACCGGAGCCTGCCGCTGCTGCTGCTGCTCCTCCTCCTCCTCCATTACCACCACCTCCGCCACCGCCACCTCCTCCTCCGCTACCGGCCCTGGTGCCTGTGGCCGCAGAGGCCGGGCTGCCCTCGGCGAACACGGGACTCTCCGTTTCTACGTCCTCATCGTCGCCGCTCCCGGCGCCACAGCCGCCCTCCGCGTTCCCCATGGTGTTCTGCGGCCTCGGGCTCGCTTCCGATCGCCTTCAGCCCAGGTTTCCAGCTGAGTTTTAGTGTCAGGGTTGATTAGTCCAGGGTGCTTTTCCAGTCAGTGCGTTCCTCTGCTGTCACTACCGCATTGACGGGCTCCGCCAGCTGACGTCATGTTTGTCAGCAAAAAACTTTGGTCCCTTCCGTGAGCTCAGAGACACCCGCTGCGCCGGAAACACGCCCCCTAGCGTATTACCTCCAGTATTACCAATGAGTTATATTTTTGTCCTTTTTAATAATTCGAAGCTAATATTCAGTGATTATGTCAATGTTTAGGTCAGGGGGAAGGATTTCTGAAAATATATTAAAAGAATTAGTGTATTTCATTTGATGTGATTTGCTTAACTATTTATTATTATTCTCAAAATCATATTAAAAAATATAACGTAAAAGTATGGGCTTTTTGAAAACAAAATTTATTACACGTAAACCTAACCAAATTGAAAGCAAGCAAACAAATAAATAAGCAAAATAAATCTGCAAACGAGTAATGTTTTCAATAGCATTGAAATTTGGGCGTTTTTGCTGTTAATAGCGTGACTATATGCATACCTCTTGTTATTGTGGCACGACTGTAAAAGAAAAAAATACTTTTCTTCAGAAATTCAAAAGGCCATCACGAGCCAAATCATATTTTAATTCTGTGTAGGCTTAATTTATTTTTAAATTAAGATTTAGTCTAGACATATATAGTGTTGATTTAAGTTCACTGAATAAAAATAAATAAATAAAAAACGTATAAAAAAGCTTATTATTTCCCAATAGATTAGCGCATGCGCAGTCACATACCCGGAAACATGTCGACAAATGCGATATTGTTAATACCGATGTGTTGTGCGGTACGGAATGCTTCTTATTTTAAGTGCTGACTGCTTGGCATTTCGTCCTAGTCTTTATACACTGTATGCACAATGCTGAAATATTTAGTAGCTCTTATATCAATGGTCCTGGCCGTATGGACGGTGCCGGAGTGGCTCACGTTCCCGATGTATGGCAGTGTTGTGAATGTTCTGGGGTCTTGGCTGCGGCAGCAGGTCAGTGATGGGCCAGCATCTGCTCCTGGGCGCATGCTGACCGAAGATGAGCTGTCTTTATACAACGGAGAAGAGAACAGTAAAGGATTGTACCTGGCGATCTTAGGACAGGTGTTTGACGTTGAAAAGGGGCGGAAACATTACGGCCCTGGCGGTGGATATCATTTCTTTACGGGTTAGTTCACTATGCAATTTACAGGCCAGTTTTGATGCCAATGAATGGAGATAGCTTAAACGTGTGTTGTTTGTGTAGGGAAAGACGCATCAAGGGCGTTTATTACAGGCGACTTCACAGAGACTGGCTTAAGCAGCGATGTCTCGGACTTCACTGACTCCCAGATTGTAGCACTTCATGACTGGCTGTCATTTTATCAGAAGGACTACACTCCAGTAGGTGAGTATCAAATGATATTCTATTACCAATTTTATATTCATAAAGAAATTTGAAAGAAAACACTTTTTTTTTTATTAAAAGTTGATACATTTCAGTTATTTAAAGAACCTAAATGGCTCTTTTATGGTGTGCATTGTTTTTTTATAAAATGCACTTTAGTTTATTTAGACTTTTTTAGAACATTTTGTATATTTTCTTTATGCATGTAAATATTAGAAACATGGAAGAATTTATAATTAGGATATATTTTAAAGCTAATGATGACAGATTTTTAATTCGCTTTAAAGTGTCTCTCTGTATGGCCTTTGTTCTGCAGGTAAACTGATTGGCCGATTCTACACAAAAACTGGCCAGCCCACTGATGCTTTGTTACATGTTGAGGCTTTCTTGTCTGAGGGGTTGAAGAAAAAGGCCCAGGCTCAGAGTGAGATGCAGCTGTACCCAGCCTGTAACTCGGAGTGGAGCGAAGCCAGCGGGGGACGGGTATGGTGCTCCACAATGAGGTAATTATCAGACTTTTTAAATCTATCAATGCTTTGTCTAACATTAGATATTTTTCCTAAAACTTTAAATATTTGTGTAGCGGTGGCATTCACAGGGACTGGGTTGGAGTACCCAGAATGCTCTTCTCCCCTGGATCTGGCCATTCCCGATGTGTGTGCATACGACTGTCAGATCCTGTTCACACTGAGAACCGAAACCTCAGAGAGTACAAAGACTGTCCTCCTCATGCAGAGTCCTGTCGTATCACCAAAGACTGAGCTACAAATATTGATCAAACTACAAGAGTCATTGTATTTCATTCAACAAATATTTCTTTGAAACGTATTGTAGCAGGCACATTCCAAATGACCGATGCTGCTTGTTGTTTATGTAGTTTTGTTTCTAATTTAATTTCATTGCAGTTTGTAGCCAAGTATATTACTTGTGCCAAAAAAATAAAAAGACCACTTTATAGATTTTTTTTTTTTTTCAATCGTCCTTTATGTAAAGTTGTCCTCCCTTTCTTGAAAAGGATACTAGAGGCGGCGACAGGCTAAATATCTGAGCATACAGATACCATACAATGTGCAGAAAGATTAAACAGAGGCCAAATTGTAGGTTTGTCACATAGACAAAAAAGCACAACCTGCATTAAGTACAAAACAGTTGTAGTGGTCAAAAATATTATACATTTATCTGTACAATTTAACAATACCAATAACAGACTGTGGACTTGGCCCTCCCCCCACAAGCAAAAACTCAATCACCTTGGAAAAATGATCATAAATGTAAAAAAAAACTTTGATAAAGTGCACCTGTTAAGCATGGACATGAAAAAGCATTTAAAATATGATAGGTCAACCTAATGTGACGCGTTACACCACAGAGAAGACTTTTGAAAACAATGACCAAGCGAGCAGCTCCCCCAGTGCTAGCTTGCAGGGCAAACGTTAACTGGAATGTATCCTTTGGTGATCAGAAATTAATAAAGTGTGATTATGACGCAATGATGACTACCAACAGGCTACAAGTGATGTCATGCATATGCATAGTAAGCATGTCCGAATTATGCACTTGTATTTCTGCACATGCCTGGCTTAACAGAATCACAAGAAACGATTTGAAAGCCACATCAGAACACTTCCAAATCTGTCTCTCAAATTCTAGTACAATGTAAACGAATGGATCGGTTAAAACAAAGTCCACTGAATATGCAGATTCATGAATGATTAAGTGACCATGTTATTAATAACATAACATTAACCTAGCAAGGAATAATTTCTCCATCTCTCACTTAGTGTTTTGATTTGAACAGAGAAAGAGAAATGTCCTTTCAAAACCTCAATACAACAACTGAAAGACCCTGCACAGTATGATTAAGGCTTCACACTACTTGAAACATGGCTACCTTTCACAGATCCCTTCATATCCAGCAGCATACACTAAGCACACTTTCTTGAAATGTTCACAAGACGCTGTATCTATTTCAAACTGTGGTTAATCAGTTTGTAAAAAAAAAAAAGTCAATTGGAGTATGGCATGATTGCACGTGGGAATCATGTACTAGTCTTGTCATTCTGATGAAAAATGAAGTATTAATAGTAATCATAATCATATAGTGTCCATATAGAATATTAGCCCTGTATAAAACACCTATGGTTCTTTTTTTAATAGTAGTTGCCCTTCTCCTATCACACTTGGTTTTTGCCAAAAGCTGAACGTGGAACTACAGTTTTCATTTGCGTCAGCATTCCAACTAGTTTCAATCTGGATCCTCGACATAAAATAGTTTGGTTCTAAAAAATACTGCTAGAACAAACAGAGATTGTTATGGTTGTATTTTTTCCTTTGACAAGAATGGAATGGTTTTGTTCAACGGCTCTTCCTGTCTTTGTGTTTTACTCCATTTCTTCATCCTCTAAGGCCCAGCCTGTGGGTTCATGCTCAGCTCGACTGGTGCCTGTCCTTTAACGCTGCTGTCGTGTGTTAGGAAACGCCGCCCAATGTCAGCACATCAAAGCAGATGTCGCATACGCGCACAGGTTTGTTCAGGTCAAATTTGATGATGGGGATCTCTTTTATAGAGCACTTATGGCAGAGCAGACGTCCACAATGGCGGCTAAGAGAGAAAGAAAAAGACAATGAAGGATAAGCGTTATTAGGTGGCAGGACAAATAAAGATTCTCATAAATGGAGTCATGATTTGAATAGAAAGAAGGGTGTGTAGAAAGAAAAAACTGCCTACGTACCAGTGATGTTTCCTGGTGGTGACTCCAAATTTGGTCAAACATTCATAGCAGTTTGAACCATCACACCATGGGGGCTCTTTGGATAGCATGTCTGAAGCAGTCAAAATGTGATACAAGAGAATAGTTAGATATACAGTAGCTACTAGCAGCATTGTGATTGACTTAGAAATACTAAACCTGTATCTCTTACCTAGCAGACGGAACAGAAGCTGCTTAGTGGCAACTTGATAGTTGAAGATGTTGGTGCCCTGGTTGTTATTAACACCGAGTCGGGCTCCAGCCCTCACAATGGCACGACACAAGTTAGCATTTCCTTTCATATAGGCCAATAGGAGCACTGGAAAGAGAAAAGCATCATTTATCAATAATCCAACCAAAATGGCATGTTTGCTATTATTATAGAAAACTGCCCATTTCCGTATAACCAAACTGGTTGTACTTCACCAACCTGTGTTCCCCTCGTTGTCAGGTTTATCGAGGGGATACTCAGGCATGCACTCCAAAAACAGCTCAAAGATGGCTGCTGCGTTCTCCTTCCCGTACTGACCAAGGACATGCATTGGAGATTGACCTCTAGAGAGAAAAAAAACAAAGCAAAACTATTCAAGTTAATGTCAATGGAAAATGCACATTTTGTGAATATATTTGTAGTGCGAGTCAAACCTGAGATTATAGGCCTCTGCATCTACGTTGGACTCGGTGAGTAGAGCGCGCACATTATTCAGTCGCCCCTGCATCACGGCCAGATGAAGTGCTGTTAGAAGGAAATATAAGGAAATGATATACAATGGAATTCATGGGTATAGGAATAATGTAATAAATGTATTTCTGTGCTAATATTTGAATGATTTACTGAGCTCTGTTACTGCAATAGTTTACCATTGTTTCCATTTTCATCTACTGCAGTGAAATCAACACCATTCTCTATCAGGACAGAGCAGATTGTGGAAAGATCCTGTTGTGCAGCGAGATGCAGCGCTGTCTGACGATGCTTGGTCAACTCGTTTACTTTAGCACCAGCCAAGAGCTGCAATCCAAAGCACACATCAATAAAAAACATAAATCAAATCAAATGAAATCAAAAAAATAATCTATGCTTTACCAGATTTCTGACAATGATCTCTGATCCTGCTTGTACGGCCAGGTGTAAAGGTGAGAGTTTGGCACTGTCCTGCACTCTGGAGTTCACGTTGGCCTGTACGCTAATGAGGAAGAGCACACTCTCTATGTCTGAGTTCTGCACGGCAACATGCAGGAAGTTCCGACCTTTGTTGTCCACCTAAATAAAGAGAGAGAGAGAGCTTTGATCCAGTGGCTTGTGACATCACACATATATTTCTGTATCTTTGTATGTGGATATAATCAGGCCTGCACACCTGTTCAGCAGCGCCAGGCTCTCTCTTGAGGATGGCTTCGGCAGCCTTGTTGTTCTTATGAGTCATGGCACAGGCAAACGGCGTCATGCCTTGCCTGTCTCGAACATTCAACCGGATTTCAGGGTGGGAGATGAGCAGCTGGATGATAATGCTTTGCTGGTTGCTGATGGAGACATGGATGGGAGCACGACCCTCTGAATCCTGCACACGGAGAAACGGATACTGCATTTATCAAGGCATTTAAACTGTGTGTATCTGCACAAAGCACCTGTTAGTATGCGTTCTGTCATCTAAAGGAAAAGACAGTAGAACTAGAGTGAATCTATGCATCTGTAAGAACCTGTGCGTTCACATTGGCTCCAAACTCCAAAAGGCACTGTGCCACCTCCTCCAGACCCCAGGAAGCAGCCAGATGCAGTGGGCTCTGTCCATCCCTCGCCTCCTCATCTCCCTCACCGTTAGGGCCAGGCCTCCTCTGGCTGTTCACATCACACCCACTGAAAACACATGTTGAGATCAATGACATGGAAATGATATGGAAAAGCCACATTTTGGAATGTCTGTTTAATCTGTATTCAGGTTAGTGATTTTTCTGTTCAATGTGATGATGTTTTTTAGCTTTTAGTCCAAGACAAGCTAAAGCACACACCCACAAAAACTACAAGGGGGTATTATGTTGAAAAATAAATACTGAAAATATCTTGAGCATGTGTTAAATTACAGTACCTGTGTCAGGCAAAAAACTACAGCAAATGCAAAAATGAGAACTACCTTATGGGCTTTGGCCTACACAAATATGTCATCAGCACTCAGTAGGAATGAAGCTAATTAGTTGGTTGGTTTCTATTGAAAATGTTGCTTTGAAGATCTATCATGCTCTATTTTTGCAAGCATGATAAAATGGGAGTTTCTTCAAACCTGCGTATGAGGAAGCAGGCAGTGATCTCGTTGTTCTCATCGATGGCTCTGTGGAGAAGAGTCTGCTGGCATCCTCCGGGACCTGAACTCCAACAGGTTGCATCACACCCATGCCTGACCTAATCCAAAAATACAAATAAATCAACAATAATCATGTCAAATATATTATATCAACGTTTATATAAAATATGGAAAACTAAATGTTTCAAGATCCACAAGATAATAAATTAAGATACAAATATTAGAATGAAAGCAATTGCATTTTAAAAATCCCCATGACAAATGGGAAAAAAAAAGTTCTTACCAATGTGGAAGCGATGTCCTCCAAACCATTTTCTAGAGCCAGCCAGAGTGGAGGATTACCCTTCTCATCCACCACTGACATGTCTGCTCCTCTGGTGCAGATGGCATCCACTACTAAAGGAAGCTGGTTACTGATGGCCAACTGTAAAGCTGTCTGCCCCTCCTGGGTCCTGAAACAAAGCATGAATTTTCATAAGCATATTGCTTTTTTTTTTTTTTACATTTGTCAACTCTTTCAGCAATATCAGGATTGAGACACCAACACGTCACTTTAACACCACAGCTCAACATGTCTGAGGGATGTATGCTAACCGACTGTTTATACCTGACGTTGATGTCAGCCTGGTGCTCCAGCAGGAAGAGGGCGCTCTTACTGTCCTGTCTCTTTATGGCCATGTGCAGTAGTGTTTGTCCATCAGACATGGTGTCATTAATAGCCGCTCCAGAACCCAGCAGTTGTGCGGCAATAGTGTGCATACCTAGTAATGTAAATAAGAGGATACAGGAAAAACTGGAAGGTCTGCATAAGCAGTGAACTCGCAGGAGGAGACTTTAACAGAACCCACCTGTCCAGAGAGCAAGACCCAAAACGGTTTGATCCAAAGAGTCTTTTAAACTGAAGTCAGGGATGATCTGCAGGTTATTGGTGGCATGTAGTGCATTGGCTAGGACACAAAAATACTGTTATAAGATCTCAGCGTAGACGTATAGATCAACACTGAAATCAAACATCCTCTCTAATCCCTCACCTTTCTGCTCTAGTATGACAGACACCACATCTGGGTGGTTGTGAATGATGGCCAGGTGGAGGGGACTCTGCAGGGAAACTCCTTGGCTTTTTTCAACTCCGTCAGGCAGGGCACTCTCAGTCTGCAGGTTAGGATTTGCCCCCTGCTGGAGCAACTCGGCTGTCAGCCCTGCCAAGCCACAGCGGCAAGCCGTGTGGAGGGGGGTCTCACCCTAAAAAAAAAGAGAAAAAGAAAATCCACCTCTTTACTACTACTCTTCTGTTATTACATGTAATTAATAGATTTCATACACAGTATATACATACACACTACCATTCAAACATTTTTAAAATAAGACTCGGCTGCATTTATCAATATACATGCAGTAATAAAAAAATATATAAATAAATATTGGATATTAGGGATGTAACGGTATTGTAAATACCGTCGTACCGCAATATCAAATTTTTTTGATAATACCGCGGTCGCGTGACTCGATAAAATGATAAGTCTTCTGAGAAAAGTTTGCTCAGGCGAATGGAGCGAACGGGAGGTAGCGG
>JAUMHQ010000053.1:6998843-7014820 GCA_032361165.1 Enteromius paludinosus | reverse complement strand
GCTACATACCTTCTATGTACATATCAGAGAACAATTTAAAATATTCTCTCAATGCATTCTATGGCACCTTTAAGAAAGTAATACATATATTCAGCAGGTATGCAGAATAATCAAAAGTGATAGTAAAAATATGTATAACGTTAATAAAATGTTTCAAAGAATCACAGTTGTTCTGTAGTTGCAGTACTCAAGAATAAAAGTTGATCGTTAGCATAAAAGCACAAAACATATATATAGCCTGTATATATAGTCTGCTTGCCATTAAGCAACTGCTTTTAAGCAAAGTCACTTAAAAATACCTATTGATGGGAGAGGATTACGCACTTGACTCAAGGGCGCTTTGATGATGGGCCATCACTGTTTAACTATAAGCCTCTTTCAGGCCAATGCCAGGTAAAAGAGCACATGCTTTCAGGAAGATTTAATTTGATGAATATGACTCAGTGAAGGACCAGAGTAACTAAAAATAATGGCATGATGCATATGCAAATACTTTAGCAATCAAGCGTAGTGAGTGAGTGAAGTGACTTGTGGCCAGGTATGGTGACACATACTTGGAAATTGTGCTCTGCATTTAACCCATCCAAGTGCACACACACAGCAGTGAGAAGTGAACAACCACGCACACACACACTGTGAACACACACCCGGAGCAGTGGGCAGCCATTGCTGGGGAGCAGTTGGGGGAACGGTGCCTTGCTCAAGGGTCTCCCCTCAGTCGTGGTATTATTGAAGGTGGAGAGAGTGCTGATTATTCACTCCCCACCCACAATCCCTGCCGGACATGGGGGGTAACAGGTCCAACCCCCTATTTATTAGGCCACGACTGCCCCACCTATGAAATCCATTTCTTTTTCTTTCAATTTTCCATTTACAAACACTGTTAGTTAAATTAAATTGTATTCACCAAAAAGCCTGTCTAATTAATTGAAATCATCAAACCTACAATTTCCCCATTGCTTTTGATGATACTTTTGATGCATCCATCCAAAATTTGTAAAATTCTATGCCATTCTGTGTTAAAAAGTAAATTCTATTTTTACATCTAGATCCTTTACATCAATCTGAAGGGTGCTTTATTTACTAATTTGTTGAGTGACTGATAACAGCAGTAACATTTCTGCTGGTGAATCACAATGAGATGTAAAGACAGACGCAACATGAGTCATAAATCTATGCAGTCATTTGCATCTGCTTTTCTAAAGACACCGTTCCCACCTTTCTCGCAAAAGATGGAGCTGGAAGCGGTTGGCCAGCTTCATCAGGTCGATGAGGAAGCCATCATCTCCACTCATCTCCAGATCATCCGTGTAAGCCCAGCGCAGCATTGCCATGGCAACCTCTGGTTTGGCATCTAGGAAGTCACATGGGAAAGCACAGGAAAGAATCCAACAGCAGGTTCAGTTTTGAAGGATTTGACACTACTGTACACTGCATTTGAACAATAAGGGAAAAAATACAGACATCCTACTTGTTTAGTGCGGGTTGTAGGAAACCAGCCTGTGTTACCTGAGAGGTCCAGTTCTGAGGTGGAGGCCATGTTGGCTAAGCTCCAGATTTCACTCCGTGCAGCCAGCACGAATTTATGAGCATTGAACCTCTGCTGTCCAATCTTCACCTTCAGATCACTAGAAAAAAAAAACACTGATATTGTTATACTGACTTTACACAGCATGTCTTTGAAATATACAGTTATCAGCTAGCATATTGTTTGATGCATTACAGTTTATGTATTATGTAATGTCTCAGTGTGGTCAGTTCTGAGACTACAGTCTGGGCACAAATCTCAGACGGATCGTTCTGTAACTTCATGAGAACATGGTGCAATATAAAGAAATGCAACTGCAATACAACGTCCTAACTTTATAGACCCAGAAGACGCATTAAAACGCATTTAATGCACTTAGAAGCTAAACGAAACTACAAATCAAAACTGTAATATTCTAGAGGTAGCAAAAATTCTACTCAAGTCAATTCAAATCAATCTTACAAAAACGTCTACGTCATATTTCACCACAAAAAATGATGTACGTATCAAGTATACGCCATTTGGCATTTATAATCTAAGCTCATTTTAATGAGAAAATAACTATATTTTATTACAACGGGAAAAGAGGTTTCATTATTATGAAAAAAAAATGAAATGCAAAAAAACAACAATCTTTTTATATTTGCCATTACTTTTGCCTCTGGGGTTAAATACGGCCTCATCAAATGTTAAGTGACTGTGCACGTCCAGTGCTTACCTGTACTGCTCTTGCTGATAAAGGTCAGACACAATGGCCAGCAGGCGGCTGATGAAGGAGTCACTGGCCTGGGAGGTGGAGCCGGGGAGGGAGGCCTGAGCGGCCAACATAGAGCACCGCCGCTCCGTCTCCACCAGCTTCTGCTGCATCTTCACATACTCCTGCCTCAGCAGAGCAAGGTGCTTTTGCAATTTCTGCACCTCCTCTGCAGGTATGATCACAATGATGGAGAGATGAGGGGTGAGAAGGAGAGAGACGACAAGAAGTAGTGGAACACAAAAAATAAGCACATGGGGTATAAAGAGAAAATTAGGGTAAATGGATAGTAAACGGTTAACGTGAAAAAAAAAAGTGATGCCAAAGGGAAGTGGAAATGCCATGAAGAGAAAAAGAGGGACAAAACACAGATATGAAAACTGCTGACACACACAGACTTCCCGAGCATGCTCAAGGGAGGTGAAGTGGCACAATGATATGCGAGGGAAAACTGTATTTCTGCTTTTAGAAAAATAAAAACACTTTCGGGATGGTTTAATTAATGAACAACAAACACACAGGTTCATATACACCCTCAGCATCATTCCACTTATACCACAACTTTAATCTCGCCACTATCAGCGCGGTAACAGCCTTGGATCTGTAACTAGAGGATTTCACAGCTTAACCCACATTCCAGCAAGGGCCGCTTCCTTCCTCTTTCCTAGAATTTATTTCCGTGGGTCTCTCTAGAATGCTGAGGTTACACTTTGCACTAAATAAGCTTCGGCGCTGAGAAAGCCGGTCTAATAATGTGTTACCATTTGACAGTTTTAGGAAAATCTTGAAATGCCGCTAAAAAAAAAAAAACAGCAAGCGGCACCTGGTGTAAATGTGAAAGCTGTAAATAGTGCGAAAAGTAGCCATTGCAAACAATTAAGCCTTTGTGCAAAGGATCAGCATGTTCTCAGTTTAATATGTGACCCATTTGACTTTAGCCTAGATTCAAGAATCCAGTGTCCTAAGCAATCAACAACTCAGAACCATCCAAATAGGTCCCATAAAGTATTTAAAAAGCTCACCAGTCAATCAGATGACAGGAAACCTCGAAGCAGTAACCTGCATGAATTACACCTCATGACTTCCACAATGAATTCAGAAGAATAAATCATTCTCGATCATCTGGAAATGGTGTAATTATTATACAATAAATTGGTTTATTCATCTTTATTAAGAAAGAGGCACAGCCTTCCAAAATTTGCTCTTCACTAACGTCACATGTTTGCATTATTACAATACAACTGCACTAGACTGTCGTTATTAGCAACGCCGTCTTTTAAAAAGAAGTAAACACAATGACGGAAATACTGCTTAAGTGTTCTTACGGTGTGTGAAGAAGACGGCATTTAAATGTATCATTTCCCAGCATGTCGTGGAAAGATAAAGGAGGGAGATGTCACATGAGCTGATAAAAGTAACGGTTGCAACCGTCTGCTGCGACTTCTCTGTGCAAAAACGATATTTGCAAATTCTCGTTAAATAATAACAACTACGACGAAGAGCGATACATTTGTTTTCTATTGTTACGGTGTCATGTTGTATATTAGAATACATCAAATATAAAGCGCAATACATAAAACAGCTTATACAGTCAGGCAAATTTGTCATTTAGATGACGAACAACAGCATAAAAGACTAATTATGGGGGAACTCGAAGGAAAAAAACGACTTTGAAGGTAAGCGCGAAATCACTATATACATATATGACAGTGTTTCCAAAACCAACAATCTCCATTTCGTTAACACGTTCTGCGACAAATACAACTGAAGACATCTTAGAAAACGCATTTATTTTATATTTCTTTACACGACAGCTCAAATCACCCGGCAAGTTATTATTCCCACCGCCCAGCCCACCACCTGACTTGCAAGCAGCTAGCTGAGGGGGAAAAAAAACTAAGCAATAATGTGGCTCATTTTAGAGGTACGCAATATTTGTTGCCAACTGGCTGTGGCGACATCAATTAAATGCGTTATTAGGTCTGTCCATCGTCTAAAGGTACAAACGCTGCATGTGTTAAACAGAAAGGGCGTGAAAATAAGAAAGAAACCGTTCTCATACCTTCCGCCATGTTGGATCCGTGGCTGGTCGCCTAATACCGCGAGAGACCGCGGGAGGAAGGTTTTGATTTGGGAGGAGCGTGTGTGTGTGTGTGTGTGTGTGTGTGTGTGTGTGAGCCATGCATTACGTTTGTAAAGTGTATTATCAACGACAGTGTAAATAATATGCAAGTCTGATTGCCAAATAAACCAACCGAACATGGGGTCTTTATTATGCACTCTTATTTAAGTTTTATTTTGGTCTTGGTCCTCATGATTGTTCCAGACATTAGGGATAAGGAGTTACATTTAGATAAATGCCCTCTTTGGCTCACATATCCCAAACCTGTTCTAAAAACAGTTCCTAATCGGTTGTATAAAAGTCTCAGTACAACTACATGGCACTTACACCACCCTGCGTGGCATCCCTTGCACAGTAGAAATATCCATTTGTTGATTGTTTTGATGACAGCCAAGCAATGTCCTAGCCAGTGTTGTTATTGTATTCTAAACCTATTTAAAACCTTTGAAACTGAACTAATTAAAATGATAAACCACAGGTAAAATACCTAAAACAAATTACAAACGTTGACTTGGCATCCAACGCATATAAATAACTTGTAGCACTAAAACTGCTGTAATAAGAAACTTTACAGAACAAAAATGCCTTGAAAACTACAGAACAGTAGATACACTTTTTAGCCAGTGGTTTATGTAAAATTGTCATGTTTTGAGAAAGAAAAAAAAGCACATACATTTGTAGTTGTGCTGGTATTGATGAATTTCATAATACTTTAAATGTTTGTGACAATACTTTAAACAGACAGCACACTCAAACAAGTATTGGAAAAAATTATATTTTAGAAGAACTCACTAGAGGTGACAATTTTCATAACATGAAAAATATACATCGGTATTTTGTCTTTGTACATTAGGCAAAAGAACTGCAGTAGTCTGTCAGAGCCAGAATAAAATTAACCAGAGAATTAAAGATTGTGGGAGGAGAGTGTGGGATACAGGCATGCGCACACACACACACACACACCTATGCTCAATCGCCCTTAAGCACACACACACACACACACACACACACACACACACACACACACACCTCATCTGAAATCCCAGAAGCTGTTTGCAAGAAATCTACATTTAAAGCATGGCTAAGAAACCTATCAAAGAAACCACACAAAAGAGGTGTCAAGCCCCCCCGCCCCCCCCAAAAAAACTGCTCTGATACAAGGGAGAATCTTTACTAGAAATCGCATATCAATATCCAATTTTAATATGTCCGCACATTATGTGGGCAAAGCAGAGTTATTGCTACACCAAAATAATGCTGGTACAAGGGTTATGGAAAAAAAAAAAAAAACCTCACATTCACACAAGCTTGAGAGGATGTTGAGCAGTTCTTAAACATGTTCCTCCCTTTAGCTCCTGTTTGATGCAGGGCACATAACAAGCCAAGCGGTTTAAACTGGAGGCACTTTTGAAAACAAGAGAGAACTTAAAACATGCAGAAAAAGAAGAATCACATCTGATGGGTTTCCTTGCCATTGCCTCCCTGCCTCAAATGGACGACATAAGAGAAAAGATGAGAACCTGACACTCAGAATGCGGTCATCCTTTCGGCCAAAATAAGAGCACACCCCTTCCCCCCGCCCACCCCATTTAAAACCAAATCAGAGAAATACCTTCATGACCCCTAATTAATAAGAAAATGACCGTGCTTTACAGCTATTTTACCTGAAGTGTCCCGATTGAGAAAGCCTTCCATCATGACGAGCATGCTTTGAATCCTATCGATAGCTTACCCCTGCCTTCCCCACCCTAAAACTGGATCGAGTTTGAGCGAGAAATGCCAAAGCAGACTTTTGTTCACACTGACAAGTGGGTAAGTGAGGCCACTTGCACCTGTAACAGATCTGATGCACACTAGATGCTGGGGGAGATGAACTATAGTCTTCAAGAACTTTACATGATGTCACACTCTTAACTACAGAACTGCTATTTTATTTGGTACTAAGTCTTGCTGGATGGATAGGAACAAGTTATTATATATTATCCGGTTTTTATGTCTGTGCTATGTACACATCTTTACAATCTCTTCCTGAAAAGTTGAATCAGTTCATAGACTTGGAGAAAAAAAAAAAAAGAAAAAAAAAAAAAGAGCATAATTGTTTTGGTTTTTTGTTCTTTTTTGTTGGCACTTGCTTGGCGTATTCTGTCAGCATCTGTGATGGCCTTATGTTCTATTGCAGCCTATTAATGCCAGTCTTTTACTGCCAACATTCAATGAAAACCAGTCCAGCAATAGGGTGGTAGAGTGCAAGAAAACAGTGCCATGTTGTTTCTCAACTGGAGACCTGTAAGAGACACAGATATTTCAACAAATGTCAGAGCATAAACCATACACCAGAGTTCATAGACCTTTATACATTTAAAGCGTTTAAAACCTAAAGGCTAAAGTTTATTTTATATTACATATGAAAAATAAAAACAACAGCATGTTTGGGGCTGGATTAAAAATTAATTAATTCTCTTATTTAGCAAGGATGCCCTTTATAGATCAAAAGGGACTCTAAAATGTATAACGCTCTTTTTTTAACTTTTTATTAATTGAAAAAATCTTTGAAAAATGCTGATAATAAGAAAAGTTTCTTAAACATTAGATCAGCATATTACAATTATAATAATATGATTACTGAATAGCACAGGTTCCTTAAGATTTGGCTGATGAATATTCAGCTTTGCCATAAATTAAATACAAAAATGAAAATATTTTATATGAATGTTTTTATGGTAACACTTTACAATTGTAATAATGCCTTAGAATATGCTGAAATTAACATTAACTACTATTAATAAATGCTGTATTGTTGATTTTTAGTTCATGTTAACTAATGTATTGTAAAGTGTTACCGTTTTTAATGTACTGTCAAATAAATGCTTCCTTTCATTTCATCATTTCCTACCAACCCAAAAATATATGTGTACCATTTTAAAAGGAAACCGTTACTATGTAAATAAAAGTGCAAACATTTCATAAGCCCTGAGGGGTCTATAGCTTACCCAAGACAGTCTAAGCAGACAACAAAGACACTAACGTTAGCTAGAATCTTAACACTGAACCTACATTTTCAACAAGCTTCAGGAACTTGTTATAACAGGTTAGCTCACATGATTACTATGACAGAACTCTGACTGACAAAAGCTCTATTCTGAGGGGATTAGTCCTGTACGGTAAAGCGAAGCAATTTAAACTCTGTTCATTTGTTCCTGTAATAATCAGTAATATTTTCCTGACTTTCTAAAACTTCCACATTTGTTTTTTATTTTTTTTTTGAATCTTCACGGATAAATACAATCAAGTATAAATCAACAATGGTAATAAAAAGCCTGTTGATGTGACCCCATCCAGTCTGAAGGTGTAAAATGCCACCATTTGTCAAGGACAAACCCTATTTAGCTAATGGGTGGCTTTAAAACCTACAACAATGGTTCTTTGCATTTTCTGGCTCTGCGTTTAGTCGTCTATCAGTCTGTCAAGTTGGTGGGAAAAAAAACAGTCACAAGACTTTGGCAGTAAATCAATAAAATGGTAAAAGTCCACTAGCTTACCCTGAAAATAGTGAAGCTACAAGCTGCTAGATGAATATCACTCAAAGGCAGTCTCTTGGCTCTTTCTTACACAGCGGGCAACTTTTCTTTTGAATTCACCATGTCTGTCTTCCCTCCACTCTTTCTGAAATATTAAAAAGATGGAGGAAAAAAAAGGTAAAACATAATTTCTGATTTATGGTGAAAAGTACAGCATAACATTCAGCTTAAATGCACAAGATGGAACTTGAAGCAAATTATTTATTAAATATCTACTGATAAACATCTATAGTCAGTCATGATCAGCATTAGACTTACTGCTGCATCAACATTGGCAGGGGAATCTCCATTGGGGTCAGCTAGCATTGAGATAACGCTGATCATGATGGTCTCTACAGTGTGAATGGGCAGCCAGCGCTCTTCTGGTTTCTCATAACCGTATTTATCCTCCCCCGGCTCGTGTAATATCGAAATACAAACATCACCATTTTTGTCAACTGCAAACAATGCAGAGAGAGAAGACATGAGCTTTGATGTCAGTTATTACAGCCTTACCGTTAACCACTTTCAATGCAGCATTTTATTTGACAAACCAGTGAAAATCATAAATATGGTGGCTGATATAATTATTAAATTACCACCAATAAATGGCTAAAAATGACACACAAGTTGCAGTGAATGTGCGTAATTTGAAGGTTACATCATTCATTTTATGAGGCTATGTACAATATGTTTTTTTTTTATACTAACATGGTTGATGAACACTGATGGACCAAGTGTGATGAACCCATACTTACCATTTGGATGCCATATTTCTGTTATGAACTTCATTTTAGGAGGCCTGAGAGGATAGTCTTTGGGAAACGTAAGATGGGCTTTAAAAACACCACCCTCACTATAAAAAAAATAAACAAACAAAATGGCATGTTTTGCATGAAACAATTGAAACTGATTCTATAATACTGAAGTGAAATTAAAATGCATGTTTCGCAAACCTTTTCTAACAAAAATGTTATTCTGAATAACTGCATATATCTTTTAACTCAGTTTAAGTTTAGTAAGGCATTGTGTGACATGGCATTTAATAAGATAACAGACTTACTAAAGTGTATCAGGAGGGCCGATTATTAGCACTTCCCATCTGTAGAGGTCATTATCATCTATCAAACCAGCTGAAAAACCTTCCACAGGATTTTTATTCAGTTCTGTCAGAAAAACAGGACATGAAGATACTGATTAGCCGTTTAATAAGACAGAGGGGAAAACAAATCTGCTATTTCAGGTCAAAAGGGCCATTTGTGGTTTCACAGTGGGTGTTGACATAACACCTTACAACCCCAGCTGCAAAATCAACCACAGCTGTTTTTGCATCTGTGCAGCATTTCAGAAAAAAGGAATAACCAGTTTGCCTGTTTGTTAATAGATCATCTGAGCCTGAAGCCAAAGAACACTGGCCTGTCGGTGCCTGTGGTCTCAGACGCTCTGTCTGAACTCCTGTGTTCTAACAACAGAAAGCAAAACAAAATCACTGGACCACCTTGTTGACAAAAACAAGCTGACAGCTGGGTAATCCAGTCATATAGATGTGTCACTTTTATGAGCACATGAATCATTAAGACAGTCCGGTACCCTTACTAAGCGCCTCTACACTGAAACACAAGACAGTCTTTCACTGCTGTTTGACTTTTTTTTTTTGTTGCAAAGCAATTATGCACAATCACTCTAAAGAGCCTGTCACACCAATGACAATAACTATAAAGTTTTAGCCATGGTGGCAGTTCTACAAGAACAAATCTACATCAAAACCACAATGACACAGAGAAACAATCAATGGAATCACTTTCTGATGCATACCATAAACATTGACAACGAATCAGAATCAACCCAAATACATAGAGCTTGTGCATTTAAAGCAGCAGACGCCGGTATATCTACAGTGTAATTAACAAAACATTATTGTGGACACTTATCTTGTTATCGCTCTTGGTGTGAACAGGCCTTTGCTTTCGACTTACGGAGTTAAGATCTAACAAGCTGTACCTACATTTTCCTGTCCCGTATCTTTACAATCCAGCATAAATGGATGTTGTGAGGCTTTTTTTCCCCCTCAGAGGGTTCACTGAGTTTAGAACAAGGCAGATGAGTTCACCATGCCGGTCCTGCTGAATGGAGACAACCAAAACAGCCCTGATCCCCTGAATCAGTCAATCTGCCACAAGGCCACCACAGAAGCTGATGCCACGACAGGCCCAGGGTGCCGCTCACTCTGTTGACCCTTGGAAAGAAATGGGCAAGTTGCCTCCATGCATGTGTAAGATGAGTAATTTGGGGGGGTGGGGTTGCTTGAACTGTCCATGCTGCAAAGAGACAGCTGTCATGAACCCATTCTAACATTTGTAAACATGGTCTGACATGCACATCAAGTTTAAACCAAGAAAACTCACGTAATCAGCTTAGTTTGACCCCTTTGCAACTAACTCACTTCCCTGGCTGCACTGCGCAAATAGGGCCCAGTGGAGAAATCCTCCTCTGGGTTGAACGGAGTAAAGCTGACACTCACAGATCATGTTGCTCAGCGTGTACTGGACAAAGAACGGAAGCAGACTAACAACAGACTAACAACGACTCTAACAGCAGCAGATTAAGTATATCACCATAAATAAAAAATGAGTTGGTGTTATACGCATGTGTACATGTATTACGACAGTAAGTTACAGTAGGACTGGGGGGTCTCTAGTTCTCGCTGTACCGGTGAGCTGGTGTTCAAACAGCAGCCATCAATTTGTTAGCTTAGCCTATTAGCCAACCTAGAAAAACAAAGGGATTTGATCACCCCGCTGCGGAGACATGGCACACAATGTACGGCTTAGAAATCTCACTTTTAGGCTCTGTGATAACAATTTTGAGTCAGCAGACCATGATAAGGTGGTGAACGGAAACGGGACCCATGACAGAGTTTCTCTGCGTTAATGAGACGATATACTGACTGCTGGTGCGCCTATGTAAACTGCGTCCGGACACAGATGTCAAAACACGGGCTAGCCGACTGCGAACGGCGCCGCCGGTGTGATAGACTAAAGCGCCTCACTTTTAGACATTTCCATCACCAAACTAAATAAAATCAAAAGAACGCATTGTCATGTTCACGGCTCACAGATTCATGTAGATTCGTTAGACGTACCAAAAAAGCATTTAAAAATAACAAAAGACGGCTGAGTTAGCCTTTAGCCGGGTATTTTAGCTGCTAACTTGCTAACGAACGCGTTAGGATAAACACAGCGAACGTTAGCCGCTAAGATAGCGGCTAAAGGCTAACACCTCCGTTTCGACTGCACTGGCAGGCTAAATGTTCACCGGCTCGTTAGCCTGGCTTTGCCAACAGCCTTTCGAAAATTACCTGCTAGCTGTCTCCTGAGTAACAGTGCTGACTGGGGCTCCGTCATGTTTTTAATAAGTTATATTCTAGGTCGACAGTCGTTCACTTCGCTAAAGAAAAAATATGTTTGAATTTGCAACGCGTCTTTCCGTTCCTGCTCTAGTCCGTTTTGCTCAACATTCTGCTCCCGTATGCGCATGCGCTCTGCTCTCTGAGAGGCCGCGAGGAGAGAGCGCTTCGGGGGTACTTATGGGCGGAGGATTCGCGCATGTCTTAAACGCATACACTTACTCATAACGAACAGTAATGGCTTTGACCGCGGGATTATATGTACGCATGCACCTCAGAATGATGAGTCAAAAACAATATTGACAAATCCACACAGAAAACGATCAGAGGAAAATCATTAACTTTGTGCATATTTCATATGCTCATTATAGCTGTAATTATGCAGTTTAGGAATTCATTATTTGCTATTAATTTAAATTAAAGTGTCAGTTCCAGTGAAACGTTTTTTATGTTATCGAAAGCACTGTGTCATTTAACCACTAGGTGACAGTAAACACTGATAAATCTAGTTTAAAGGCCAAGTTGACAAATATGACATTTTTGTACTCACCCTGAAAATATTCCAAAGTTTCTGTTTAACTCAGAAGAAAATATTTTAAAGAATATGGGTGTCAAAACAATTGTTTGTCTTAATTGATTTTGATAGTATGGGGAGTTTTGTTTTGTTTTTTTTTGCTCTTTTGTTTTTTTCCAAAATATATTCTTACGTTCAACAGAAGGAATACATTTATAAAGGGTTGAACAACTTGAGAGTGAGTAGCTTAATGGAGACAGAATTTTCCTTACTGCATTTCTTACAGGTGATGTACCAAGTCATGTACTACAAATGACAAGACGTTTTTGAACAGTTGTTTCAGCATGGTTTCAATTTGAGGTTGCTGAATGCATACCACAAACTACTTTTTTAGCTTACAGGAAAGATTTGGTGACAGGTCACTTACTGTACACAGATACATGCAGTGTCTCAGATAATACGTATCGTGTTACATATGGTAACGTTACAGCGTTTTTTTATTTTTTTATAGAAGTTGTCAGGTTATTTCCTATGAGTGACAAAAGTAGAAAGCAGAATATGACATCTTAAGTTTCACAATTCTGGTCTAACAAATCCTTGTAGAAAAGCTTAGCTACAAAAAATACATAGTCCAAGCCGATATGAGATTGACCCAGGGCCACTACTAACTGAATAGATCCTCTCACTGCCAAGATATCGCCGATAAACACGATTATGGCTTATCTAGATGAATCTTTCTGTGCTAGAAGATTAAATTACATTTGAAGAATTCCCCCACTGCATGGTGTTTATTTTCTGGCGGCTTTGTTTGTCAGACCTTTGTCCTGGTGTTCAGAACACTACTGTGAAATGTAATGCTAAAAGCCCTGGCAGATCTGGGTAACAGTGCGAAGCAGAAAGCATGACGCGAGCATGGAGATGAAAATCTACTGGTTTGTGGTCAATTGCAACACAAGGAGGAACTGTACTGCTGCGTGTGACCAGAGGAAAGGGGGTAGGGCTTGATTCTAACTTGATAACCCTGCAGTGTTTTCCATTCACAGAGGAATGGCTTTCTGTTTCCACATGTGACATCTCAACAAACATACCAAAAAAAAAAAAGAAAAGAAATGGACTAGAGTGGCACTGGGCATCGGAGCACATAAGCTAAAGTGTAAGTAACTTTGTGTTTACATTACTGAGACTGTCAAGGTAAAATGCTCTTCTAATTAAATGTTCCTTCTGAATTCTTACACATAAAAGTGTTAGCTGGAAAACTGAAAAATAGAATAACTTGAATGTCTAATGGATGAATTCTAAATTCACAGCTAAACAGTGATATGGCATTGTCTTGTTGCTGTCGTTCAACTTAGTCCTGAACTGACGTAGTCCTGAACTGAACCTGTCTATTAAAACAATTTCTTTAAGGTTTAAATATAACAAAATAAAACAATAATAGGTTATGGTTAACGATGTTGGCCATACAAGATACAAGATGATCTTCCGCTATTAAAAGTGCTGTAACTAAAATAGCATCAGCTTGTGGGTTGTGAGAATAGCAAGACAGGTTGCTGAGAGCAACTAGTAAGACCACAACCAGCTATGAGTTAAAAGCTTGCAGTCTACCTTCCAGTCTGTAATACTGAAACAAAAGTGCTCATTTAAGAATTCGTGAATAAAATGACAAATAGCTAAAACCATATATACAGGAAATGTTGTGGCAGTCCCTTTAACATCGATGCTACTTATAGTGTTTTCACAGCATATAAGAAAAGAATACACTGGAAAATGGTATAGAAGCAACTTTCTTGTTACCCTCTGCTTGCGATTATCTATTATAACTTTTCATCATGACCTTATTTCCTGACCCATTTACTCAGGAAGTCTATTTGCACACAAATGCACAAAATGGCCTATGAATAAGTCAGATTTAGTCGAACCCAATGACAAATAAGGCATCAGGACTTAAAATGTTAACAAGCTAATAGGTTAGCATTATTAAAGAAATAGCATCACTGGGGAAGCACAAACATCTTCTAGACGTCAAAATCAGATACTTGGTTCTACATCATTTGCATTGAATATAAGCTGCATTCTCCCAATCCAGCAAAACCTATACAAAAATGATTTGATAAAAAACTGTTGAGTGTTTAAGTCCATACAAGGCGTTTTTCCACTAGCTGTTTTCAGTGATTGTGAATACACCGCTTTTCCTATTTGCTGTGGTTACCCAAGCATTGTCCAGTGTCCTGGAATCACATTAAAACCATGTGAGGTTTATGCTACAGTTTATAGAGCATTCATCGGTGCAAGAGGGCTTGAAAATCACAGTGTTTGGGCACATTACCATCTGTAAAGTCCTTCAAGTTATTGTTCTTTTTACAGAGGTAAAAGAAAAAAAAATAGAGTCGGCATCATGACCTCCAACCAAAGCAGACCAAGAACCCGCTTCAGCCTCCGCTCAAACACAACTATACGTTACGGCTCCATGAGCTCAGAGCATCCAGATAGCGATGCGCCTTCTACACAAACAACCGTCATCTCTCAGAAACGCTCCTACATCGCAGTGGCAGTGCTCTGCTACATTAATCTCCTCAACTATATGGACCGTTATACTATAGCAGGTGAGCAAGCCGTATCAAATGGAACGGTTCACAGAAAGTCACTTTAAAAAGTTATAGCTGTTGTTTTGGTTGTATTCCAGGTGTGCTGCTTAGCATCCAGAATTACTTTGGAATCCCTGACAGCACATCTGGCCTCCTGCAGACAGGTATTAGTTTGAGTTTGTAGTACATTGCACAGTGAAAAGAGAGTGAACATTGCAGAACAGCATTTAACAAGAGTACTTCCTTACTGAAAATGAGCTAGTGGTTTGTGTCAGCCCAGAATTACGCAAAAGTACATTTGTATGTGTAAATGATGCAATGGGTTTTGCAGCATGCATTACTTAAACAAGTCTAATTTATCCTCTGATCTGGTTTTCCGTTTCACATTTGCAGTTTCATGTCACTAAACTGTTAGCTGGCTGGCTGCTCAACTTATTGACAGTCATTCAAAAAATTCATTTGTGAAATCGTGTGATACTGAAGAGTTGAGTAATGGCTATTGAAAAGTCAGCTTTGACATCCTAGGAATAAATGACATGTTAAAATATATGAAAATCGGTTCTTTTAAATGGTTTCAAAATATGACTGTTGACCTTGATGAGCATAAGAGAGATCTTTTAAGAAACTGAACTGCATTCTATCTTTGCTATCAACCCTGCATTAACATATTTACAGTTTTTATCTGTAGCTTTATGTTCTTGGCACCAGTTTTTGGTTACCTTGGAGATCGCTATGACAGGAAGCTTATCATGATCGTTGGGCTGATAGTGTGGATCGTCACAACATTAGGCAGCTCTTTTGTCAAAAATACGGTAAAGTACTTAATTTAAGTAAAATAATTTCTGTTAGGTCCCACAATGTCAGTAATATGTTTAAACTACCACCTACACTTTTGACCAATATAATATATATTTAACTGTCCTTTTAAGTGTTACAATTTTAGGAACAGTTTGCAATTTAGTTTTATTATTTGTCTTTTACCACAGCACTTTTGGATTCTGGTCCTGACGAGGGCCTTGGTTGGGACAGGAGAAGCCAGTTACTCCACCATAGCTCCTACTATCATCGGTGACTTGTTCACCGGCACCAAGAGAACTCTCATGATCTCCTTCTTCTACATCTTCATACCAGTCGGAAGGTGAAGGCCTTACTGCAAACTATATATACAAGCTCATTCAGGCGTTTCACTGTTTGTATGACTCTGATTGTCTGTGTTTGCATGTTCCAGACAAACTGTGAGTCTGTGCTTTTGTGGTGGGGATTTTTCAGTGGCTTTTTCTGCAGGGGCCTATTTCAGAAAGGAGGTTCAAACAACTCGGAGTTTAAACTTGAACTCTGAGTTGCCCAAACCAGAGATTAAAAACTCAGAGTTTTGGGTTTCAGAACAGCTGATCTGAGTAAGATCAATCAACTCTGAGTATACTAACTCAGAGATAAGCGTGTCTCAAAAGCCATTATCAATGGAGCGCAGATATTACGAGTCACCATGGCAACATCTGAAAAAAAGAGGT
>JAUMHQ010000053.1:6979210-6991715 GCA_032361165.1 Enteromius paludinosus | reverse complement strand
CCATAATTCGAGAACCGTACTTGTAAACAGCGAACTGGAAGGGAACTGGAATGCCTCTTCTGGCCACATGCCATGCGCAGACGACGCTTTTGCAGCGCGGATCTGTCTTTGGTCAGTCATTCTGTCTTGTGCAGTGCAGGGAGATGGAGACCGCGGGAGACGAGGAGTAGCAAAATAGTCTTTTTATTAATAAACATAGAAACATTTAACGACTGACGCTGGAGACTGGGAAACACAGACATTTAATACAAGACCAAACATGAGGAGAACTCAAAACAGCTGGGAAACATAGGGGGTAAATAATTAACTAATAATCACTTAAACACAGGAACTTCTGAATATGGGCACAAACGAGGGAAACTCAAAATTAAACCAAAACAGGAAGACAAGGAAAAACGAAAATAAAACAGACAGGAATGTGACAAGAACATCTGATTTGTAAGAAATCTTATGTAGGCAGTTTTTACAATTATGTCAGCCTTCTTAATATCGTTATGACAATATTGTGCCATACTTCTAAAAGATACTTTTATTACCTTAAAGATATATAAATAGTTGACAAAAACAAATTGGACTGTGTACTATGTGTGACAGCGAAAATGTAAAAACAAAAAAAACAAAACCTTAACACTCAAATACCATGACAAAATATATATTCATTCTTAGAGTTACAAATAGCATTAAATATGGTAAAAACATTTTTTTTTACATTTTTCTGTCACACCATAGGACACATTGATACATCACCTACACATATTTGTGCATAAAATGTTCATATTAGCCCTTAATGAGAGTGGATATAATTATGTAGATTAAATCAGCTCAAAAAAGCCATTAATATGTTTGACTTATATTTCTTTAAGCAAAATGAACTCTGTTTTATTTGGATTAATTAATTCATTATAAAGTCTTTTTAAGACGCTTTCAGAAAATATTTTGTCTTTTTTTTCTAATTTTGTCTTAAGTATTAAGTGGCAGGCCAGAAAAAGCATCATATTATGCTATACCATTAACTCGTTTAGTTTGATTTGTCCTGACAAGTAGCATACCCTCTAGGAATTAAGATGAAGGGTAAAATAACAAACGAATAACTTCCCTCTTTTCCGACAGTAATTTGTCTAGCATCTTTCAGCCTTCTCTCAGGAGGATGACCCGCGCACTTCCTAAAAGACTCAAGATAAATCTTAACTACAGTAAAATCCCCCTCACTTCTGACATTTCCCAAAGGACATTCAGAGTCTTGTGAAAGCAGTTTATTTTAAAGATAGTCATTATAACAGGGGTCAGACACGTTTGCTGTCTGTCCTCCAGAGTTTCACAATGTGATAAGAAATCCGCGTTGTCAAATACAAATGATTATCGCTTTAACAAAAGGATGGGAAAACTAAGATGTACTTAATGACGTGATTTGATCTAATCTTCGCTAATTGATGGGTTTCGGTGAAAAGCGGACACAGATGAGCCAAAAAGTGATCAATAGTAGGCTATTCTTTATTAATTAATACAACAACACACAAAAGTAAATAAAACGACTAACAGTAGGCTAATCGCATGCTTACCGTAATCAAATACTTTCTGATCACAAACTGTAACGTCCGATCAATGTTTCCCAGTAGCCCAAATAGGTAACAGAATATGAATCATTAAATGCATTGAATTTGATAAATCACAGGTGTTTATTCTGTAATTCTGTGTTTGCAGATAGAGATAATGAGCTGTCCAGAGTGCTGAAGACCACGTATCGTTTTCAGATGAGGTGAACCAACCACGCGAACTCTTTCACAATAATTGCTAAAATATTGTCTCCTAAACACTTTGAGCCACAGTGTAATCAAACCCTGTGGGATCTGACAGAGGTAACTTCAATGCACTCATCAACTAACGGGTATTTCACTTGTACGTTTTGACTTGCAAACACATTTAAAGGGCAAATTGCACGTGTACGAACAAGGTACAGGTCTTCAGTGATGTCATATGAATAGTTAGCTTCATATTATTAACTATTCTCATTTTCATCGAAGCGTAACCTACAGTTGGATTTGCTAGTAGCCTATAATTATTTTATGTATACAATAATCGTGATTCATACGATTCAAACGAATTAAACATCTCACATGCTAAACTTGCTGTGCCAATCAACAAAAGAAGTGGTAAAATGACAGTACTTGCTTTGCATCTTTTAAAATCTTCTCTAAAAAGTCCTCTAGCGGCGTTCTGCTGCAATTTTACCTTTCTCAGGTGAACACATTTCTATATTTGGAGACAGGTGAAATCTGAGAGTTTCTGCTTGCTGAAATGAATTAAATAATTTGATACACTTTTAAAATGTGTTCTGTCATCCTGTGGTGGGCTTGAAGCTTAATAGGGAGGGTCAAACCCCCCCACATGCCCCTGTCGCACCCCCTAAAAAATATAATACACCGCTTCCAAGCGTAATATTTCCCCACGGCTCTTGCGTTTTTGCATTTGCCTTTAACGCGCTAAAAGAAAAGAGGATATTCCACGTGTTGTACTCTTTTACATCAGGAAAAAAAGAAAGAAAACAACAGAGACAAAGCAACTGGGTGCGCTCTGTCTCTACTAAATTTCGGTGACATTCCCTCCTTTGCGCGAGCATTCTGGCGTGAACACAAGCGCTTCCTTTGCTCAGAGCTGGAGGGCGGGGCTTAAAGCGCAGCGCACTACAGAGTGAGAGAAAAGTGCCTCCCGAGCGCTCAATCCTGTCACTGTACAGACATGAACCGAGCTCGCCGAGCAATAACCAAATCAATGATTTGCACTCTTTGCGATTAACAGTTACTTTTTTTCCCCTTCATCGCTCAAAGGTGCTACACTTTTCCGTCTTGACCGTCCTGTATCCGTTCCGAAATCGTTCAATCGTTTGCGCTGGATCTGTCGTGCCAGAAGATGTGCGTGGAAAGCGATGGATGTGAAATCGAGGGGTGCAGCAGTTCGGATGAGGTGCACACGCTGTCTGGAAGCATGAGTCCGGCTCTTAAATCCAGTCCAGACCTGCATCCCTGCAAACCTGGGCAGAAATTCCGTGCCGCATTACTCCGATGCCGGTCTCCGCTCGTTGCCGCCGGGATTCTGAGTTTTGGAAATGTGCTTAATTACATGGACAGATACACCGTAGCAGGTAAGACCAGTATTTTCTCGGCGAATGGACGTTCGCTTTACTATCCGCCTCAGGAGAGCGAAAACCGCGCTGGTCATCATTTGTATTGTTTAATGTTTCACTCACAGACAGGTTTTCAGGTCAAAACAGTGACTAGGAAAATCACAATTTAAACATTAACATAAGTCAAGTGATCATTTCGCTGCACACGTGCTGAGTTTTATTGAGCGGTTTAAAGACGGTCTTATTCAGTGTGATTTAATCAAACCATCCGGATTGAGAGGTAACCCCGTTGTGCTAACATTATATTGATTGGCTACTATGGTGAGTGGTCTTAGGTCAATCTAATCTGACCCTCAGCCTGCCAAATGAGTGAAAACCCAAAATCCGCATGACAAGTTGTCCCATGCATAATTTGATGTCTATTACAAGCCCTTTTCAAATCAGCATCCACGTTACACATGAGGCTCCCGTAAAAAAAATATGGCAACGTGCACATACCAGCAGCTCCAAACAATAATTAAGTATTAGCTTCATTAGTATTGCGTGTAAATATAGGCTACAACGAGACTCGAAATCACGTTACGCATTTATCAACCCATCTGATCAATATAAATGTAATGGACATTGTGTCGCGTACACATACCTACATATAAATACACAGACCTCGGTTAAAGCAGTAGCTAAATACTCTAGGACATTACAGTCCAAAGTAATTTAGAGCAAAATTCTCGAGAGACGTATTTTAGATCCATGGTTTTATAAATAGTAACCTCGCGCAAGATGCCCTTGGTATCAGGAATCAAGTTATTCGGGAATAAAGGCAGAGCGCAGCCGCGGTGTTTCCATAGAAACTAGAACAGATTTAATCTACTAGTTTTTACGTTGTGTCGAACTTAGCTTTCCTCAAAAAAGTGTGGATTAATGCGTTTACTGGATGGGTACTTGGTGATCCGAGGGGACCTGTCAGCTGAGGTTCGCTCCAGCACACTCTGAGAGGGGTAATTTTCATGAATAACTAATGATAAGCGATTAGAGATTTGGAACAAAGCAGGAGTGCGCTATTAGCAAGGGATTTTTGAAGCGCGGGATTCAGGATAACCGTCAACACTTGATTTCCTTCAGCTATATAACTTTGTGTGTGTTTCTTGACTAAATAACCACATTGTAGTTTTCCTAAGTTGCATCCTGAGACACAAAACAGGCTATTTTATAGGCAATTATTTTGTGGAGCTGGTACGTTAAAATGAGCAGTGTTGTTTATTTTATATCAATTAAGTAATTGAAGAAGAAAAAGCATAATTTTCTCACATTATGTCGACTGAGTAAATGCAATGGAAATGTTCGCAGTGCCTGTTCTTCCCACGCTGAACAGCGTGTTCCCTCGAGCGCGCGCTTCAGACTCTTTTGACAGCGCGAGATGCTTGAATGGCGCGCCGCTGCAGCATTTATACTTTTTTTTGTAACGGGGGGGTTGCAGTTATTCAGCGAAACCCATGATGCATCAAAAGGATCCGCTCTAGCAAAAGATTCTCTTATCTCTTTAAATATATGCAAAGGTGCGTTACTTTGCCAGATGGTCGCGTGTTGCATCGAACAGTTTAAGATGTCAGTCAATAATTCATGGAGTGAAATTTGCGAGCACTTGAAAGCAAAACAAAAAATTGCAAAGGCAACGTTATCGTCCCGTGGTTGTTTGTAGCGCTGGTTACTACAGCGTTCAGCAGCATTACATAAGTCAACCGAGCTGTGATAACATTATGAAAAAGATGTGTTTACGTTTATCTTATCTAATCCTGCCATCTCTAAAATCAATCCCTTTTCCTGAACAGACAGATTTATCATGCCCTTTCATGGATAAAAGCATCAATGTAAGCTAAATTCCACCAGTTATGCTCAAGTTAGGTAACGGACACACAGACTTGTCTATAAAAAGGAGAATCTTTTATCATGTTGTGCAACTGCTCGGTTGAAACATGCACCGTTAATCAACCTTTTGGCTTCTAAGCAAGGAGTTACATCTGAGCAAATGAATGAAGAGGGTGAAATGGGGGAATTTATACGTGTGAGATGATAACTGCAGGGAGGTTGCAGCAAATTGGTCCGTTCTCAAGAGGAGTTGTGTAAGTGTATGTGTTTGTCAGTCAATGTTGCAGCAGCAGCCTGCATGCTGTTAAGTGTAGCATCTCATGAAGTCTTCAGTTCCTGATTGATCATGCATTCTGGGATGTGTGTATATGAGGATTAAGCCCCCTTCTTGAGTAAATAGGACAGGGGAGAGCTGACACAGCCATCCTGCAGTGGTGACGACCACTCTTTAGCATGAGAGAGAGAGAGTATGATCCACATGGGTGCTGAGACAGAAGTGGTTGTCCTGCTGTTCAGTCATTTGTACTGCAGTCAGACTGACACGGGCAGGCATCATATTAATGACTTTCAGCAGTGGCTTGTTTGTGGGTTTGTGTGTCTGAGTGTACATCAAAGGTATGGTTCACCCCAAAACATAAATTCTGCATGACTTAGTGGAAGTCAATGTTGTTTGGGCTTTCAAAACATCTAAAAACAGGAAGTTATACAGGTTTGCAATTTCACAAGAGTAATAAAACACTGACAGCTTTTTGTTTTGAGATGAACTGTTTCTTTAGGGCTAAAATAGAGGTTCATAATCTAGAACAGTGGTGTCAAACTCAGTTAATGGAGGGCCAAAGCCCTTACAGTTTAGATTCAACCCTAATTAAACACACCTGATCCAACTAATCAAGTCATTTAGGCTTATTTGAAAACTACATGGTTTGTGTGTTGGGGCAGCAGTGTTGGAACTAAACTCTGCAGGGCTACAGCTCTCCAGGAACTCAATTTGACACCCGTGATCTAGACATAATTCTTAAAGCTTGCTGTTTCAAAAATTGCAACAATGTAGTACAGAAATGGTATGCTGATCATGTCCTCTTAAGTTTTAGAGCAGCAGTACTATTGAGACTGCACACATGAACTCACAAACAAAATAAAAATAAAATGTGCATGAAGTCCTTGTGTTTAACACCAAACAACTTTTTGCATCCTTAGTTAGTGTCTTATAATTAATGCCGTTCCAATGACTGAAATTGGATCTAATAAATACTGTCACTGTGAAAACACTTAATTTTCTTGCTGTTTGAGTCATATTCATTTACTGCCAGTTTCACTTTTTACAAGCAGTTCTAGGCTGTGGTTGTCTTGGAATCTTATAGCATCAACTGAAGTCCTTCATCACTGTTAGCCAGAACCAAATGTTAATTCTCAAAAAGGAAGGGGAAAAAGCAGTGCGTGTCATTTTAGCCTTATTGGTCTTGTGTTTAATTTATTGACGTGGATGTGTGTGAACGGGAACAGCAAAGCTCTAATTTGGCTGTTTTCTCCACCTAAACTAATGGGTGGAGAATCCCAATCCCTCACAAGGAACCACAAAAAAGACCCATTCTATATGCTAAAGGTTTTGCTTATTGCCTGACACAAGGTATTTGGGTGTACTAAGGATGCAATATGGTCACTATAGAATATTGATGTTTTTGGGGGCTAGACTATCTGCCATAACTAGTATCTGGCTAGTCAAAGCCATAGGAATGACTTTATCCTTCTTTATGTTTAGCCCGAGGTGTATTTCTGCAACGCTGAGACCGATTTGCCCACTTCTTTCACTCCCTGTTGGCCCATTATATTTGTCCACTATCTATATCTGTCTCTTTCTGTCTCCAACACAGCCTCCAGTGGGACAGAGAGATCAGATTGATGGGACTGAGGTTGTGAACCATTTAGTTTGATTAAATTTGTGGTTTGGCTCTGATGGCTCAGACCCAGGGAGGCTGGCTGGCAACAGTCCCTCCAGCAGACAGACTGAGCTCAACAACAGATTACAGTTAAGACAGGGATTAGGAGGCATGGGGAATACCACAGGGATGTACAGACGGAGGCCACTTAACATTATTTGATCTAAGATTCTCCATTGAGCCACCAGCCTGATGCCTGCTCTAATGAAGGCAGTTCCACTGGTAATCTGGATTATGAGGTGCAGCAGATACCGAAAGGTGCAGTTTTTTTCCCTAAAGGCATCAGAGGTATGAGGATGTTAAATCTCAAGACAAGTGCTTAATTAAGTGTGACTGGTAATCCAGCAGCCAGAAGAGCTCCCAGAGGGAAAATGAGCATGTATGCACATTCAGATACACAGGCTCATAGTTTATGAGACTACAGTACTGTACGTTTTACTGCATTGCTTTTCTGCAACTAGATGGTCCAGTCTAGCTGGCTCAGCTCTAGTTCTGCCTGGACACACTCTTTGGCAGTCCCTTCTGTATGACACACACACTCTCTCTCTCTTTCTTGTCGTTTCCATTTGTGCCCCTTGTGGTGTGAACTGAAGGTGTGATAAGGCCTATCAGCAACAAAACAGAGTGCCGTACTCAAGGAGGTCAGCAGCAGTAGCACGTAACACATGCACTGCACATATAGTAATGTATTACATCATGTCAAAAGCTCCTGTACATTTATGTTATCAGGCAAATTCACTGCACTAACCAACAGTGACCTCTGTGTCAGCAGTGCTTTATACATCAATATACTATTAACAATAGATAATGGATGTTTTTGGGGGGAAATTTCTGAAAGTTGATGAATTCAGCAGTGTACACATATACCAACGACAAGCTGGTTTACTGTAATAATATGAAACATTGAGGTTGAGGTTTGGCTGTCCTCTCTTTCCCTTACCCACTTGTTTCACTATGCTCATATTAAAGGATTCTCAACAACAAAAGCATGATCGTAATGGAAAAACTCTCTGAAACCCTCATCCAGAACAAATGGCTTCTCCTAAAGCTGATTCCCATACGCACTGTAATTGCTTCTCATAGAAGCCGTTATAGAGTTGTTGTGTTTACTACTGATGTCTCCCTCAAACCTGAAATATAAATCCATTAAAGTTAAAAGACAATTACAAGTTAGCTCTTCATGCTGATGTGTATTGAAGAAGGCACAGAGTATTTAATATCCCCCATAACAGTGCGGCGTACTTTAATGCTCGCATTGCTTGCTGTTAATTGAACAAAATTTGACCTCACAGTAAAGTAAGATCACTTCTTGGCATGTGTGTGTGTTTTTATGGGGTCGTATTTAGCTGATGTATGAGCTGCCTGTGATAGGAGTGGTTGGAATTAAGACTGTACCTCTTCCTCCTTTCGACACGGTGCTTTTCATGTGGCCACAGCATCCATTACACAAGCACGAAAAGCCATTACGGTGACAACAGCTACTTCCCTGCAGACATCTCGGCTTCTTAAGCCTGACCTAACCCTAGAAGTTAGGCAAGAAAGTGAGCGAAAAGAGCTCCCAGTGTTCCTGAAACGTTTATTTTCATTCACCTGCCTCAGCTGTTTTCTTATGAAGAGCGCACAACCATGCCGTTCTGACCTCAACAATAAGGTCAGTGTTTAAATATATATAGACACGAGTGGCGTTCAGAGGAACAAATTCTCATCTCACGCAAGAGAGGCTGTATTGGGCGAAGCAGCCTGACAACTTTCAAAATAATCACTGACACAATCAAGTCCGCTAACAGCCTCTGAGAACCAGGATGCGATTTTCCCAGCTTATTTTTTAACGGGCTTGTCTTTCATTCATTTAATGTAGCGTGGATGACCCAAACAGGGAACAGAGTTTGTTATGTTTTTCCACCAGACGTGCTTGTTAGAATGGCATTGACCCTGTTAATATAATTGGTGGCCTGCTTTTAGCTCATTGCATGTCCAAACAGATGTGTAGTATGTGTGGGTGTTTATTTGTATAAAGAAGGGGATTCGCCGTCATTCTCAGCCTCAACGTGTCTTTTTGATGGAGTGTGTGTCTAAGGGATTAAGGGCGGAGAGTTTGACAGACAGCTGTACAGGAGGATGAAGGAAGAAAGGGGAGGGTTGCCTCAGGGGGGGAGCGCACCTGTGGGATTTGAAGTCTCAGGTATGTCACTGTGTGTTATGTCAGGACTGTTCAGTAATGTATGATTTTGAGTCTGAGAGACAATTTTTAGGCATGACCTCTGATCAACAAACAATAAACAGGGCAGAAATGTAACAACTAGGGCCGGGACTGCGCAAAACCATGTTCATTATTAGTGTCAGTGAACAACGGCTGTGTGTAGTATATACGGCTCAATGTGAAATCACGCACATGATGGAATTTACCGCTGATTACATGACCGGCTTTACTGACAAAACACGCTAACATATCAGCCGATCTGGCTCGGTGCATCCCTTCTTTCAAGAACATTCCGAACATTAGAAACGCTAGTTGGTGCTCCAGTATAATCGGTCCCCCGAAACTCATCCAGTGAGAAATGTTCCGCGGTACAAAAATAAGTGCGATTAAAATGCGATTAAATTTTACGCGTTATTTTTGTGTAATTAATTAATCTAAATTAAAGTACCGGCCTTAGTAACAACATATTTAGTTGTTTTGTAGTCTTCTAATACTTCGGTTCAGCAAAGATTGCATCAAATTAATCACAAGTGCCGTTTATTTCAACTTTTTATTCATCAGAGAATCTGGAAAAATAAATAAAATTTAAATATATTAAAACATTTAATCCAATTTTAAATTATTAAATTAATAATATTTGTGACCCTTGAGAACAAAACCAGTCATAAGGGTCAATTTTATAAAACTTGAGATTTATATAATAAATATAGCCTAATAAATGGAGAATAAATAAGATTTCCATGGATGTATGTTATGAAAGTTAACATGACAGTTTTTGGCCATGATACAACTATTTGAAAATCTGGAATAAAAAAAATTATAAATCAAAATATTAAAAAAATTGCTTTTAAACTTCAAATTAAGTTCTTAGCAATGCATATTACTTATTATTTCAAAAAAAGTTGTAAAATATTTAAAAAATTGCAAAGAATCATCATGGAACATGATGTTTACTTACTATTCTAGTGATTTTTGGTTAAAAAAACGAAACAAATAATAATAATAATACATTTTGACTCATACAGTGTATTTTGGGCTATTGCTACAAATATAACCGTGCTACTTATGACTGGTTTTGTGGTCCAGGACCACATTTTACCTTACCTTAATTTTCAAAAGTAGTGTAATATCCCACCTAATCTAATATAATCTATAATTTATAATCAAATATAATTTTCACTGTTCAATTTCTCATTAATTTAGCATTTTTGTCCTCCGTGTATTTACATGCAGAGAGGACAAACTCATTGACTTTTGATTTCAGTGTTTCTGGGTGCTATGTTACAATGGCTAAATCATCCTGAAAGCAAATCCTCAAAGGTGCTACATCATAACAGATACCAGAATTTCCAATGCTTGACCTGAAATCATATTTCAGTAGTTATTCCAGTTTTATAAGGGTGGATAATATTTATAGAAAGCAGATGATCTGTTGTGTTTTTAGATAAGAGTACTGTGTAAATATTGACCAAATCAAAAGTAGGGTCAGTAGGGTAAACTACTCTACTAAAGCTCAGCTTTGTTCTAAAGTAAGCCTTCAGAAGCATTCGACATTGCTAGAACAAATATTTAAACTGGACTTTACTGCATTTCTGAGTCTTATTGAGGAGGAAAATATGTCATCTTTCCCTCTATACAATTGTGATTGAATAAATAATCAGCCGCCGTTATTATGTAACTTGTTATTTCCCAGAATTGTAGCCTAAGCGTGCGTATGCGTGACTACACAGTGTAACACAATGTCAGTCTCTAGGTAAATAGGATCAGACCTCTATCTCTTTTGTGATATATTTATTAACAAAGGGGCTAATGGAAATGTGCATTCTTGTGAATGTCATGTTTTTATGCTTAAAGCCCTTGGTTTTGTTTGTCACCCCGACGCGTTACATGTCAGAAACACTTTCGCCTCAGTGGGAAATCTAGCTCTGTTGTTTCAGTGTGTGTGAAGAATAGACATCCGGGGTTTAAAGGCTCAGGTGTGCACAGAGGAACAGGCTGTGCTTTTCTCAAAACCTTAGCATGGACAGTCACATGTCAGTGTCCTACCCTGTACATTTAAATTCCAGTGATTCTTTAACTAGGCTCATTCATTTCTCCGAGCCATTCATTTTGCAGTTCTAAAAATAACCCCATGCATACTATAGAGACAAGTATGCCTTTATGTATGCTGCTCGGTACGCAGGGACAGACGGTCATAGGGAGCACGGGAACTTTTCCTGGTGGCCTGGCAGACTTGACGGCCCGTTGAAACCAAATTTTAAAGCAATTTTTTATTTGAATTAAATATTTACTTTTGTTCAGCAAGGATGCATTAAATTGAACAAAAGAGACAGTAAAGACATTTACGACGCTACAAAAGATTTCTACTTCAAATAAATCATCTATTCATCAAAGAGTCCTGAAAAAAGTATCAGTACCATATTAAGCAGCATAATTGGAGTAATAGCTGCTGAAAATTCTAATTTGCCATCGCAGGAATAAATTATTACATTTTAAAATGTATTTAAAAAAGACAATTCTATTCCCTGCTGTGCCTCAGCCACTTTACTCATCAACATATACATGCTATATATGGACTACATAATAAAGCAGGTTAAAGTTTGTGTTAGATTGACATAAGTCTGTTTTAAGGCACATCTCTGCTACAGTATATGATAAATGCTTCAAGACCTTAGTTTCCTTTAAGGATTAATTTGGTATTTGTAGCAGGTAAGCCACAATAGTTTGAGTTATTTGGCCACACCAGAACATAATAATTACCCTGAACTAACGCCTAAAATACCTGCGTGTGTGTGCGTGAGGTGTGTGTCTCCACCTCACTGATGTGGAATGTGGAGGTAGAGCTGGAATTCCAGTGATGCGGTTGTTTTGTTTTCCCACAGTTGCTTTACCTCCGATCTATAGTTACAGTCACCAGTCCACGGTACAGAAAGGCGCTTAACAATGCGAAGTCATTACAAAACATCTAAATTTACACGTTTCTTTATGACTCTTACAATCTCACACCCTCTTTCCTGCTTGAAGGTTTCTATATGGTTCTATATGGTTTCTTGGTTTCTATGGCGGAACGTTTTGGTGGGCCAGCAGGATAAAATACGAATCTAAGACATACTGTCTCTCGATAGTGTTCTGCATTAAACTAGACCAGGAAGAAATGAGATTTATCTCTAATTCATGAAGGAGAAAGTGAGATGGATCACTGCGCTGCAGAGTCTCAGCTGTTCTCAGGGAGAGTGGATGAAAATAGTGCTTTGCATAGCGAGAAAATAGATGTAATAAAAGATACCGGGACAGATAAAAATGATCTGTGTGTGATTGTGTGGGTGTGTGTCTGTGCATTGATTGGATAGAATAGAGGTTTATAGGGCTACAGTCAATTAC
>JAUMHQ010000053.1:6959266-6973414 GCA_032361165.1 Enteromius paludinosus | reverse complement strand
AAGGGGTTAATCTCATCAGCGTCAGTGAGCCAATAAGACTTCAGCACTAGCCAGTGTGTTTGACCAGAAGTGTGTAATATAGCCTTATGTTATTTATATCATTTACACGACTGCACGTCAATTCTGTCTCTACATTAAGTTGCGCTTTCTGTATCGCGCATGACACAGTTCCGCCCCGCACACACATAAACGTACACGCGCCGCACACACAAGTGAGCACACTCCCGCATTTAATAATATTTGTCAATATTTAACCGGACAAAAGATTAATTTTGCGTGTCTCTGTGTGAATGTATGGTGCAGATGCACGGTTTTGTTTACTAGCAGTCTGACCTGCACTTGAGGCTTCCGGTGATGTTAACATCTTGCGTCTCACTAAATGAGGACTTACAGTAAATACAGTAGGCTACATGAGTAACATCTCCAGAACGGCTCCTAGGGTTACTTCAAGAGCATTTGACCGTTTCATTTGAGTAACTCTATCGTCGTATCATGCACACACAGAACTGGAATGGTATTCATGGCAAGCCGTCAAAATAAAAGTTTCCTGTTTGGACATGGCAGCAGAAATATATTACTATTGTTCAGTAGAATGTACATAATGCATACAAAAATTTTTTATACTGTATTTCTTCAGTGTTTTAAGCTGTAATATAAAATCCCCTTTATTTTCCAACAATAAAATTAAATTAAAAGACAAATGTTTTATGCCTTAAAAAAATAGAATAAATAATAATGAATAAATAATAATGTACTAGTGTAAAGGTAGCATAACAGATGTAAACTATTTGAACTTTATTAAAACTAATTTGCACTGATTCATTGTGTTTGATATATTTTTTTCCGTGCAGTGGCTCAGGAGATGAGGTTTTGAGTCTGTATAAATGTCGACAAGCTGAAAAAATTTTTTTTGAGATAATGTAATTTTGTTAAAACTGATTTCATAAAATTGGTAACGAAAAAGGTATCGTTCAGGAACCGGTATCAAACTCAGCCCTAGTAATTCTACACTCTGTTCAATGGCCGTTGGTTCTCTTAGTAACTCAGTGATGTGTTTTGTATGCAATAGATCAATCACAACAGGCAGGGCAGCATTCTTTCACCTTCAGTATCTGTTGCGGTTTCTTCATTTTGGTAATGCAACTGTAAAATGGGCTGCAACAAAGTGCAAAGCAGGTGACAGTATCAGCTAACCCTGATAGATCTATTCCTTGTAAAGATCAGATAAAGTATTGGTTAATCAAGATAACTGCATATTTCTTCTTTATTGCAATTCCTATCACAGACTTGACCAATCACCAGCCGACCTTTTCCTCCTCTGTGTGTGTGTGTGTGAGTGCCCGTGCCGTGTTACTATGGCAACACCTCAGGGCTGGTAGCATCGAGGCGGACACTAGAAGGTCGATGATTCTGCTGGTGCCATTCGGGGCATTTGCATCACCTGTGGCATCGCCCACATTGCCTACCGTTTTACAGTATGATGCAACATGTAGTCAGAACGGCTGCACCTCAAATGCTTTATGACAGCTCTCTCTGAAAAGTTTCAAGGTGTTGCCATGTTTTCCCTGAACACTGTATCTTTATCAGAGAGGCAGAAGAAAAGATAGAGAGGGAAGAATCACATACGGACAGTATCGCCTGCCAAACACTGAACATAATTCACTAGTATGATAGTTGCTCTCATGATCTGGTGTTGCGCCGTGCGTGCACTGACCTATTGGTACCAGTCTCTTCCAGTTAAAAGTCCTTACTTTATCATCTTAAATAACGACATAGTAAATCAGATTGTTACATGGTTTGCATCAGTTGTGCCTGTGGGAGTTTTGGTGGGAAGAACGCGGTGGTTGAGGTTGTGTCTTTGGCAGGCGTGAGGGTGGGCAGGTGCAGTCTCGGTTGAAAGAGGAGAAACGCAGCACCATCTGGCACAGGGATCCCCCTCCCAGTGGGAGGAGAGGGAGGGATGGAGGGGTTGAGGGATGGGGGGCAACGGAGGAGTGTGACCAAGGTAATTAGTACACTGCCTCAGATTAGAAGGATGGAAAAAAAGGGCGGGACCACCCGCTCCTGAGCATAGAGGAGGATTGTGGAAATCCACTGTCTGCCCCATATCCAAATCAATATGTTTCACTACAGGAAACGAAAAAAGAAAACAAAAAATCCATCAAGCCAGGAGTTTATAGTTCATAATCAGGGATGCACGGATATGAAAATAAGTGTTTCGCAATCTTTTCCTGTTAGATGAATGTTTTCGACCAAAACTATTTTACATAGGTTTTAAGTTTGCATGTTCATCGGTTAAAATAAAACATTTTTTATTTAACATTTTATGTTGATTCCTTTTGAATTATTAGACAATGGACTTTTGTGTACATTAGTGCTTTCATCAACCAACATAAACAATAGTGAATGAATACTGTAGCAAATCTACTGCTCATTGTTAGTTACTGTGGTACCATTTTTAGTATACGGAATAATAACTAGTTGCTTCTTAGCATAATTGACATATTGGCTATTTATTAGCACACATTTCATATAAAAGGGCTGTCCAAACTCGGTCCTGGAGGGCCGGTGTCCTGGAGAGTTTAGCTCCAACCCTAATTAAAGACACCTGAAGCAGCTGATCAAGCTCTTACTAGACATGTCAGATGCACGCAGGTGTGTTGAGGCAAGTTGGAGCTAAACTCTGCTGGACACCGGCCCTCCAGGACCGAGTTTGAACAGCCCTGTTGTATAACCATATTCTGCATCCCTAATCCTTCCCATTACATAAACACAACAACTACCAATCTAACTATTATTAAGAATACAAGGTTGATGTTAAGTAATAATCGTCTGTTTAATAGTGAGAACTGGACTTTGAAGTGTGATAATTGTTGTTTGCTAATGGGTTCATTAACATTAACAGACCTTATTGTAAAGTGGTACTGGTATTTTTAAGATTAACCATGAGTGAGTTACCATTAGTAAGCATTCTTAGAAGATACACTTCTTCTGGATCATCTGACCATTTCAGGTTGCTGTATGATTTGTTGTGTGTGTGTGTGTGTGTTTTGGCCGGGAGTCTTAAGAGCTCTTGATCAGGGCATTTCTCCCGTTTTAGCGTAATTGCAGCTTTCGTGTTGCTGCCTTTAAATCTTCAGTCTCTCATCTCCACATTCCTTCTTTCTGATCACTTTAAAGTGAGAAATTAAGCCTCTGGAGTTCTTTAACTGTCTAACTCTTCTCAGACACACGCTTTGATCTTCCATTTGTGCAAAGCACACAGCATTCAGGCACTTCTAAATGCAGGAGAGGCTGTAAACAGAGCCTGTGACTGACAGCCAATGAAATTAGACAAGAGCGATAGAGATCCAACATGCTTGGCGTTATCTCTGATGCTACATCTCTCTAAATCACTGAACAGTCTTGTACGAATAGAGGCAGAGAGAAAGCCATCCGCTTCACAGGCTTCACGCACCCAGATCAAACACCTAATGTCTTAATTAACTTTTCAGCGTTGCCCGGCTAATTACGTCATGCTTTTTAATGTCTTGTACAAACACAGACATATAACACAGGAGTGGCTGTGAGAAATAAAAATAGCAATTTGTTTCTGTTGCCGCAGCGGCTTTAGTCATCTTCGAGTTTCGCCTTGATCGGTTTGCGGTTTCCCATCGCCACCCGTTTTGACTTGTCACTGGCACGTTGTAGCAAAGACGTACCGAGAAGAGGCACTTTGGCAGGTGCAGGCTTGTCCGAACATATAGTGACAAATGCAACATTCCTGTCACACGAGTCACGCCACCTGCTCGCATTCCACTGCAGCCAGTGTCTTTCCTTACTGTCTGCAAATCAAGGTGCATTCAAAGTGCGTTTCTTTCTCTTTTAGTTTTTATTCTGAGGGCATACCAATGCCTTTGTTATGCTTCAGCACAACAGGAACTTTGCATTTTATATTTCTGACACTGGACCACAAAACCAGTCATAAGTGTCATTTCGATTTATACATAATATGAACGCTGAATAAATCATTCTTAGCACTGCATATTACTAATCAAAAGTAAAGTTTTAATATATTTATGATAGGAAATTTACAAAGAGCAACTTATTGTTACAGCCAGTATTTTAATATCAGTTTAGGTGAAAAAATACAATTACTGACAATAATGTGCACCGTAAGGAACATTTATTAGGAAATTCAATTAAGAACATGCTGACTTCAAACTCAAACAGCCCATAGGATCCCACATAAGCCTATAATTGTTCTGTTATGGAGGATCACTAGAAAAAAGTGTAATGACAAATATTATTAATTCTTTAAAATGCTTAGCGCAGATGTCTAAAAGTTCATTCACTTATCATTTCTTCAAAAAGAAACTCGAACAGTCTTAACACTAACTGTTGCGCTTGAAGGCTAAACATTTATGTCAGAGAACAATTTCTTATGTCTCTCTATCTCGGTTTTTCCAGGTGTCCTCCTTGACATACAGAAACACTTTGAGGTTGGTGACAGCGGAGCAGGCTTGTTGCAAACAGGTAAGTCTCTCATAATCCCATAATTACGAGGTTTTGCAATCATGCAGTGTGCACACACAGACTCGCTGACTTATATCACTGACATGAGGTGGAAGAGAACACTAAAATCCATTAAGCTCCCTGCTGCCGAGGTGACAGGGTTAACAAAGGAGGAAAAAACTGTGAATAAGGTGCTCCAGCTCCACCTCCCTCCTTCCCAAAGCCAGTGAAATTGACTGTACTTGAAGCACTTGTTAAGGTTTAACAAAACAGACGCCTGCCACAGTTGTTTGGATTGGACGGAGACCCACCCCGCACTGTGATCTGTCCATAATTCAACAGTGCAAGGACATGACATACATTTTCCAATATTTCTATAGAGGAAAAAGACCCCAGTAAAACTCCAGTGAGGTACTAGGGAAGCTGTAAATGTTTTTTTTTTAATCTGGCTGTTACAGGAAACTGTAAGTCCACTCTCCGGTTCCTTTTAATGGGAGGAAAAGACTAGTTTATTCTGGACAACACACAGAGCTCTTGTTAGCATAGAGATGCTTGTGGTTTGTCGCTAACGTTTATAACGGCTAAAATTAAAAAACGGCTAATAATTGTTTCCTCGTTATATGCAGATGACAGTGAAGTGTAACACATTATGACATCATTGTGGTGGGCTAGGAATCAGGGGAGGTATACGGAGGAAGGTGAATGAGAGGGTTCAGTGTTCAAACGGCTCAAACCTTTTGGAGGCCGTTGGGTAGGGCTTCCTGAACTGAGCTGGGTCCACGTCAAGTGGCTTTTGTGAAGGAGAGTCACTGTGTGGAGCAGTCCCATGAACACTAGCACACACAAACTGTACTTGTGTGTGTGTTCTCACACAAACAGAGACACCGTCATACACAGGGGCAAGAATATATACAACACACACACACACTCACATATACAGAGGCTCATTGAGCGGTTGCATAGACAGGGATGTCTGGGATTCAGATCCAGCTCAATGTTTATCTACTGCCCTCATTCATTTGGTTTGAAAATATTCTAAAAACTGGCCCGTAGAGACCTCGGCACATAAACCTTTCAGTATTTTAGAGTGTGATATTTTAATTCTGGGTGAAAAGGGTGAAGTATACATAAAAACGTACACTTTCTTAAACAGGATAAATCTAATTGAAAAGACAAACTGCTATTTGAGTTTTTTGAGCTATTTCATGCTTAATTTGCAAATAGTGCAGAGCAAATAAATATAATTTGATTATATTTGAATGTATATACTGCTATTCAAAAGTTAGATTTTATTTGGAGGCCTAATTCATCGTAATTATATAACTGACTGTAGAGATGAGTGAGACTTTCCTTCTGTCAGGCTGTAAGAAAGAGTTCATCTCTGTTTTTTGCTCAGCTGACCAATTTAGAGTGCCGAAATCATACTGTCACTCACTGAAGGAAATGTGTTTTTGATTAGTCTGTAATTGGAAGCAAATAAACATTACAATTCTGCTTGGCTCAGGTTAACTGTAAAGTGAATGACTGCTTGGAAACTTTCTATAGGTTGAGTCTCAGCAAGGAATTGGTGCTTTGACAGCATGGCAGCCAATTATTGGTCTATATGCTACAGGAGGGATGGCACCTCTCATGCTGTGGGTGTCATGAGAGTCACTTTAAGTAGGGGTTCAATTGGGACTTTTGAGGTGAGAAGCTTCAAAATATGGCAAGATATGGCTCTACCGAAACAAACAAATAAATGTACAATAGGGCTTTTTTTATTTATATGGAGTAAAAAACAAAATCTGGAAAGGATCAGGGAAGAGATGGAATTGAGTGAAAAACTTTTTTTTTCCCAGCACATGGGATGCAATAAAGACATTACTGACTTTTTTTGCAGACTTTTTTTTTTTTAGTTGAGCTACTAAAAAATTGAGCTTTAACAAAATATCAAAGCAAACCACATTTTGAACCACATCCTATGCCATCTAGAAAAATATGAGCAGGGAAAAATCCCTTTGTTAAGCAGTGCATGTGGTCTGTGCTTAAAGAAAGTGTCTGCAGCAGGTTTAGTTTGGCCTCTGATCCCAGTCTGACCTCAGTCTTCACACAGCGAAACGAAATTTCAGATGCTCTGGCCATTGGCTGAGAACCTCAGTGTGAAAAGCTGGTTGAAGGGATGGTGTGAGATCAACTGGAGTGTGTCCTATTGTGACGTACTTTGATTTGTATGAGTGGCAAAGGGTTTATTTTTGTTTGTTTTGTTTGACAGATTTTAGGCTTTCCAAAATCTACAGACTGTGGCAGGATATCTTTAAGTGCACATGGCACAGAGAAATGTTGAGATTAATGTCTTAAGGAATGTCTTGAGGAATAGCTGACTAAGGCAGTCTACCATAAAACAGGAGGTGAAATACAGTGACAGGTTGGGAGGAGGAAGCTTTTCATAATACAATTAAAGTCAGGCTTTTCTTTGCAAGACGTTCTGTCATGATAGTGTGTCATTGTCATAACAAAAGGAAATAAACATACAGTAAATTAGTGAACGATGAGCTGTGGGATAACTGGAGTATCGAGTACCACAAAGATGAGGTCATGCCGCAACCTCAACACAGTATGATTCAGGCCTTATGCATCATTGATTTAATGTGGTGAGTACCAAAACACTAATATTAACAAATCAAGGAGATGAAAGGTTTGGTTCCTGCAAAAAAATACTTCACATATGTAAAATATTGGTTATGTGATACATGTCTGGTTTGTGTCCTTCAAGTGATGCCTAGTGTCAAATTTCCAGACAAATGCGTGTCTATACTTGATATTGACACACAGACTGTTCTCGTGTAACCTTACGAGGGCAATATTGACTGCAATATAGGCTTTACACGATGTGCTTTTGCCTTTGGCTGTCATTCCTGTCAATCACCTCCTTGTCCAAAAAGACAAGGCTTCTAGATCTGATCCCACTCCCAATGCTCTCTCGTGGTGTATTTCTTTTCACCAAACCTCTATCAGACTAGGAGATATTAATTTCAGATTAGCGGGAAAGAGCAATTATTATTGACAAAGAAGAAAAATTGACTCTTTGCTAGCCACAACACCTGCAGGCGGTCCTGGACGTCTGCGAGATAGAAAATAATGAAGATGGAATGAAGAAAGAGGAGAGGGTTAACTCAGATGTTATTACTGTCCCGAGGGCCCCCTCCTTGCTCTTTTGTTTATTAGGTGACATAGGCATTTTAAGAATGGGTGTGGGGAATCTCGATGGCCTCTCTGTGCCTAAAAGAGAAATATTTTCCAAAGATGGATAGATGAGGGCGAACTTCAGACTTCAAATGTTACAATTTCCTGTGGTCTAAGGATCAGTTTACTAGGTGGTCTTGAGTCATATGCAACCTAAAACCTGGACTGATTTTTAATCCTAAAAAGGTTTGCGATTGTTTTGACAGAAATAATTAGTAACTAAATCATTTTCTCACAAAAAAAAAAAATAAAAAAGTGCTTGCTTGTCAGTGTAAAATATGTCACTGCAGGTCATTGATATGCATTTGCTAAAAGGGTTAAAGGATGAATCTGGGAAACCATCAAGCATTTATGTTAGCAGAAAACCTTTAAAGCTTCAATTTTGTTGACAGCAGCACGTTTATGATTTATTATAGTAAATTTGGGAAGATGGTTTGGCGCATGCTGTGCAATAAGCCATATCATTATTAAGTTTTTTGTTTCATTTAAATGAATTATGCAACCCTAGTTCAGAGTATTTGTTAATGTGTTGTCTGCAGGCCAAAGCCACTAAAGCCAGTCCCAAATATCAAACATAAGAGATTTTCACTAAGTCTGCAAACATTTGAAGCTAGTGTATTATTTGAGGTATTATGGTGTTTACGTCCATAGCACAAAAGGTGAGAGTTACCAAGCTTTAATATTATAAGTTTTGATTATGAGCAATGGTACCTAATAATAATTTTTGACGATGAAAATATGACACGATATCTTTCGCTTTTCTGGCGACACCGTAGAGATTCTAATTAGACCGTATTGCTCTAAAGGTCAAGGGGTCAGTGCCCTCTGGTCAAAGATGGCAGCTCTTGTTTGCATGTGAGGTGTGTGTCTGCCGTTGCCTCCAATCCCATCTGTCAAGGCAGGAGCGGACGCTGCTTTTGAATCCTGACACGACTCCACTGAGTCCATGTCTTCGTCTAGCCGCTCCGTCTGGGGCATGTGTTGTATATAGCTGCAGTCAGTCTGTGGCAAGTGAATGACTGCAGCCCAGGTGCTCGACTACATCCACCCAGACAAAGAATGCGCTATATTGAGAAGAAATTTCTGTGTGGATCGTGACCGTCAGGATATTGGCTTACATAGCCATGAGCCATTAAAAGACATTATCTAAAAAAAAGTGAGATGTCAACCACAGACACACAGGCCTCCTGTAGTACAGCACTTCCACTGTATGTTTACACAGTCACAATTGTCCCCTTCTCAGCTTTCGTTTTAATGGCGGATCTTACAGTTACATTTCTTTGGCCTGGTCTGAGAGTGAGTATCTACTGTATCTGTGTATCATCAGCTGTTCACACTCAGACCACAGCTGTACTATGATATCTCGGCTTTCTTCTCCTCTCGGTATCATTAGGTTTCTCACAAGACATTGCTCTGTAGCTGTTTTTGCTGCACTGTCAATTTGACAGGCGTCTGAAAAATGAATAAATGGATTCCCCAGCAGGAAAAAGACAGCGGGAGGCGTGCTCGAAAGGGACGGACATAGACTAAGCGAGAGAGATGGAAATGAAAGAGGGAAAGCGCAGCACCTGCTCATCATTCCCACAGTCAATGGCACAGAGATGTAATGATCCACAGTGCGAAAACTGAGGGAAAAAAATAAAAAGCAATTTCTCTCTCCATCAGCCTGGCTCTGACACTGGGTAATGAGCAATCAATACAGCAAATCCACATCTCTGCACATGCTATGAATGTATATGTAGTAGGTCTTACAGCTCGAATCTGCTTTAGATCGTTCGTATGGGTGAATCTCACAAAGAAATGTTAGGGTTAGGGTTATGAATAAATGCATAGCAGAATTAAAGCATAGATTATGTGTATTTTATAGAATGTGTGTAAATGAGATAAAAATTGGGAAATTTTAGGCCATGTCTCAATAGGGATGGGGGCTTCACTGCACTTCACTTCACAGCAAGCATAAACCCCAAAGTCAGGGAATGGCCCACCTCAAATGAATTTCACAAAGCATCTTCTTTTATTTAAAGAGTCTGCTTGGACATTTTCCCTCCGGAAATGGAATACAGGAACATGGGAGACAAACAAAAAGACCCAATCTGTACCGAATCTCTCTCAGTGGTCAACACAAGAAAGCATTTTTGACAATGTCCCGAAATAATGCTTCGGACATTAGTGTTAGATCAGGCTTGGCACAAACCTTGAGTATTTTTGTATGCATGACGAAGACACGCACAAATCAATACAAGGCAAGGGTCTATTCTTCTGTGTCCCCTGTGGACTCAGCCACCCATCCACACACAATATATCTCTCAAGGTCAAACCGTTTATTACAGTACATTCAAGGAGAGACAACATGGGTGTGATACTTTGATATATTATGTGTGTACGTGAAGGTTTGTGTGCAATCGCACTTACCAATGTGAGTAAATTTGTCACATTGGCCTCAGCGTAGACACACACACACACACACATTTACACACACTGTCATTTGAATGCTGGCCTATCATTAGGTGCACAGCTCTGGGCTCGCAGAGGAAAACTCCACACCCACTTTAAAAAAGCCCATATCCCACGCTTCTCACACACCAGCTCCCAGCTATAACACAGAGTCTAACCAGCCGTAAGCAAGGAAATTACAGGATATTATCTTTTCTCGACTCAATTCTGGTTTCTAACCAAGGCCGGTACTGTAAAAATACAGTTAAAGCTCCATTTCCCATGTACGGTTGACTTCTTTTACATTTAATGTCCACACTGAAGGAATTTGAGTGTCAGAACATATTTTCTGCGCTCTACTGTATTGGGAAATAACTGACTGAGAGCAGTGATGAGACAGTGTAGCGTGACAAGACGCTACAAAAATATCACTTTATATTGAAGTGAGTAAAGCACAAATTATGAACTATTCTGCCTTCCTAGTCTTGGGAAATGCAGTTAATTTTAGTTTAAACAGTAAAAAAAATAAAATGTACAAAGAAACAATATACTGCTTCACACGATTCACTTTTGGAAATCACTTTGTTTGAACAGTTCACTCAAAAGAACCTACTGTATTCAAAGAAAAAACGATGCATTTTACTAAATCACTTTGTTTGAAAAGTTTGTTCATTCATTCATTATTCAAAGGAAGTTCACGGCTCAATTTCAAGTCCTTGCATGACATTATATCTCCCTCAATCGTGGAACAAGTTTATGTTTGTCATTATGTTTTTGTTGCATCAATGTTCATAGATTGATCATTTTAAAAACAATTGCTAGATTCTCGAGACTCGAAATAGAGAATAAATCTGTTCAACATTAAACTCTCTTGTATTTTGTTTTTTTTTAGCTTCCCTAACACTCCAAACTGAGGAAAATTCTGAATAAATATCTGCATCTGGATTCGATTTAAAATCTCCAGTGGACATTTAAAACATCTAGGCTGTGGTATTGTTAGGAAGTGTGGAAGGTTGTAAAAGTGCAACTGTTTCTTCAAAGAAGTGTGTGTCTGTGCATAATGTGTGCCGACTCAGCACGTAAATATCCCGCACACTCTCTGTGCTAACACTATGCACCTGGAAAGTGTTGAGTTGATGAGAGATCTTCCCTTTTATCACCGGTGCTCCTCTCCTCCCTATCAGATCTGTTGAAAGGCACACGTACAGCTGAGAGCTAATAGTGAGTGGTGAAATGCGTAATAACCTAACACCATTTACCACAACTTCCACATGCGGGCCACACAATCGCAAGGCTTCACCCCAGAACCTTGGCAGCGCTGATCGTGGTGTATCAAAAAACAAGCTACAAACAGTGTGGCCTATTTCATTGAAGCTTTACCCAACAACTTACACATAATAGGCCAAAAAACGTGCTCTCACACACATGAATCAAAAACACACCCAAGTAAGCCAAGACTACTGAAGCCTGAAATAGTTTCTTTGAAATGGTTTGCAATGAAGTAAACGAGAGGAATGCTGGTGATGTTAAACGGTGTGTTTGTGTTGTGGTGAAAGCATCAGCTAAGCCATTCATTGAGGGGGAATTCTGACGGAGGTATGCATGAGCGTGAAGGTTAGGTGAGAAAAATTCTCACAGATACATCCGTCATGATGGCATGACAGCAGCTTCTGCCTGTATGCCAAATGTCAATGCAATAATCTAACAAACACTACAGGAATGACCTGTGAGCAGTTCACAATACGTGTTTCCAAAGTATTCACGACATCAAAAAATCAAAAAAAGGACTGCGTTGATCGATAGACATTCTGATACGCTAAACCTTTTCTCGCAAAAACAACCTTGGATGCCAACTTGCATATTAACATTTTCTGAAAAACCTTCATAGAGGTTTAAAGGTGAAGCATCAGGTTTTACTTTAAAATGTTGCATCATTTTACAGGGAAACTGTAATGTGAACCGAGAAGATAGCGTATAAAACCTCCCTGACAGATTTACAGTAAAGAGGAGAATCCAGGCATAAAACTGGAATATTTTTCATACTTTCAGTAGCGGTATGCAACAGGTGTTATGTGAATATGTTTTTGGGTGTCAAGCTTATTCACTGTGTTTTGTAAATACGAAACTGTCAGTCGCAGTAACACTTTTCACAATAAGCAGATCTATTAAGATTAATGCCTTGCATACTTTTATGATCCATCGTCATTCAGAGCGTTTTTTCATTGCCAGGTTTTGCTTTACAAATACATTTTGTACACTCTCAGAACGAAAACATTTACTATGAGAGTTTCCCTCCATTAACATCACCTCCATCATCTGATCTGTGTTCTATACAGGACCTATACAATAACATTAATTGGTGTACTTTCAGTTTTTTTTGCCTTGTAATATTTTTGCTAATTACTATTTTGCCTTTTTTGCATCTAAAAAGTTCAGCCTCATTTACCAGCACTAATCTACAAACTCTTCCCGCTCTCCGTCCCACAAACCAACGCAGACCCCCATTTTTGTTTCCAACCACTTTCACATCAGAAGTGAAGCTAATATGCGCGTACAGAAACGAAAGCGCCCTCCAATTCCAAATGATACTGCACGCTGTAATCCACATGAAAGTGCTTTGTGTTATTTTTTCATTCAGTGCTCAGTGCTATTCTCATTTCTCTTTATGAAAACTTCCAGCGGTCATGTTTATTTTTAAAGCTGTAAGCTTTGTGAATTCCACAATAAAGTGAAAGAAAAAAAAATCGGAATGCTAACCGAATCAAAAATCGTCACCACTTCAGCCTTATCACGATATAACTGCCTCTGCTGTTTGACATCGGTACTTTTAGCCATGTTTTAAGGACATCTCTATTAAAGTTTGCTTCGCTCAAGCACATTTCTAATGGGGGATGGAGAAAATCTTTATGGAATATCCTTTCTCTGTGTATGAGGAAGTGGAGGGATGGATTGTGGGCGGCTAATTCGTAAACAGGCTGCCCCTGAGCTAATGGCCTAGCATTTGTCATCAGCCTTTTGAACAGTTTTGAAGAGACTTGAAAGCTTTCCATCATCGCAGCTGTGACGCATCCGTTTTCCTTGCTGCTAGCACTAAACATTGACAGAAGTGTATTAGAAGTGATGGTGGATGGTGTATTTTTGCATGCATGTTTCCAGTGGCTAAACGTTTATGTAAGTTGCCGGATTACGTGTATCAGCTGTTAGCTGTGACATCAGAGCATTTTCTGTTTTAAAGAGAGATTTATTTTCTACTTTAGAGCAGCAACTAATATAAACTACCAATTCTTTTCTCCCTAAACTAATGTATTGCTGGACTTTTTATCTTATTATATTAGCACAGTATACATGAGGTTACCTCTGTTTACTGTGTTATTATACCCTTCGTGAAAAGCTGAGCATTGAATCTCTTTGTTTAGCTTCCAGTATGCTTTCATCTGTTTGCTTTGGCTTGATTCATTGCACTCTCAAACAACTCGACATCCTCTCATATTCTATTGAGGGCTCTATAGATTGTGAACACACAATGAGAAAAGACACATGCAGGTATTCAAGCACATGCACAAATATACACAGACGTCAGATGGTTTCCTGTTTAATGTCACTTCCTCAGCATCTGTCTCTCTGCACCTGCAAAGTCCACAGACTGTCATTTGTCTGAGCATGCTGAAGAATGAATGGTTTGGACATGCATAATTCACTGTATCCGTTTGTTCTGTTTCAAGCGTATTACAGCAAACAGTTTCAAATTAAAAGTACTAGAGTACTAGTCTAACATTTTATGTGAAATTTGTAAAATTCCAACCAAATATTATTTAGCTAATTCACGATACATAAATTTACACTAGGGATGTAACGGTATTGTAAATACCGTCGTACCGCAATATCAAATTGTTTCGATAATACCGTGGTTGCATGACTCGATAAAAGTTTGCTCAGGCGAATGGAGCGAACGGGAGGTAGCGGGAACTACAATTCCCATCAGCCCAGGCGTGGCCATCA
>JAUMHQ010000053.1:6919970-6952624 GCA_032361165.1 Enteromius paludinosus | reverse complement strand
CCAAAACATTTTAGCAGGATGTAACATATACTTGATATATTTCTTTTGGTATCTCTTGTCCAGTGTGCCAATAATTTCCTCAAATCCCTCTTTGCTACAAGTGCGTTCACACCTGAGGCGACTTAGTATATCTTGCTATTCGCGTGTAGTTGAACGCTTGAACATGTTGAGTTTACGCCGGTTTCACACTGCAGCGAGAGCACAGATGAGAGCACACAGGGACGGTGCAGAAGCGCGTAGCAGGTGCAGAGAAATGACATAAATCAAAGCACATGGCACACAGTGTTCGGAGAAGAACGCTAGAAAATACGACAGAAAGATGCTTGTCTATAGCCTCTTGTAGTACAAGCTGCCAGTATGAAAGCACAATCGGCGCGCGCTCTCCTGTTCTGCGTGTGCGCCGCTTCCGAGCTGCTTATGCGTGCAGTTACACCGGCGTGCAGGATGTCTAATTGCATCTTTGCATTGACTTAACATGTAAATCACTCGTGTTTAATGCTTCATTCGCATCTGGTGTGAACGCAAGAATGAATGTCTTGTTACGTCCAAGAATGCATTTGTTTATTTAATAGAACCGCAACATTTGCTGTAATGTAACCGCATAGGCTGACATCGCGATTGCGACTGCGATATGATTAATCGTGCAGCCCTAGATTCAATCAATGGATTTAAAAATAGTAAAATTCATTTTACTACATTTTTAAAAAGAAAAGTGTAGACTTCCTTTAAGACAATTTATCAGAAATCAAACACACCCCTTTCTATGCGAATTAGGCCGATAACAACAGATTATGCCTTTTTCACAAAAACCAAAGACCTAGTTGCCTGCTGCTTTACCAGTCAATTCAACAAATAAATTAATCATTTTTAATTATAGATTTTCCTGACATCGTGTTAATCATTTCTTCATTTCTACATCAACTACATTTTGTCTTTATAATGGCATAAACAGTATGGAACTTATATTTACTTTAGCTTTCAGAACCTTTGCCATTACAGTACATAAAAAGAACAGAAAATCTGTCTGACATACAGGCAGTATTTGAGCTGCCTCTTCAAAATGTAAGAGAACAGGACAATAAACCTATGCTGAGAGGAAGTGAGACAACAGTAAATCCAAACTGAGTAAGGCAGGCCAAAAAAACATTAAGATTAAATTGATGCTTATTATCTAGAAACCCTCAAAGACCATCTCAATCAAACTGTATGTGTGCATGTGCGGCCAGTCTCCAGGGAGGCTATTGCAATAGTGATAGAAAGTGGCGACTAATTAAAAGGCCACGTTAATGAGAGGAAGACTGCAAAATGACAACGAAGGAATGTTCCTTGTGGCTACGCTTACTGATTTGAGTGATATCTATAGTGTGTATGTCTGTGCAGTTTGCTCCCCGTTAGCCTTTTGCGTTTCGTCAGTGTGGAGACTGCATTTCTATCTATAAGATGTGTGTGTGGTCGGGGTATGATGGCCAAAAGCAACGGGGGGGTATAAATGCGCTAATCCCCTCGATCTGCAGTGCTGAGTCGATACTGACAGGCCAAGCCACTCTGCATCAAAGTCACATGATTCTCCAAGACCGCACACACATGCACATATGCATACATGAGCGTGGAGACTGCAGATATCCCTTTATCTGTCAATCATCCGACCCAGGGCGGTGGGCTGTTATGTAATGTTCTCCACCAAGAGCGGATCTGCAGATCATCTCGTATTTACATCAACAGCATAACCATCAAGTTAATGTTACCTTAACATTGCAGCAAAGTCTGCATTGCATTCATGATAAGGAGAGTGCTGTGTTTCATAAGAATAATGATGAAAAATACTATTACGCATAGAAATCAACTCATCATGGGATAAGAAATCTGGATGAGGTAAAACTGTTCTTAGTCTGATGAAAGTAATGGGCTGTCTGGCACTCTGCTTTGAGAAGAAAATATCTACTAAATCTCTGTATGGTTTAAACTGACCTCACAACCTCTTGCTGATCTGTTCGTCATCTACAATCCCTCGTAACTCGATGTTCGGCTTCTTTTAATGAGATTTCTCAGGGGTTTGGGAAGAGACAGTCAATTCACTGCAGTGTGTTGCTGCAACAAGATTTAAGTGTTAAACAGTTTTTGTGTTAAACATTAAAATCATGATCAAGGCATATGAAGGGAGACCTACGGATGCCTGATTGACATGACCATTTTTAACATCATCTTGTCGCTTTTGTCAGATGACAAGAAAACAAAACATCAGGGGGTGTCAGTGGTGGTTTTTCGTTAGATATGCACATATTCATGCGGAATGTATTTGAAAGCTCATGTTTATGTATATGGTTTTGAGGAATGAAGGAAGCCAGACGTACAGTCAGTCCTACAGGACTGCAGCCTCGTGAATTGGTTGTGGTCTGGAACAAAGACGACGAGGCAGATGCGTCGACTTTGTGCATTTCAATCATAAACTCAAATTAAAAAAATGGTAAAAATCTGATCAAATAATTACAAAGAAATTATAGCTGAATAAATACAATTATATCCAATATGTCAAGACAAAATTGAAAACATGTACTGTGTGCTAAAAATTACAATTATTTTTAATTATTAATAATATTTTCCAGATATGCTTAATCATTTATTTCTGATTAAGTATTGTACATTGACAAAATAAATGGCTGCTTTTTTATTTCCATGCTTTTATATTTAGAATGTATAATACTTAATGAATATAAATTATCATAATATTTGTGCACATATTTTAAATATTTATAGTATAGTATAATACAAAGACCACCATCTTCAAGTCCCTCCCCGCCATCTTGCTATAAATCATTTTTCACTGAATGGCACATTAATGTGTGTGTGTCTCGCCTCAATGAACCATTATACAGGCGTGTGTATGTTCAGTAAACGACAGCCAAAGCATTAATTTTTCATGGTGTGCGTGTTTTGGGGTGAAGGAAGAAAAGGTTGTATAAAAAACAAACAGTCACCCACTTTCCCTCTCCGCCATCTCTCTATTCTCTTATTCCCTCACAGCACTTCTGTCAATAAAGAACAAGTACATAGCTTTTGTCATTTTTGAGCAGAGTCATGAAAAGCCCGAAAGGAGCTGAAAGAGAGAGTGAGCGGGAGAGAAAGGGAGGAAAAGAGAAAACCTCTCTGTGCCAGAGGATAACCCAGCTTGCTGCAGTCTCTCATTGCTGATTCCTGTCACGTACACTAAAGAAATTCCCCTGCTGAGAATTATGTAACATTCAACAACAAGTAAAGTTGTTTATCTTTTGGCTCTATGTCGTGGGGCTGCTGTCAGACCAAAGACTGTCAGGTGAAAAAGAATAAAGGATGAAAAGCAGAAAAGGCAGTGAAGGAATCCTTGTAATGAACAGTGACCATCGAATGGCCGGAGGACGTGAAGATCGCTGCCTCTGTTTTGAGAGCAAGAAATGAATACATCGTAAATTCACTCGTTTAGCAAACATGTTTATGTAATGTGTATTACAAGCAGAAGCCATTAATAACTGCAATACTGTACGTTGTTACAAAAATCTGTTTTAAATAATGCTGTTCATTTGAACTCTATTCATCAAAGAATTTTGAAAAACGCAATATTGATTCAATTTTTATTAAAAATTTTTTTTATTTAAGCACTAATGCACTAAAACATTAAAATGATTGTTGAAGGTTCATGTGACTGCTAAATAGCTTCTAAAAATTAAAATTGTAATACTATTTAAGTATATTATTGTGAAAAAATAAATGCAGCCTTTGGTAAAAGACTATATGTGACCCTGGAGCACAAAAGTCACTGGGGTATATTTGCAGCAATATCCAAAAATACATTGTATGGGTCAAAGTTTTTATTTTATGGCAAAAATCATTAGGATATTAAGCAAATATCATGTTCCATGAAGATATAATTGTATATTTTGGATAATATGCATTGCTAAGAACTTAATCTGGACAAATGTAAATATAATTTTCAAATTATTTTTATTTTTATGCACCCTCAGATTCCAAATATTAAAATCTCAACCAATTATTGTCCTATCCTAACAAACATACATTAATGTAAAAATTATTAAGCTTTCAGATGATGTTTAACTTTCAATTTCTAAAAATTGACACTTCTGACAGGGTTCACATATACATGTAGCTATAGCACACTATCTCATTAGCATTTACAAAAAGCTTGTTCGTTCACAAAAGTCTGACACAACAGCATCTGGCTGGTCAGGTGGCTTTGGGAGCCCCCTCAGGAGATAACACACATGGAAATCTGCTATGACAGATCTGTATGTGTGTGTGTGTCTGCTGTATATGTGCATCATATCATAATGGGATGACCTGGTGTCTCTAGAGGGTTTCTGTGTTTGCTCCTCACACTTTGTCTTAGCCCATCAGTGTTGGGTGTGGCTAGACTCCCCACTGCTCCCAGGCTGAGAACACCGGTGACATCAGATTTTATGAAGCGGAGTGAGAAAAACATAAAATTAATAGACAGTGAGCAAAAAAAAGAAATCTATACTTGCCTCCTCAGTTGGGCAACTGCCAGGTTGACCCAAATCCTCCACGGCAGTATGGATGTCCATCCCACACCCACGTCTTCACAAGAACGACTATATAAAGTCTAGGCCATTTCAGGGAAGGGTGTTTTCTTAGTCGGCTTCCTTTCTCGCAGATAGAGGTCAGAGGACAACAGCCACATGGTCCCACTGTTTGGGAAATGTAGGACACTTGCTCCTTTGCCACTAATGCTTGTTCAGTTTTGATAAGCAATGTTAAACATCTAAAAAGCCTCACAAACGTAAACGTCTCAATAGATAGATTAATGTGAAATATGAACATGTTTCAGGGGTTAATGAGCTGTGTTTTCTGCGTGATGTTAACGTCATTAACATCATGGAGAGAAAATATGCCATGAGGCTATTGCCAACTGAATACTTTATAAAAGAAATTCCTTCGGCTTTACTAATCACATGATATTTTCTTTTGCAGTATTATTGGCTGTTAGCGCTGTCCAGATGCTTGGTGGGTATTGGAGAATCAAGCTACTCATCCATCTCTCCAACCATCATTGGAGACCTGTTCACAAACAACAAAAGGACCGTAATGCTGTCTTTATTCTACTTGGCCATCCCACTAGGAAGGTGAGTGTCAATAAACATTAATAATAAGCAATACCATTATATTTTTCTCTCAGTCTATTACCAGGTACTGTCAAGGTCAACCAATACACATAAATCTATTCATTTTCACCAAGAAAATAATGATTCCTACAAATCCACCTATATTCAAATCTCCATGCTCACCCTCTAATACCACCAGAACTCGCAATAAACTAAATACACAGGGAGTCCAGATGATTTCATGTTGCTCAAGCTATTTAATTAAAGGTGTGCAGATGTTAGCACTTTAGCATTGTAAGTCGTAGAGTACAATCTGTTATCCAGCTTGGTCATTTAATTGGTATTTAATCAGCAATGATGAGAAATGTAATGAAAATGAAGACATTTTGTGTCAGGTTAGGTGAACTGCAGCTGAAGGGAACAGCTTCTGACAGCCAGATAATCTCAGATACCATCTCAATTCAGTAAAGGTCAGTTGTGGAGAATTGAGCTCAGCGTTTTGTGTGGTCACCGCCTCAGATGGGCCAAACAGACAACGGTATTATAAATCTACCGCTGCTGTGAAAGACTCTAAGATGACCTATTATAGTCACTTAACACAGGCATTTTCTTTTGTTCGCTGATCTGGAAAAAGACTAGAGAGAAAAGGGGAAAATAAACAGAGGAAAGGTGCTAAAAAATTCATGACTGTACGTGTGCAGCATTTTTAACTGCATTACGTTCACATACAACATCTTGCACTTTAACTGTTAATCTGATATGGAAGACAAACAACAACACAAAATGCTAGTACACAAACTAGAGTTTTATACCTCAGTTAGATTAGCACCCAATGAACTGAGAGCAAGAAATATCTGAACACAGCAGCTGTCACCGTGAGACTTGTTCTGAGGGCTAGTAATAGTATCGATGAGAGATTGAACGCAGTTAGAGGAAAAGACGAGATGGAAAAATAGCCGGCCGGGGAGAGTTGAGGTATTTGCAAGCTAAATGGGTTCGCCCCTATAAGCCATCGACAGTATGAACAATAAGAGGTGAAAGACTAGAGCGCTACAGTGTGCCGCCCCACTTCCTGTCTAGTGCACTGTTTATCTGCGGTCAGGTTGTTACTGTGTCCAGGAAGTGACTTCAGCCACTAGAAAAAAGTTTAGCAGGACATTCGAGTCCTCTTATGGGCATGGAAAACATTTTAGAGTATAAAAATGTACAGACATGTATCTAATCATGAATGCCTCACATCCAATTAATAACAACAGTAAGTTATCAAGTGGCCATATTCGATGAAAAAACAATTAGGTTTAGATGGTTAAACAAATAAGTTTAATTAATGGGTTCTTGACATTGAATGAGGTAAAGTGGATACACTCATGTTGAGAGCCTTATGTATTTCCTGACAGGGTCCTATTGTTTGATGGGCCAGGTCAGACTAGTCCGCGAGTGTGATATGCCAGGGTGCAGTCAGAGATAAACAATGTGGTTTACCTGCTGAGCGACAGCCTGGCGCGAGTGTCTGGGAACACAGGAAGTGGGTATGAGGCTAAATGCTGGGAGGGACACTCCAAATTTAAACAGAACGATTAAAACGCTGCAGTTATTCCATGGCCTGATGTGCAATACAAAATGAACCACACAGAATATAGAATCCCTTAATAAATGTAAAATGCCATTGTTTTTCGAAATATATTCACCAAGGCTGCATTTGATCTAAATACATAATACGTGTTTTACCATAATTTATGTGACGCAAAGCTGAATTTTAAGCAACCATTACATCAGTCTTCAGTGTCACATGATCTTTGAGAAAACATTCTAATGTTTTTTGATCAGTAATGTTACTGAAACCCAATACTATATGGGTTTTACTCAAATTGATGATGTTATTTACCCCTGATTAAGTCAGACATGGTTGTAACATGTGTTCACACAGCTTGAATGCTTCTGTCATTAAAACAAAGACTTGCAAATATTTTCTACGTTTCTATGGCTTCCTCACACCTTTATGAGTGCACTAGTGACAACACTCTAATAAAAACGTTTCACTTTCTTTTGCTTCTGTGTCAGAGGGTTGGTAACAGGTGTACAAACATGGAATGGAGACAGACAGATAGTGAGAATAACAATGAATCCGAATACCGTGGAACTGAAATAGAGAACTGATGGAAAAACAAAAAGAGGGAGACACCCAGTCGACTTTTTTTAACTGACTATGACCAAGAGAAGAAAACTATTTATACAGTGCCCGATAAAAAGTGGCTTGGTCAAATAACATAACCAGATAATCTGCATACAGATAGCCAACAGAAGAATATTTCATGTGCTTCATCTAAACAGGCAATCATGAACTTCATCAGACTGTAAACAGGATGTAGAGCTGAGAGAGTTTGGTCTACGTTCGAAGAGATATGACTCACAGATTCCTCAGATACCAGATCCCACCTTGAGTGGCCGTCTTCCTCTTTTCCTTAAATCGCTCTTTGTCAGGCAGTCTCGCTTTAGAAGGACTTAAAGGAAAGTTCACGAGACACATGCACTCTGAAGCCGTATCCTACAACCTCAGACAGGGATTCTCAGAATTAGGTCACTCGAACGTTTGATGTTCGGATTTCACCACAGTCCCCAAATCCAAAAACCCAAATGACACTCTGTGGGAAGCTGGCGTCTCTCCCCAGTCATCTCTGTTTCGCTTTCCCTCGGAGCTGATCTGTCATTGTAAGCCCCTGAGTAATGCAAAGTGGTTGACTCTCTTACATAGCCGGAGGTGATGTTCAGTGTAAAGCCATTATCAGTGGCATTAGTATGCATGCTGGGTTCAGCCAGCCTACCCAGAGCATGAAAGTTTTAGGGTGTATGACACAGCTTTGGGTGTGGAAGAGAGTCGGGAAAGGAAGACAGTCACATGGCAAAACAGCTTTCAAAAAGCTGCTAAAATCATTCTAAGGTGGTCAGGCTAGTCTGGTTTTGGACACTTGTCAACTGGTTAGGTTGGGAGACCAGCTGACAGACCATAGATGAAAACCAGTTGGGGTTGGCTGCTAGATCAGCTACTCAAGCAGCTTAAAAACAGCTTGGGGCAGGATAAAAGACAAACTAGACCAGCTAAGACTAGTGTTATTTTAACAAAAAACTACACTACTAAAACAAAAAAAACAATGCAAAAACATTGCAAACATGGAAATTAAACAATGCAACTAAACATTTTGTTAGTAAGCTGAATTTTAGCCGTATTTTGATACTTGTTTACCCATTCAAAATAATGAAAGCCTTTGCGAAATGTAGATGCGAAAATGAAAATGCAGAAAGACAGCAAAAACTAGATTATGCTGATAATATTTCATTGCTATATTTTAATTTCACCAGTCATCACATTAGGCAAAACCTGAACACAAGTTGAAAACAAACAAAAACTACTTTAAAATTCAAAACTAAAATAACCCTGGCAATGCCCAGAAAACCAAACTGAGAGTGTGTGTTTATGCCATGAATATGAATGTTTGAATGAGAATGTTTGCTTGCATATAATGACATGTTTGGCTCTCTGTCCGCAGCGGTCTGGGCTACATCCTGGGATCCATCGCTAAAGACGCTGGAGGGCATTGGTTCTGGGCTCTGAGGGTAAGAGTTGTTGAAACGTCTCAGTGTGTTGTATCAATATTTTAGAGGAAGCATATCCAGCCTCTACAAATACACACCATTTCCTCTCGTCCAGGTCAAAAAATATCCCTAAAACCCACGGCAGACAGGTGAATCCCAAAATACCTTCGGCCCGTCTCTTGAAAAAGCAACATAGCATTCCTGTCCCCTTTGAAGCCTGGGCAATTGGCACTGGCAACCCAACTAGCTTAAGTGCATTTATTTACCATTACTTTCAGCTCTCTCGGGTCCTGCTCATACATACTATCCGTGAAGAACAAGGTCTTCGCAGTTCTCACTACCGTCTTTGTGCTTCAGAGACCCAGGAGAAGAGGGGGCTCGCTTACACAGACCCTTTTGTTGTGGGATATTCCTCAGCAGCCTTGATGTATCACAGCTCTAACCAAAAGGGCCAAGCCGAGCACCTTTAGTGCAGCTAAAATTACTAATTTATGAAATTATTGAGTGAGAGGAAGGGCTGTGGCCTATAACTTTTGAGACATTGAAAGAGAGAGAGAAAGTAAAAACAGCTTTTTTCTGAGAAAGCAAGAGGGCTATTCTTTGTCTTTCATTAGCTTAGTGCTGTTTTAAAACCAGCCGCTTCACTTGTTCGGTTTAAACTTTAACAGCAGGACGTTCCTTTCTCTGGGTCATAAAGAGTGTCTTATCATGAACTTGAATTACGCTTGATGTGTGACTGCCTCTTAAACCTGCAACGAGGTTTGTCTGTCAAGCTCTTAGGCCTAAAAGGAGACTTGTTAAACCCTCTGAAGCTTACAAAAACTCCTTTCTGCATGACAGTTATGTGACCCTCAGGAACATGAGTAGCTTTATTTGGAGCTAGTTTGTCGAAACACTTCTGCAAACAGTAGCAGAGCACCATTGTTTGAACTCTTGGATCCAGTAAAACATTCCTTGGGAAGACAAAGCTTGTGGCTCGGTGGACTATTAATCATCAGTGGCACTTTAAATGTGTATAAAAACAACAGACAGATGAAAAAGTACTCTGTATCAGCCATATCCTGTTCTAAGGAGGGAAAAAACATTTCGTGCCACTTTCCGCTTGTTTTGCAGGGCCCTAAAGAACTCAATCGCCTTCCGTTCTCGAATAGGGAGCGTGTTTTTTGGAGTGGAGGATTAGATCGTAATTATTGAGAGCCGTATCAATCTTCTGCAGGTCGGAGAGCAGAAATGCCAGGAGAAATAACGCTTTGATCTCTCGTTCTTTGATTGCACTCAACAAGCACGAATGAAGCTACAGCTGAGAAGCTCAGATTAGCAGGAAAGGGCAGCATCTGACAATGCTATGGTAGAGTACGGGTCAGAGTCAGAGTTCAAGATGAGTGATCAACGCAGGCTTTGATATGAAACTAGACCGGGAGGCTGCAAGGAATTTCCTCAGTGTGACTGACAGAAAATAAGTCCACGGCAAAGACCTCTTTTTATGGCTGCTGGGTTTTCTAGTTATGGAGGGATAACAAGACCAAATCCAGACTTTAGCTAGGCACTGCAGCTCTGTATCAAAAGCACCGCAGAGCACAGAGACACATTCAGTCCACAGAATCAGAAAACAGCAGCACGTCAGCGGTCTTCAATTTCGTTGTTCACTATAAAGATTTATACTGCTGCATACTGAGAAAAAAAAGAATAATCATTTGTAATTAAAATAATACATTTTTATTATTTTACAGTAGAATAATATAATATCCTTAAATATAAATAATATATCTATTTTTTAATTCAAGACAATTGCCAGTCTTTACAGTTTACGTGATCTGGCTCTTAATTTTTTATTTTTATTTTTTTTTATCAGTGGCATAAAAAATATTTATATATAAATATGCAAATATAACTTTGGTCTTTTCTATTTTTAGATGCTTTTAAACCGACTTAGCAGTATTGAAAATTATTTTTTTTGTAGAAACTGAAGCATTTATTTGAAATCTTGCCAAATCCAAACTTTTTAAATGGTATATTAAGATATTTCATATTATCTTAAGTTTGCTTATCTTATTTGAATTTCTTTAAAAGAAAAACATACTGATTGGAAATTGTGGAGCGCAGATGACTAGATCTTTACATGCACACACCCATAAGAGACACAATTTTGTGCAGAGCTTTGCATTAATGTGCTATGAATGATCTCCAGGAGGATTGCGCCTGACAGACAGAATTGCTTTGGCTTTCACAAGCGACGGAGGCGCTTACGCTGCTTCCATGTGGGCGAGCGAAGCAACAAACACATGCGCGCGTGCACACATACGCACACTGCTGTGCTGTAGCCATCAGGAAGGATGATAAAAGAGATAATAGCTCATGGCCTGGTGGACCGCAGCTGCTCCCACACAAGGGAGAAAACTGAGAAAGAAAACGAGAGGACGGAGTAAAGAAACATCACCTAATGGAGTCCACTTCGCACAGCAGTCTGGTACACTGCCTACAGCCTGACGTGAATATAAATAAACCTGATCTGTAACATGCAAAACCATAAGCTAATCACAAAAAAACACCGCCATTATGGACTCAGCGAACAAGTTGCTAGACCAAACAGGATGTGAGACAGATTCTTATTGTTCAGCGGACAAGATTTTGTTTAACAGACGGAACAGACTCGCAGTAATACCAGCAAAATGTTTAGTCTAGTTATAGCACTGCAGTGAAAGCATTCTTAAGCAGGATTTTTGCAGTAAAAGCATCTAAAGATGTGATTTACATAATACAACAAAACTTGATTTTTATTTATTCTTAACAAATGATCAATAGAGTACAATAAATACATATAATTATATATATATTCTCTGAAAACATCATAAAATCTCATGTTGTTTTTTTTGTCTTCTATCTCCAGGTTTCTCCGATGTTGGGGTTGACTGCTGGGACTCTCATTCTCATCTTTGTCCCTGAGCCAAAGAGAGGGAGTGCTGACCATATCTCTGGACGTTTTAGGACACGCACTTCCTGGCTCTGTGACATGAAAGCTCTTGCCAAAAAGTATGCCACTTGTTTATTCTTTTTTCCTATTCATCACTCAAGAAAAGTAATGAACCAAATATTCAGGATTGGGGTGTACAAGATGTAATCACTTAAAAATCAGCCATCAACTGATTCAAAGTCTATAGTTTGTATGGCCTTCGCTCAAATTTGGTGATAGTGTATTGGAGCAGATAGAGTTGTTTTTACAGTATGTTGTGGTATAATTCAAGTATAAATCAAATAAAACTGTTTCAATAATACCAAAAATGCAATTATATTTGATTGTTTAAAAAATGATGCTCTTTGTGGTGGCCAAATTAATGAAGACATAAAGAGCAAGTGCAGAAAAACGTCATATTCATATTCGTTTTCTTTCTGCTCCCCAGTCGCAGTTATGTATTTTCATCTCTGGCATCGGCGGCTGTGTCATTTGCCACGGGGGCGTTTGGGATCTGGATCCCGCAGTACCTGGTCAGAGCTCAGGTGGTGCAGAAGACAGCACAGACCTGCACCTCTCAACCATGCAGCAGCAAAGACAGGTAACGACACACTGATGAAAATGTAATGTACAAATACACACATTACATTTCTGACAATGACTGCATTTCTCTCTCATCTCCAGTTTGATATTCGGAGCCATCACCTGTGTGACGGGGCTGTTGGGAGTGGTGATTGGGGCCGTGACCACACGCCTCTGCCGTCAGAAGACGGAGCGTGCCGACCCGCTGGTGTGTGCGGTCAGCATGCTGGGCTCTGCTATCTTCATCTGCCTCATCTTTGTTGTGGCCAAGAAGAGCATTGTTGGAGCCTATGTAAGTACATCTGTTTTGACTTCAAAACTTACTTTTTTGAAGACATTTCTTATGCTCTAATGCATCATTACTGCAGTTTTCAGAGTCATGTGATCCTTCACAAAATCATTCTATTATGCTGGTTTATAATCAGTGTTGGAAATAGTTGTGCTGCTTAATATTTTTGGGATCTGTGATATTTTTTCATGATTGGATACATAAAAAAAGATTAAAAAGAACAGTGTTTATTCAAAATAGAAATTTTGTTACAATATACACTACTGTTCAAAGGTTTGGGCTCAGTAAATTATTTATTTTCTTTTTTTCAGCAAGGATGTTACAGTAAAGGCTTATATTGTTTGAAAAGTTCTTTTAAACTTTTTATTTAACAAAGAAATAAGTATCGCAGGTTCGAAAAAAAATAAATCATCACTGATAATAAATCAGAATGATTTCTGAAGCATCATGTGACACTGAAGACCGGAGTAATGGCAGCTGAAAATATAGTGCTGCTTCACAGAAACAAATTATATTATAAAGTATATTGTAATAGGAAACCAATTTTAGTGATATGGATATTATTAATAATATTAATATATATATAATGATAATTTTTTTTTATAAATATAGCCTTGATGGGCAAGCAAACAAGATATAGTAAATATGTATATTTATGTCTTCCATGGCTCTGTTATTGCTGCAATATTCAAACACTTCCATGTAAACATCTGTCATTATATTAGTTGCCATGGAATTGTGGCATAAACACTAAGATTCTCCCCAAAAAGGTGGCTTAACACTGTGGCCTGCATATCTCTAGTACAACTCCCTTCTGACTATACTTGTATCATAATGAGGCCTCTCAGTTAAAGTCAAATAAGGTCACTTCTATTCAGGATTCAATATAAGGCTTTAAACGAAATAAAGTCTGTTGTATTCAGTAGGTTTAACAGTTGCTTGGCAGGGTTGTTAGGTCCAAACCCAATACTAAAAGAATAAGAGCGACGGGCGCTGTGTACTTGTTTAATTGGCATGTAAAGCAGGAAAAGGGAGCAGTTTTCACAGTTACTGCTGAGAAACAATGGGCTGTGGCATTTCTGAGTCACTAATAGAAAAAAGTTATGCTGTATAAGAAAACAAAAAATTAGACCAGGTCACACTCGTACTTTTAACAAATAACAAACAGGTCAGAAATAAATACAAAATGCTCCCCAAAGGGGACTGGGAATCTCGTAAGTTATGATAAGAAGCCTGATGTTTGCATTTCCTATAGACAGAAGAACCCAGTGCACTGTGATAATGCCATCTATCTGGTGTTATGTCTGAGAACCCCTAAGCTTGCTCAACATTTCCCACCTTATATCTTAAATACCCTCAAAACACACCTGGTTTTGCAACCTCTTGTGCCTTTGTTAAAAACTGTAATGACTTATATTTCTAGGTATTATATTATAAGGCAAACAGTCTTACCTGCCGGCTGAAAATATAGTATACTGAATGAAAGTATATTGTCATTTATCAATTTATAGTGAATTGGAAAAACTGAAAGCCTGTCAGTCTCACTCAGAGCAGCAGGGCAACATTTTAGAGTAAATGATCAAATTTAAGGTATTTATAGAAATGAATCACACACCATTTGGACCACCGGCCCTCATCCCATCTTGTCAAACAGGTAACATTACAGTGTCAGTTCTGGGTAAAAATACACCCAGCTCCCAACCAAAGACACAAGCGCCCTTTCAATCACTTTTCCAGAGGCTTCTGTAATTACATCCAAATGGAGCATACGAAAAACAAGCAATCCAAAACTTTAAGGAGGGAAAATATTTGGAGTGAGAAAATTTGATAGTGACAGATGTGCAGTCTGAGCTCTGTCAGGGTCTGTTCCAGAAGGGACAGCTGCTGTCTCGTCAGCACACTTCAGCCCTCAACCAGAGTTCTGCCGGGCTTTACAGTTTTAGCCTGTCTGTCCATCCGTCACGCTGTCTGAGCCTCAAGTCACTTTGGGACAGAGTTTCATACATGTCCAAACACACACTCATTTCCTCACCTTCAGAAATTCTTTAGTTTCTAGACCTGTGAACTAATACCATCACTTCTGTTTTACACCCTGAGGTCATCCCTCTGTCAGCCCTGCTCACCATATCACTCTGAGCCCAACATAAGACCCTGTCAAAGTCAGAACGGCCACTCGAACGATCAAATTCCCCTTCAGCCTTTAGTTCATCACACAGTCCCATCTGGTTTGACCCCAGCAGCTGCCGTCAGCTGCATTCTGAGATGTGGAGAGACCATCTACATTCTGTCAAGTCATTAAGATTAGTGGAGATATTCAATCCTTGTGTCTCAATCTCTCATAAGCACCTTAAAAAATCCAGTCCAGACACTTCGGGGTATCGGTTCATTTGTGTGGGAATACCGAAGTCAGTTAGTCTGTTAAAATAACTTGTTAAATGTAACACTTTTTCAGCCGCCAGACATTTTAGGTTCCACTCTAGTCTCTTTTTTATGGTTTGGAGCAAGGTTCTGTTGCACTTAAATCAAGAATTGCATATAACGCAACCGCAGTATAATCACACGTTTTCGTATTCCACAACATTTATTGGTTTTTTTTGATTTAGTAGATGAGCCGGGTTAATTTAGCCTTTGGCCAAACTGTAAACCCTGCTATCTGTATTTATTTCTGTACACTTCTCATTTTAAAGGATAGAATCAAATATAATTGGCCTTTCTTCTTCTATTTTTCTCCCCTAACTCTCTTTCTCCCTCTCTTTTCCTCCTCAGATCTGCATTTTCATCGGAGAGACGCTGCTCTTTTTGAACTGGGCCATTACGGCGGACATTTTAATGGTTCGTATTGAAAGCCTGTATTTATCTGCTGCATTGAGTGGAAACTTTAAAGCCTTTAGCTGTAACAAAACTGGTCATCTTCTCAGGCTAGTTTCTTATTTTGAATGGAGGGATGCATGACTACGAGGTTTGGTATAGCCTGGGTGGGGCCCAAGACAAAATTGCTGCCTTTGATTGCACTTAATGGAAACGCCACTCATGGAAAATAAAACGGAATGACATTTTCAGTTCGAATGTTTTTGTCTGAAGGAAGCCAGGGAACTCAGAAGTCAGTAAACAGAGTGCATGTAAGGCAGAGTGAAAGATTTAGCACGAAAAGCTGTCGTGAAGTTGAGTCAGCCAAGGTCTCCCTGCATACTTAAACTCCAGTCAGCTTCGGTCAATTTAAAGTGCTCTGACAGCGACTGCTTAAGCGAGCACTCATGTTACTTTTGTTATCCTGTTATGATTTAATGTGAAATTCTCACTGCTGTTTTCATATCACCTCTTTTCTCTCTCTAGTATGTTGTCATTCCGACCAGAAGAGCCACTGCTGTTGCCTTCCAGGGCTTCACCTCACATTTACTAGGGGATGCTGGGAGCCCGTACCTCATTGGCTTGGTAAGAATGACTCACACATAGGGAAGAGAACTGCTCAGTGGTGATTTTGGGGGTCTGGTCAGTCTGAACCAACCTAAATGAAGTCTTAACAAAACACTCGAAGGGTCTTTTTACATACAAGCTAACAGATTTTCAAACAACATTTCAATGCTCACAAAGTCTGAGTGCACTAAATAGACAACCATAAAGAAGAATCAGGTTATTGATACGTTGCGTAGTCAATGCTAGAAAGAGGACGTCAGCAGTTTTGAGCTCCTTTTTTAGTTCACAATAGCGGATTTTCTCAAAAGCTCCTCCCGATTTGTGTCTTTCCAGTAACACCTTTCCACAGGAGACACGATTGTGTTTGTATATATGCCAGTCACCAGCTCATTCAAGGCTAAATTCATCCACAAGTGTTCCCTTCAGTCCCTTAAACACTTTTGTGCAACAATAAGCTGTGCCGCCTTGTGCCGTGTGACATTGTGCTCTACGATTTTGTGTGCTGACCCTGGCTCCATGTCCTTTTCCGATTTCCACTCTTGTTCATGTTAAGAAACAAAGCCAAACCGATCACAGTGCAGCACAAATTCATCATTCTTCTTAACTCCGGAAAAACACACTGCGTTTCCTAGACTTCCGACTCCTGTAGACATTCCTGGCATTCCGACCAGGACCCACTGGAGTTGATCCAAGTAAAACAGTAACTCCTGTCCGTGCTTTTGACAGGTTTAGAGCCCTCTGTCATGTTGGACTCAAGGTTCAGACCCATTGTTCCCTTATTCCATTATCACCTTCAACCTCTTGCAACAAAAGTGCATTTGCAGTGTTTGTTCTTTATCTGTCTCATACATGCACTTCAATACACTGCCATAAGAACAGAGCAGCAGCGAAGAAGTGTGTTTAATCTACCTGTAAATACTGTCCAACTGGAATGTGCTAGACATGTGGTATTTGAACACAGTTAATGATTTAATGACTTGATGTTGAATCTGACCCGCTCTGTTACGTTGAGGTGTAGTTTTAGATGATTGTGTCATGAGTTATTCTCTCAAGATACTACATCGAATGAAGGGACTAGTAGATGCTTTCCCAGCTTATAGACAGATTAAATCTAGATGTACATTTATGCATTTGACAGATTTAAGACTTGAAGATTTTTAAAAGTCACCAAGACTGCGTTTATTTGATCAAAATACGGTAAAAAAGTAATATTGAGGGATAACTGATACCGTTTTTCAGGGTCCTTGATGAATGGAAAGAACAGAATTTCTTTCAAATTTGAACCTTACATAAAATAATGAATGTCACATTTGATTAGCTTAATATGCCCAATGCTTAAAAATATTTCCTTTAAAGCCCAGTGTTTAAACTTTTGAGCTTTATGCATTTTATCAAGTTCACATTGTATTGCAAAAATGTTTCAGCTAGATGAGTGAATGTATTATTTGCCAGCACTTTACTAAGCTGCTTGACCAATCTTTTCTCAAAGGTCAGAGGTCAAGTTCACTCAAGTTGCAGTGTTAACAGCTCACCACTTTCCATCCACCCGAAACACCCTTCTCGCTGAACGACAGCTGGGCAGTGCGTTTATAATCCTGCCACTTGTTTTTGTGATGTTTCATACGTGGTTAGTTCACATGACTCGACTGCTTTCTGGAAACACAATAGTCTTCTATTTTACCTCTCAGATAGTAGCTCAGTTACATCTTCCGAGGAAGTGTGTGGACATTCTGGCCTGTCAAATCCAGGAATGTGGGACAAAGTCATGCATCAACAGCTAGTTGATAATTTCACTCCGGAGGTCTGGCAGGCTAGTGTGATGGTGGCTGTGACGTACTTCTGTCGCAAAAAAAATGTGCCAGCTCTGAATAACAGAAAACAAGAGAGAAAAACCACAGGAACTTTGACACAGCACAGTGACACTATAGTTTTTCCAGACATTAAGCTGTTAAGAGAGCAGTGACATCCAATAGCTTACAACTGGAAAGAAATGTAAGAACATGTGGCAGGCAGACAACACGTTCTTCTAAAAACGGAACAATGTGCGTACTAGACCTGTGAATGAATAACGGTTCCTAAATACCTGGTAATGCTTCATTTTACTCTAACTGATGTAAAAACATTCAGAGTACCTGTGTGAATCCGTACCCTGAGGCATAGTGGGTGGTGTAATTATCTTTAAAAATAGGCTTATCCACCGAAATCTACCATTTTTTTGGCAAAAAAAAAAAACCTCATTAGACACGCACCAGAAATGTTCAACCTCAGCCCTATTTTTATCAGGAGAAATAGTTCATGTTTGGCATCTTGAAGGCTGACATATACACACACATACAGGAGTGTGGTCTGCACACACACACACACACACACACTAGGGCATAAGGGCATTCTATAAACTTTTATAGTGTTTATATACAGCTAGTTACAGATACACTAACCTAACCCTAACACGAAACTTTCTGCATTATTAAAATGAAAACAGTTAGCAATTAACAGTTTTACAAAGAAAGACGTCCCCATAAGGAGGTTTTGTTAAATTTATCTCACTTCTGGGTAACTATTTGTCCTTAAAATATGGTTGAGTACGTACAAAGATACACAGACCTCACTGTCAGCACCCACTCACACACCTTTTAGAGTCAGCATTCCTAACCGACCCATGAGACTTGAGACACACTAGTGCTGATAAAGGATTAGCCAAGCTAAAGTCAGTTCGATGGACTCTGAGGAGATTATTAGAGTTTCTAAATGTCTTTTTAATAATGCTGTTAGTGCCTTTAAAGTTAATTGTTATCAAGCATTTAAAAAGCATCTTCCAGGAAAAGGGAGCAAAAATATTGCTAACTCATCCCATACAATACATGATGACGATATCATCCCATACAATACATGATGACGATATCATCCGCTAATTTCACACAGGAAACACTGTGTGTGGTCTTTAACAATCAAGAACCATGCTAACTACTCCCTTAGGAGTGAATCCTAAGGGAGCACACTGTATAAAATTAAATTGCTTTGTAAAATTGAACCTGAGCTAAATGCCTCCTTGATTGAATCAATAGTTTATCTAATGTTTATTGTCTTTTCATTGATGTATTGGCTATTCAACAGATACCAATAGCTTAAGACAAGTTAGCATAATTAACCATTTACCCAGTCACTGATTAAAACAGCGCAGCTCTTATTAGGAAGTTAATTATTACATTAATGTCGCTGATGACTGGCAGCAGACTTTTCATTTGTTTGCTAATGAGTGTTCTTTTGTTTGTGTTTCAGATATCAGACGCGCTGCAGGAGAGCTACGCTACATCAGCGTTATGGCAGTTCCTGAGCTTGGGCTATGCCCTCATGCTTTGCCCCTTTGTTATCGTTTTGGGGGGGATGTTCTTCCTGGCCACCGCCCTTTTCTTCCTGGATGATCGCGACAAAGCGGCGAAAGAGTAAGTGACTAGGCCTTTACTCACAGCACTGATAGTGCTAATTCAGTCCGATCTTTTTAGTCATTATTGTGAAAACTATTTAAAGACATGTTTCCATTTCAAGGGTTACCTACTTTACATTCCTAAAAAGGGTTATCGTTTCCCAATTCCCTGTCAATGACAATCCGGAGAATACCGGTTGCCATGGTGATTTTGGTAGCCTTGGCCATCTTTGTGTGGCTGGTGAATTGCCTCAGGTGGATAGTTAATAGTTGATAGACGGACAGAGATCTAGACGTATTCTCAAACAAAGACACTCTGGCTTTTGGAAAAATGGCACTTAACGCGGGTTACAAAGGAGATTATGTAGATATTTCTTTACTCAAATCGTTAAGCATTATGGGAGAGATTTCAAAATAAAAATAAGTACAGTAGGCTAGCATTCGGCAGAGACAAGATAAAGTAATTTTATGAAAGTAGCATTCATGGACAGATTTTGTCCGATGACGACATGAGAGAAATTGAACGTCAAATAAACCCCAATGTTGTCTCTTGCTATTCAAGCTACCCAGACATGTCATTTTATTTTAACATGGGATACATAAGCCATCAGAAGGTAATTTGCCCTATATATGTATATTTAAACAGAGACATTTTAAAACAGACCTTCATCTAAAACATATGCCGGGAAAACCCCATTGCCTTAAAAGGTAAAGACAAACATGATACTCGGACTTTGCGACTCACTTTCTGTTTTGCGGCCGTCTTTTATCAAGTGGATTTCCTGTGTGTGTTGCCACTCAAAAATGACTTCCTTCCTCTCAGCTTGGGGACATTTTTAGGCAGGGTGGTATGTTGGATTACTGCAGAAGATCTTCCCACGATAGGTCTTAGAGACAGCCCAGGAGGTTGACTTTTGTTCTCGACTCGCCATCTATTACAAAAGGCAGTTTAATCATTATAGCCATTTTTCACAGGGAGCTACTCAGCGGGATTATTACATTGTTCTTTTTCCTGCTATACATCATTAGTAGTGGAATACAAATACTACACCATAGATACAAGTCTTAAATAAATCAATCCTAACATGAATAAATCTTGACCAAAAAAAATCCAGCGGCTAGGTTTAAAGGTGTAGCGTCAAACAGAATTATATATAACTGACTATTTTCAAGTACAGTAGGTTTCCCTGAACACTTCCAACTTCTACTATTGGTCAGATAAACAGATAGCCCTCTTACAATTGGTGGAGCCGGTGTTGCTATGCCAAGCTGGTCAGATACTCATACAAACAGAGCAATGGTTTTTTTAGGGAAATAAACCACCTTTCAGTTTAAAATAAATGATGTGACAAAGAACTTAAATTTAGATTGAGAATCTTTCCAAAGCACTATAGGTTGAAGTTTATACAGAAGTTTTACTACACCACTGGTTTCATGCAGCGACTGAATTGTAGCTATGCTGTGTAATGCATGACAGAAGCAGCAGCTACAGATTAAAGCAGATATTTGTGAAGGCATCATACACTATGAGCTTATATCCAGCTGTTATGAGCCTGTGCAACTATACATTTCCAACAAATACTCTTACGTAACACCCTTCTTACAATTTATCATAAGCATTGCATCATCACGAGTCATCATGCAGTCTAAAAATAGAATTTTAACTGTACTGTTTCAGGCCCAGTAGCTCTTTATTCGCAAATATTTCGTTGCATCTATATGGCATTCTTTTTTATCTTCCTCTATTTATGGACACAGCATGCAAAATGAAAGGCGTTCACTGGAGCGGAGGAATATATATTGAGCTTGAAGAGTACTTTATTTCTGAGCCATGAGGGAGCCGTTTATAGCACACGGGAAAACACTGGGCACCCAGGCAGTCATGCAAAAATACACACGCGCACACATTTGTCTCATATCCTTTGCTGCCTGGCATCATTTGACATTGTGTCCGTTGGGACGTACTGTAGATATAAGCATCCTGTGAACTGTGTGTTAAAGCACTTGTAGCCTGTGAAGTGTCACCATTGAAGTTTCCAATAGAGTGACTGTAATTATAAGGCAACTACATCTTGTAGGAAAAAAAAAAAAAAAGAAGTGAAAATGCTCATCAGTGAAGATGATGAGGACAACTTAAGTACTTCTACACAGCATTAGTGTTTCTCGAATTACAAATCTGGATCCTCACCAACTTCTGTCACTACCGTGATGCTCAATAAAACCAGTGCTGTACCTGATTTTACTCAGAGTTTTGCATCTAAATAGTTTTATATCAATAATGCTGCTGTGAGGTTGCCAGACAGGCCCAAGTCCCAAGTTAGCTGTCCTATTATTACATTATCTGGAGAATACAATTTACTTCACCCACTATTAAGAGTCATGTTATGTGAGCTGGTTAAAAAAACAGGGCTATAAAAATAATTGTGATTAATTTCAAGATTTCCAACCAGTTATTAGATCAAATATGGCAAATGTGTTAAAAAATATTGTCTTAACTACATCAAATTAACATCTTTAATTAATATCTGCAACCCAGATTGAAAACCCCTTGAATAAGAGATCCTGCTGATGTGCAGTGTACAATTATGAAACGTATTGCGTAAATATTATATTTACAGTACACTATGTTTTCCCGCATTAATCTTTTCTTTTTTTTTTTCTTCCTCCAGAGTAAACCAGCTTACCCGGCCGCCATCCACAGTTAAGGTAAGACCTCAAATTCCCGCAAAGGCCTCCAACAAAGGCCTCCCGACATTTTCCCCTTACACTGTAATAAAATGTTATCCTGTTGACCTTTTAAAATAGAGAATACAATAGTTCAAGCTTATTTATGAGAAGGTATTCCGGACTGCAAGGAAAGAAATAATAACATACCACCCTTATGAAACTTTGAGGCTGCACACTTAACTTTTATATACCCGATGGTTTACAACACATTGGAATCCTTGTGCATCATAATAGAAGAGAAGAGAATAGAATAGGATAGGCTTTGGGATCAAAGTGAGCAGGTTATTTCATCAGCTGATAATCTCAAATCTGGCTCGTCTTCAAGCCTCTGTTCCTGCCCCCTTCCCCTTTTTCTCTTATCAGCCTCTCACACTCACTGTTATGAGCCTGTTTGTATAATTGCCATGACTTTGTATGCCCCAAAAGAACAGCAAAGCATCAAAAGACAGAGAAAGAAAACATCAGGAAATAGGCTTCCCTTGTTGCCCGTTCTTTTAGGTGGAGGACAATGTGTGTGGGAGACGTACACTAAAAATAACTAGTCCCCTAACTATTCGCACTGAGAGGGCGGATTGTAACCGTTAAATGTGGTCATGTATTTTTGTTCTCCAGACAGGCCCAAGTCCCAAGTTAGCTGTCCTACTCCTCTACAGCACCCGACGCTTTCTAATTAGCAAAACTACCGCTCTTTATTAGGTTAACAGTCTGTACTGACTGCAGTTTAACTAGAAATCAATACAATATCTCCGACAGGATGGGATCGAGGGTTAGCCTTTCAGAGGCATATAAATTAGTATAAATGAGCGTGTGATGACAAGACATATTGCCTCCGTCACTTATATAAATGGTAAAAGTTCTCTGATCAATAGGGGTCAAAGCACAAAGTGGAGAAGAAACCGCATGAGTTACATAACAGTCAGACACCCACACACCTAATATTCGATAAGAAATTATGAGGAGGCCAGTGAAATGACAGTGGGAGTACGAGAAAAATCACTATTGTGACATTAGCCTTGATTAGGGCCAAAGATTTCAGACAGGAAGGGCTTGTGACCAAAGCAATGAGATATTAGAGAGGATAAATGAGAGATAAAAAGGGGAAAGAAATGGAGAAATAGACAACAGCCCTTGCAGATGGAGGACGTGCTATTCACTAAATAGACACTGCTTAGTGAAATCTAGTGGACAAATAATGGCATGATGACAAAATGGACTTTTAGAGAACATCTTGTAATTAAATAATAAAGCACAACCCGATATGTCCTTCAGTTATTTACCCTTTGGGCAGTTAAACATGATTGGATTTCCTAAATGCATATTTTACTCAAAATGAGCTGCAGAGTTATGTACTGTTAAAAGATTTGCAGTGATTGATTGATTGTTCATTTATTTGAGACTCTTATGCTCATCAAGGCTACAAATATTTGATCTGAAATCTAGTAAAACTGTAATATTGAGAAATATTATTCTAATTGAAATAAACTACTTAAAATTTTCATGCATTGTAAAATGTCATTTATTTACGTGATTAGCAGTCACGTGATCCTTCAGAATAATATGCTGATTTGGTGTATCAACAGTGTAATCTGTTAAAAACAGACTAACATGGGTTTGCCATATGAAATTCTGATTTACATTTTTTTTTTTAAATGATCCCCTTCCTAAAATACAAGTTTTACCTTTTAATCTATAAACCCCATTAGTATAGTAAATGGCAACATTTTGTTTACACAAGACAATTTTTTTTTTCACAAACCTAAAAGCAAGTAAAAAAAAAACCCACAAACACAGTTAAAAACCATGAACTTGGAAAAACTTCAGGTTTGAAAGACAAATCCAGCATTAGTCCATAATTACTGAATTTTCAGTGTATGAGTGTGTGTTATCACACAATGTAGAAAACAATGGTTTGTTTAACAGTAGAGAAGCTTCTAGGCCAGATTAGTTGCTGCATAATGATGGATAAATCCCAAACAAGTCCCTGGATGCTCCGTAAACGTCACTGATGTGATTATCTGAGCTTAATACCTCAGTGTTTAACTTACGTTGCATGATCCAAATATCATCACGCAGTACTGCTGTCCTCTGCATCTGTACTATATTAAAATGAAACTAAATAAAATGTCAAGTTTGTGACAGACTTGTGATGACAGTGGGGCAGCTGTGGGAAGCTTACAGAAGCTCAAGTGTGTGTGTGTGTGTAATATTGGTGGTTGGTTTACCTCACCAGCAGCACCAGACAGATGGCTCAGTGGGTACTGAGTTATAATAATTAAAATGAAACATCCTGTTGGGAAGCCAGAGACTAGGATGTTATTGCTTTGAGTTTTATTCAACAACACAAACAGCCAGACTCTGACCTGTCTTTGTCTTTTTCATTCCCTCAGGTTACCAAATGAGAAGGGGCTGCTGCAACGGGATGACAATATGGGCAAGTGGAGGGAGGAAGAAAAAAACAACAGAAGGAATAAAACTAGCAGCTAACTCACTATACGCACACTCAACACACTCTCGGATCGCCGCTATCATATCATCTCTGCTTTTTCGTTTCATCCTGTGAAGGCCGTTCTGAATTCGAGTCGCACCTCGCTTGCCCTGGCAAACCTTCAGCTGGGAAGAGGTCAGCCAATCAGCAGCTGGAGCCCAGCTGTTAATTATGTATATAAAGAGCCACGTGGGTTCCAATGGGTTTAAAAAAAAAAAAGGGGAGGGGGGGGGTGCGCTATAGCGCTCAGTGCCATACTACTGAACACAGCACGGACACATGCTCCCGTCCTGTCACGCTGCCTGTCGATCTGCACCAAGTGCCATAGCATTACATTCCGAATGGGGACCAGTACCATTGCTACTCACAGCCAATAAGGGGCTCGCCAATGCACCACAATCCTGTAAATACAGAACTGAAGGAATCGCTCATATCACATCAAATACCCAAGAAAAACAAGCTAGACGGTGAGCCCTGCCTTAAGAAATCTGGCAGAGGCACAGGTCTGGTCCCTGGTCACTTTACTCGTAAAGATCTTTTTCTTTGCTTATTATTATTGTTTTTCCATTCTTTTTCTTAGCACTTACCATTTTAATGCAGTGCCAGTGAAATCATGCCGTCACGCATGACACCTGAGACCATTGAAATCAATCATTATCTTTTCTCTTCTTGCTCTGACTGTGTGTTTTTACAAATTAAACTGGAGGGACTTCATAAACCATAGCTGAAAGGGACACTGGATTGTAAATATGATCTTTTTATAATGAAGAAACAACATGTAAATGCTTTCATACTGAACTTTACTGAACAGTCTGCCAGGATGAGTCACGTGGTTTGTCTAAGAGGAGAGCAGAAATACTGAAAAACGCTAACAAGCGAACAAAGCCAAGGTTATCGTCACTTGTTTAGCGAGGAATTCCTTCCGCAGTGCCGGGTTACCCACCCTTCATTTTACCTGCGGATAAGATTCACAGGATCAGTCTGTAAGAATGAAAGTCTTTGTATGTTGGCTTACCTTGCTCATTTGGCTTTACATATCCCTTTACTGGAAAATAAGAGACAGATAGGATGATAGTGTATCGCAGCCAAGTTAATTACCTACACTGCAATCCATCCGTTTTCAAAAAGGGAATTTTAACTCAGAGGTTAAGCTAAGTCTGGGTAGTTTTTTTTTGTTTTCGTTGTTGCTGATTCTGTGAAATTTGTGGAGGTTTTTTATTAGCAGAAAACCAATCTTTGAATATGTTGCATACACTAAGAAAAGCACTTTGCTTTTCACTGAATAGTCATGGATGTGAAGAGACAAGAGTCGGAGTGTTAAACTGCAGAAAATATCCTTTTTTCGCTCTTACTGGCCTGTGTGGTTTTGCTTCGGATTATAGTTTGTAATATATGCAATTTAAAAAAAGAAGATGATTTCATCATTAACAAAACGTGAAAGCTTTGACAGTGGCAATAATTTGTATATCTTCATATTTAGCAAGATTTTCTCAGCACACACACTCACCGCTGTCACTTTTCTGCAACCTGGCGTTACCAAATCCGTCTGCGTCTGAAGCCGTTCAAACGTAAATCTGTGCTCAAAGAGAAGGCTTTTTCCCCCATCTTGAAAAAAGCATCTTGCCTATAGATTGATGTGGAAAAAGCCGCTCTGTGTTTTGAAGGTCTGACTTAACGTATCATGTGAAATTACCGTCCCTATTTGCCAGTCATATCCTTTTTAGCTTTCATCATGCCAGGTGAAAAGCCTTTGAATGTGATTCTGTCCGATCCAATGTGTTTACACATGCCAATTTATCTTAATGAAGCTTTTGTATTATTCTTATTATTCTTTTACAGATGTCTTTTTTTCTTTCTTTTTACAAATATGAGTTTTATATATAGACACTATGAAGATAAACTATATTATGCAGCAATTTTAATATATTGTAAACTGCTTTGATGCAATGTATTTATTATGTTTTTAAGTTGTGTATTTGCTACCCTTGCTGATAAGATGGAATAAGGGGAAAAAATTATGTCATAGATATTATGTACAGTTCCGTTTTTGGTTTAAAAAAAAAACGCCTCCTTGTCACAATTTGAAGAATCTCTCAGTTGTTCCATCTCAGAGAACTGTGTTTTCACAGGAGCCGATTATTTTACTGATTCACACAGAGCATGTATTGTGTATCAACATGTTTATTAGACCAATGAACTAATACTATACCTGATTTATTTTGCACAAGCAACTGGGTGTGAATAATTTGCTGATCAGGGGGTTTTCTCTTAATGTCTAATTCAATAGTTCTACACTGGCATTTTGTAAGTGCTAGCTTTGAGGGATTATTACCCATTCACTGCCTGGCTACTAGCTTATCAAAGTTATTTTACGTGCTGTCAATGATTATATGATTATGGTTTATTTGTTTGTTGAAAGGCAACGCTCTCGGTGATCTTGATCAGATGAACAACTGGCTTAATGTTTGTAAAGCCAAGTTCATTTTATTAACAAAACGTTACTGCTAATGAGCAGTTTTATGAGATCATTTTAATTGCTGAATCGTGAGAGTTGAGTATTTCAGATTGCACATTTTCTTGTTATACAAGAATCCTGTAAAGATGAACCTATTTCTGATATCAAGCAGAAATTAAATGGTGATTTTATTTTTTAGAGCAAGTGTGATTATAAAGAAAACTATCTAGGACGTTTACTGTGATGCTCCCACAGGGATATACACCTATATGTAACTGATCAAAATAAACTTATTTAATCAAAACAGATCAATAAAGTGTCTTTTTTTTGTTGTTACATTATTACAAGAGTGCACTTGATTTGTCATTTTAAGGCAATGCCTATAATCAATAAGATTACATCATTTATTCATTATTTTGTAACATATACCATAATCCAATATTAATTCATGTTTTTAAATTATAATGCAGTTTTTAAAAAATGCAAAAATGTCATTTAAAATCGTGCTTTTGGTGAGAAATATCAATTTTATTCAGCAAAGATGTACTAAATTGACCAAAAGCGACACTAAAAACATTTATGTTGTTACAAAAGAAAATTAAGTTGTAATAACAGGAATACATTACATATTAAAATACATATTTTAAATGTGTTAATATAGAAATTCGTAATAACATTTCACAGCACTACTGTATTTGCTGTAATTTTAATTAAATAAATGCAGCCTTGGATGAACATCAGTCAAAAATATTGCAAAATCTGTCCATTCTTGGATGATCCTTCTATACTACTGATTCACAAAGTGATTAGAAGCAGGATATCCAGGCTGAGAGCTACACTCCTACAGCACATGAATGGGCTCTAATGTCACAGAGCCCCATTAGCACATACCTGGGGGGACAGAAAGGAGACTTTCAGTGCTCTGGAGCAGGAAGCCCTCTCTCTTCCTCTCTTTCTGAGCTAGTAGGAGGGGAGGGGAGGGCAGAGCGAAAGGTTTCATTTTCATCGGTTAGTGTAAGAGTCAGCCCAGGTTTTGGGGGACTGGATAAAGTCTAGCATTGTTTGGAGAGGCACACTGCACCTCTGTTGCTCAGCAACTGTTTCTGTGATGCCAGAGAAGAAGAATGTAGATGGAGAAGGTCACCGGTATGTTGACAAGACACGAAACACCTACACAGCCAGTGACTGTTGCTGAAAATATGAGAAAATATGCTTAGCAACAGCTGTCACATTCATCCACATTACTGATGAAAATACAATATTTGCTCATGGTGTGACCCGAACCGCACATGAAAGCAAATCGAGAAAGTTCACAAATATCTGCAACCGAAGCCACAGCTGAGTACAGAATTACCTCAGGGCTTAAAAACTTCTGAAAAGCTCCTGTAGACACTAACTCGCCAACAAAAACACACAAAGAACAGAAGACCCATAATAGCCAAACATCTCCAAAAAGTCAACCAATAATGATGAGGTGTTTCCAGCAGTTAAACGCCTCAAACACCCCAAAACTGCTTGCTGTGGCTACATTCAATCAGAAGTATTGATCACAAGAGCTTTTCTAATCACAAGTGACCCCTTCTAACCTTTGACAGGAAGGTCCTTATCTAGTTTAATGGAAACATCTCAACGTTTGACTAATTTACAAGCTAACCATTCGATTTCGGCATTACACACTAAAGACGATCTGTCTTACTGACAGCCGTTTCAATATTTACATTTGTAAAATGCAAATTAAAAATATTCAGAATCCTGACATGAATGGAATATATGTTGCATGTCTACTGGTAAAATCAAACTGGCATTCGATATTTGGATTTAGACTGAAATAAAACAGCTGTATTGATGAAGTGAGGAAGACTGTCACTCTACACTGGACACTGAACTCTGATAACCTGACCGAAACGCACTGGCCAAGCAAACCAAACCTAATTCAGGCATGACACCATGAGAAAACACTGTCAAAGTCAACAGAACAGTGGAGATCTGACAGGAAACTCTAGGGTGTAGACAGGATATAATGGTTCCTTATACTCAGCAGGAAAATCAATGTGGCGATTTCTTTTCCATGGGACTGTTAAAACATTCCGTGGGCCAAAGAAACAAAAAATAAAAACAAGGGTAATTTTAGGGTCAATTATAAGCTTAAGCAAATAGTTGTTGAGGCACGTGTCAATTTCTGTTTGGTTATTTTGACAAGTGGCTCTTTTAGGCTATTTTGATAGTTGGAACATTGAATCCAAGTACTATAAGCCTCAGAACACACAAATCTAGTTCAAGACCTTTGTTGGCCATTAAAACTGAGTCGAGAAAAGCATATGGAAAGGATAATATATTCAAAAAATGACACTTCTATCTACGGAAGTTCTAATTTTGTATTAATAATGTATTATAATTTTTTCCCATCTTGTTTTCTCGTGATCACGTCTTATTTTTCTCGTTATCTCGACATAACAAAAGTTGTTTTCTCGTTATCACAATTAAAAAAATTTTTCTGGTCTCAACTAAAAACTCATTTGAAGGAAGGAAGTTTGATTTAACAGCAAATCGAAATGCGAACAGAAAGAAATCAATAGATTTAATAATAATAATAATAATAATAATAATTTAGCCTATTATTATAATTTTGTTTTGTTTGAGAAACGTAAAACAAATGAGCTTATTGCTTTCATATTTATTTCACATGCCTTGGCAGCCTTGATACTTTAGTCTGATTATATTTAATTGCATATTATTTAATATTAAATTATATCTTTAGTTGTTCTTCTGGGTTGAATTCCAGGCTTTAGGAATAGATTGCTCTGCGGGTTGGCCTGCATGGTGAGCATAATGAGCTCAGATGGGGAAGACTGTACACTACCTCTTGTTGTATTTATACGTATTAAATAAACTCAAATTTCTTTTCGATTGTTTCATTGAAGTAGACCTTTTAGGCTGCCTATAGACATAAGAAGGCAACACAAAATACGTTTTAAATAGTATATTTCTATAATTTCAGCAGCGTGCAGATAATGCTGCCTGGTGTTCTTATGCCGGACACGCAAAGAAAATTAGGTCGTGATAACGAGAAAATTAAGACGTGATCACGAGAAAACAACTTTTGTTATGTGGAGATCACAAGAAAATTAAGACGTGATCACAAGAAAACAAGACGGAAAAAAATTATAATACATGGCTGCTTAGAACTTCCGTATCTATCATCATTTACATTCACTCAAAACATGTCTTTCTTATGTGGAAGACAAAAGAAGATATTTTAAAGATTATTTTCTGTGTTTTTTGTACTTTGAAAGAACACGAGACAATATGTGACCCTGCACCATAAAACCAGTCATAAGGGTCCATTTGTTTAATCAGATTTATACATCATTTGAAAAAATAATAACACATAAAATAATAAGCTGAATAAATAGGCTTTTCATTGAGGTATGGCTTGTTAGGATAGGACATTATTTGGACAACTATTAAAAAATCTGGGATGTGAGGGTGCAGGAAAAAAAGAAAGAAAAGGAAAAAATGGTCAAAAAAATAAAAAAAATTCTTAGCAATGTATATTATGAATCAAAAGTTAAGTTTTGATATATTTACTGTAGGAAATGTACTAAATATCTTCTTAAAACATGATCTTTAACCCTTGTGCATCAATAAAAAAATATAACACCTAAGTACATAGTGGACAAAAATGTCCATGTAAAAAAATTTCAGCACAGACTTAAGTTTGGTCTCATTTTAAAGAAGAAGATTATTGCTACCGTTAAAAAAAAATGAAACCAAAAAAAGTTATAAAAGTTTGTTTTTGAAAATGCTTTATGAACAATATTTTATAGAAAATCTGTACTTTATGAAGCATGTTGTACTGTAAACATGTTAAAAAATCAAAGCCATACATCTAAACAAGTTGTGTTCCAAATTTGAGGTTGACATCTTTAAAAAAAATTAGCTTTCAGTAATATTTTGTTTGGGCACAATAACAAATTTACCCATTAGACGCCAGTAATGATTTGCGATATACAGTAGAGTTTTTCTCTCTCAGATATTACAAGCACACCCAATTTTTTTCATGACACAAATACAAACCACACTCCGACATCCCACACAATTATAGCTGCATTATTTGTCCAAATTGGCTCTACAATACACTGAAGCAGAAAACAGGAATAAAGCGAGTATTTGCTTTAAAGACCAAAAAATGTCACCATCTGGTTTATTAAAGTTCCAATAAAAATACACACCTAAGCCAAAATTTAAGCAGTTAGCATTAACACAGGCAAAATTAAAAAAAGCTTAAAAAAAATCTAAAATGCAAATAAGGTTGCACAAGAGTTAATATCCTAGTGATTTTTGGAATAAAAGAAAAATGGATCATTTTGACCAATACAATGTGTGGTTGGGTATTGCTACAAGTATACCTGTGCTACTTAAGGCCGGTTTTGTGGTCGAGAAACACATATATGTTTAATTTTTCATGCTTTTCTGATTCCACTAACAACCTCATTGATTATTATTTGCATTCAGAAAAAGCAGCATTCAAAATATATTCAGATATATTTAATCAGATAATATACAGATTTGGAAGTGGGTGTGGGTGAGCAAATTAATTTGATTTTTTGAGTGAACCATCCCTTTAAAAACTCAGCAGAAACTACTCCGGAGGTCTTGAAAAGTTACATATCAAATAAATAGTTTTCACTTGTAGTCTTAATTTTCAAAAAAAAAAAAAAACAGCACATAATACACAGGCAATGTTTATCCAGATGTAGATTATCCACTTGACACTTGAATGTAGCGCCTAGTACAACATTTAATACCTTACGTAAATACAAAAACATGCAGTGAACCCCTAAAAAGCAGTATGTAATTAGTGTGAGGGTATGTAAGGTGACTGAAACTTCACTAGCCTGCAACACTAGAAAGAAAAACTTCCCCTGCACTAGACTACACCAGCAGCTCAGAAATCTGTGGAGAGCCGCTATCTGATTATGAATAAAATCATTCCGCACACGTTTTAGTGCAGTCAGCGTATTTGCTATTCCTCCTCAAACGCCAAAGACCAATACAAAAGGTCAACGCTAAGAATAGCACCCTACAACACAGAATTCAACATAATTGTGCATTTAGGGACTAAAATAACACATGCTTAGCTTAAAAGCACACTTCATTAAATATAGAGACAAAAAGGGAAGACGCCACACTCTGTGTCTTTACTCATTAATAAAAAGGGAAGGAAAGACAGAGAATAGCAGATGAGAACAGATCTCCTATCTAAAAATAAAGCCCGGGGGACAAAGTCAAACTCATTCACAGAATCATGCTTTCAGCATAATGGAGGTATCCAACCATATATCTTTAATAAAAAGAACTGCTTTTACAGATGCCGTTCTCTAAAGTCAGACAGAACAGCAATATGAACAGCTGAGGCCTATACACTAATTAAATAAACATTCTCACCTGAATATTAAAGTTTCCACTAATAACACAATTTTTTGCTGAGCTAGATTCTCGCAAATGACATATGGCTCAAAAAATGTGGGCTGGACATTGCTAGTTCATTAAAGGTCCCATAGAATGCATTGAGAGAATATTTTAAATTGTTCTCTGATATGTACATAGAAGGTATGTAGCTTAG
>JAUMHQ010000053.1:6909111-6919870 GCA_032361165.1 Enteromius paludinosus | reverse complement strand
ATGTTATGTCCATGTACTGAACTGTTTTTATTCAACCATGCCAAGGTAAATTCAGTTTTCCATTCTATGGCACCTTTAAATATTTTATATTCTTACCTGGATAATATCTAAGAGCTCACCTAACATGTGCAAACATGTAAACACGCAATACCCAGCAATATTTATGCTCATATTTAATATATCCTGCCCCTTTCTTGTGCACATTTTGGGTGCGTGAATGACATGACATGGATGCCTCGCAGGCCTTTGCTTATCCCATACCCCTATCTCTCTACCACTTCACCTCCTGTCAGTTGTGATCTATCCTATCTAATAATGGCAAAAACCTAAAATAATATTTTAGAACGTAATAAAAGATATTACAACAGTCAAAAGCAGACAGAAACAGAAGAATACAGGTAAACAGAAGAACACAGCACTCTTATGATGAACTCATTATCTTCAGCACTAATGCAATTACGAAGCTTATAAGCTTGGCAATTCAGACTGACATGCTAAATTAATAGCCAGTTTAAAAATTACTTTTAATTTTCATGCCACCTTGAAACACGTTCATTCACTTATGAGCACGACACGGACTGCAGTGTAATGCAATGTGTTGGTTATAAGACATTTTTGTAGAGGTGTGTGTGTTTGATGGACTAAGATGTGCAACCTAATTAACTTGCTAATGGCCTCTTTAGCACCGATGCTCAGGATGGATTGTACAAGTGTGTCTCGCTTCAGGCTTTTAAAATTATGAAAGCCTTGTGGTGTGTTTTAGGACCATTTATGAATTCTCGCATCGCGCATGCTGGCTCTGCGTCTTTAAACACAGGCTGATCACACTAATCAGCTGCAGTGCGCCACTCTAACAAGACTCAAGTTTACGCACTCTGTGGCTTTTCCCATTCATCACGATGCACATGCATCTTAATGAAAACAGCACGCTACATGTGACTCATTCCCAGCACTTCATGAGCTCCTGCAGTGGAATCGACCAACTAGAGCATGTATGTATAGCCTACTCAACATATGAGCCCAGCTGGAAATGTGCCAGGAAGACAAATTGTGCAAAACATGTACATTCTTCTGTTGTTATTGTTTAAAGGAATCAAAGATTAAATGAACCTTTTGTGCCAGTAGATCTAAGATTTTCACATATTTTCACATATTATTAAGAAAGCTTGGCCTAAAATGTATGCATGCATACATCAAAAACAATCCTTTTGTTGAAATCTGTGTATATAGCTATATATATATACATGCACACATACACACATATTTTATATATATTTTAGTTTGGGATGTTTTAATTTTCTAAAGAACTTTAATATGCTTATGATGATTAAACATGCATTAAAAATTAGCAATAATGTCAATTTAATAATGTGATTTATTCCTGCATTTTTTTGCCATATATGATAGCAAACAAAAGTTTATTTATACAGTAAGCATAAATAGCACTAGAAGTTGTGAATTCTAAATGAAAATAGCAATAGATGCTATTTACACTAAGTGTGAATTGCTATAAATTCTACTACCACTATGTTGAAATATGCAGGATTTTCAGCTATTTATAACCCATATTGCAAATAGTGGCAATTATCCGCACCTCAGTATTGTATATGCAACAATAAAATTTTTAGTGTAAATTATTAATTTAATTCAAATTATTAAATGAATGCCACCTTATCGGGACAATAAAGCCTTTCATACACCTACCCTAACCAGTACTTTATTTTCAACTTTACAATTATTTATAATTATTTCCTTCATTTTTACTGAAAATAAAATGCCTTTCCGATGTGATACGAGATTTGAAAAGGAAGAATAAAAAGTTGACTACGGCACGGGTGTTACCACCTACGCCGAAGAGCTCTTATTTAACTAGATTCTTTTGTTGTGCTGACTAGCCCAATCACACGTTGGTGGGCCAATTTAGTGTAAATAGCCTCTGCCATTATTTAAATGTACGACATATTCTATGGCACAATATCATATTCATGTAAAGCAGGAATCCCGCATGCTTCCGTGTTATCAACACCTGTCATGCTCATTAATGCATTATTCATGCATAGCTACACATGGCCCAACTCTGCTAATCTGGTCTTTTACAGGTTATGAGGATTTCTCAGTCTCGATAACGCAGGGAGGAAATTTCTTTCTCAGTCACCCAGCTTTCCACACTTTTTCGAACAGATTTTCGATATACTCTGTTAAATGCTACAATAACATTCAGAAGAGAAATATCTCAGTCCCTGGCCATGCCAAAAAGTTCTTTGATGACAAATTGCCTTCCTTCCTCATGAGGAGAGAAGAACACTGCCTCTGTGCGCCGAGGCCTGCTGGGCTCTGACGGATAATATGGTTCCATGCTGAAACTGAGTTTAACCCCCAGATCACCTTAAAATACCTTCCTTTCTCTCTCCCTTTCTTTGCTCACCGCACGAATGCAGACCTGAGTCACTGAGTGTACACATAAGATTCACAGTTTTAACTATAAATTAAAAAAAAATTTAAAAAAGAATATACTCTCATTCTAAATATCTCATAAGAGTTGCTGGTCCCCATTGACTTCCATAGTATTGGGGGAAAAAAACTATGCAAGTAAATGGGGACCAACTAAAAGAGACCTATCCCACTTAAGTATCCCATTTAAGTAATTTTCTGTCAGGACTCTTATCTGTCTAATTTTTTAATCCTAAACACAACATAAATGCAATGCATAGTTAAAAATGTGATTAAAACACGTGAAAAAAAATATATAGGCAATTCCTTCATATTAACAGTATAGTACCCAATTTGTTTCCCCTTTATTTGACTTTTCTTAGAATTTATCATATGTAATTAAACATATAAAAGATTAAACGAAACTTTAGTCATTGTTGCTCTCTATTATTCACACAATCATGTAAAACTGTTTATATAAAGCATTAGCCACTCAAGCCGGTTGAGCAACATGACTGAGTACAGTGACCCCACATACCATGACCAGCGGTCCTTCAACTCCACAGGCACTTAACCCTATTACACTTACACTAGTGTACCAATCAGATAATCACTCATTCACAAAGAAAACAACTTGTTACATAACTGAAAGTGATTTTATAATCAAAATGACTTACACACACAACTCAGCTATTCTGTTCTTTCAATTTGAGCCTGCTCTCTAAAGCACCATTATGAAAATTGAGTTTCATCAGCCTGGGAGCGATGCAACTGTAATGACAATAGAGAGAGAAGCAAATGAGGGGGAAAACTGTTTACACTGTCTTGTCACACCCCTGCAGCAAAATCTCCTTCTAACGCTGCAGCACCGAGATCTGCCACACACATCAATGGGAACAAATGGGGGGCTATTCTGGTGATGTGTGTGTGCGTGTGTGTGTGAGAATGCTCTCTCAGCAGTCTCCTGTAGGCTGCACTTGACTGGGAAAAATTAAAGGATTGCAGTAAAAGCCGCAAATGCAAAGCCGAAGAGTGAGTGAATAAAAAAACGCTATATGTGACCACCACGCTGAGTAAATATTTTGTATATTTTCCATTTGCACTGGAAAATCCAGCTGCATCTTCTGAACTTCGGGTGACAGTTCAGAGAGTAGAGTTACCGTGACAACTGCAATGCATCCTCATACAACAAAAGAGGACCGTTTGGGCAGCCACTAACTCTTGTCTATGTCTCTCTAATTTACTGTCAAGGAGAGTGCTACACATATAACAGCCACATTTTTATATTAAGATAAAAGTCATTTCTGCCACTTTTGATCAATTTAACACATTTTTGCTTAATTTTATTTTAGTTTTTAAATCACTGATCCCAAATGTGTCCATATATAATATATACTATATATGTAGCAATCTATGTAAATGAATCCAACTTTTCTGATCTTCAAAAGTGCAACCGCTGCAGAATGCCACTTCTGAATTTATTAATCAGCTGGCTGACCTCTGAACACTGGTCAGGTTCAGGCACTAATTCTGTCAAAGGGTCAAGACTTGGCTAGCTAGTAGAGTCACTACTGAAACTGCATATTCTGTGGTGAAGAAAGCTATTTCTTTAATGATTATCACTAAAAAAGTATGCCTGTTATGACAAAACACATTTTAGAAGCTAAACTAATTTCACTTAAGGATGAAAATAGAGGAAAACAAAAAAAAGTGAAACAAAAATACATCAATAAATTCAAAAGACCAGCACTAAATTAACTTACGACATAAAATGCCATAATGATAACATTTTCATGTTATAAATATGACATTCTTTCTCATAACTTAAGCTTTTTATCTAATAATTATAAACAAGTATGTCATCATTTCAAATGTTTTTTTCTATCATAATGTTTTTTTGTGTGTGTGTGGCAGAAATGGACTTGTAATGTACATTATATCAGATCTCTCTTTGTACATACGAAGGGCAAAAGTCAAAAATAAAAATGGAAATGGCAATGCCAGTGGATTTAGAGTGCATCAGTTTTATTCTCATAAGCATTTATCTTACACATTATTTACACACTACATCTACAAAAGAGTCCTGTGATCTGCTACAAATAGATTCCCACACTAAGTGCCTAAATCACACTTTTTTTTTTTTTTTATCTGAACCAGAGCAGAAACATTCTGTGTACTTCTCCCTGCTAAATATAACACGGCAAGCTGTGTGCGAGCATGAATGAAGCTCAAACATTGCAACTAACTCCTGAGGGGAGGATCACAGGCACACACCTGGATGTTTGTGTATCTGCCAGTGCTTGGTGTCCATGAGTGTGAATGTTTGGCTGCACAGGAGAGTGTGTATTTGTTTGAACAGCACATTTGTAAAAGTACCTTTTGGAGATGACAGCATCTAAAGATAGCCAGCAGCCAGCATAAGGAGAGTAGATCGAGACTGTGGAGCAAGATGGAGAAAATGGCACACATTAAAGAAGGCAGATCATCAGATCATGATGGATGCAATAAAAAGGAAAATTATAAGCCAGTTATATCAAGTATACAAAATAATACAACTCTAAGAATAAAAAGAACAGATGTTGACATTTTTGGTTGCCCATCTAATGCTAGGGTGTTCTGGGAGGTTGCCAGGACATATCCAGTTTCTACAGCATTAAGAGCATTTTTAGCATAATGCTGTGCTGTTGCTAGGCTGTGGTGTCTTACTAGCTCATATTAAGGCTTGGATATCTTCATCTGTGTTTTATTTTTGAGCACCAAATGAGTCATATCTCTTTGAACACCTGTGCATATTAAGCTGCATGACACAATATTCATATACACATACAGCCCTAACCCAGTCTGTGCAAGCACCACTAATGAGAAAGAGGTGAGGTGAGGAACAGCAAGCAGAGGTAGAACAGGGTGTCCTCAGTAAAGACGGATGCTGCGGTTCTCAGAGTTTTATGAAGACGCTTGTTTCTAGGGAGAGTAGATGATGACAGCTGCTTAACACAACTTTTGTCCACCTGTGCAGCCTCCTTAGGGAGTTCATCCCTCTTATACTCATCTGAGATACAGCAAAAGACCTGCATTAAAGAGCCTTTACACAAAATAAGGGGTCACGTTGTCAGTGAAGAGTGCATGTGGTGGTTTATGTCAGGATGACCCACGCAGACTGATGCAATCTGCCGGGGTCTGAATGTTCAATCCCTGAGCGAGAGCACGCACTGGTACCCCACATAACACACAGATGGACCATGGTGAAGAACAGATTGCTTCATACCTCACTGTCCTCGAATCCAGCAAGACACACAGCATTGCATAACACACATCCCAAACACAGAATTTTAACTGATCAGACACTGACCGAAGTTTGAACGGAAGACTTACATTTGCAAAGAGAATGCGACTGGATTTTTATTGAAATTCTAAATGGAACGTCACCAATCAGACAGCAATCTGTTCAATCAAGTAAATATGCAAATAAGGGTAAATAGTAGGGATGCATTGGTATTCAAATTCTGGCTGATGCAGTATGGTGACAGCTAATCACTTGGCAGTATTACACTGCCATTCAAAAGTCTTGGGCAAAACAAAAATGCAACATTTCTCGAGCAGCATAATAATAAATATTGTTCAGATGTTGTATTTCAAGACATTCGTCAGGTTGTCCTTTTAAGCGAATTTCTTTTAAGCATGCGTCGATAATTCCAAAACCAACCTCTGATAGCAGATGATTGCAGTTATTAATGAAGTTATTGGAGAGGGAGGGAGAGAAATTAAGCGTATTAATTACCTGAGTATGTGCGTCCTTCAATGGTGTTCGGTATAAGGGTCTCTTCCTCAAGAACAGTCTTCAAAGCAGTTGTCGTGTAGGCAGTGTTTTCAACTAACCTAATTGAGATAAAGTAACCAAAGGAAGGTGATTTGTTGCTAAATAAATGTAAAAATGTGTTATTAGTTTAAAAAGTTGCTAAATTTAACACCAAAATTACTATTTGCTTAGTTGTTTGCTTACACAAATACGCGCGAATTTGAGGAGATGTGTTTTCCGTACACAATAAAATGGAAATAACACGAAAATAATTTGTCGTTTTATCTTGCTGTTTAGTAAAGTGCTTCGGTCAGTGTCATGTGACTTTTCGTTATTTGGCTGTCGTCTCTAAAAGGGACCTTAAAAAAATGAATCGTTTGGCGAAGTGATATGGACATATAAAAACCTGCCGGGAACTGCTTTAACCTCATTAGCCAATCAGATTTAATAATTCAACAGCGTAACAACAAATACTATTTTGAAAAACCTAATACTGGTTGGTAACTAATGTAGCAACGACATTTATTATGCATATTAGAAAGACAGCTCATCTTTAATACACTCATGACACAGCAGCAGCAGGAGTGTCATTTAGCCACAACTCTCCATTTCTCCACACGGTTCCCTACAGATATAGACCTCCTGCTATAAACTTGAGTCATTTTCAATTTCCCATCATATCTGTTCTGCATTATGATTCCAGCAGACACTTCTGTGATGCCAAATAAGTGGATGTTGGGAGGGCTGCCCAGAGATATGCAGCAGGAGACTGAGAGGGATTTGTGGGATACAGATGACAGATTAATCCTCCCGAGTAGAAGGGAGAAATGAGGAGAGTTATGAAACATCACAAATATCTCAGGTGAGGCAGCATAAGGGAGCAGCAAGGCTCCTTTTTCCCTTGATCTCTCATGAAAGTGATTTGTATTCCAATAATGCTCCCTTAAAGGGATTTTTCAGCGCACTACGTACAAAGTCTAAAAACGAAGAGGAAGAAAAAGTGGGTCATGATTTGTCAACCTAAGAAAGCAAAAAATAGTTTTTTTTCCTCTGGCCAGTCTACGACCTAAAATAATCATGCAAGAAAAACTCCTCCAGTCCATTAGTCTTAAGAAACAGTCAAGTGTCCCCTTAATGGTAGCGGATATCATAACTTTAAGGGATCGCACTGAAGAAACTAGGCCCGGATGCAGTATAGCTTTCCAATGCTTTCCCTTCTCACTGCCATTTATCCCGACATGTTAATGGGAGGTTTTGAATTACAGCCTTATCTCTGGGACGCTGGAGAGGAACGGGGAGCATGCACACTACCCTCTCAGACCTTTCCAATTTATATACCTTTGATTTCATCTAACTGGCCAGATTCATCCAAAGCTCTTTTGAGACGGCCGGCCAGCCAGCCAGCGCCGTCTACTTAATGTGTCTCCAAGGATTATCTCTTATGTTTTCTCCTCCATTTTAAAGCAGTCTGCTGTTTTGTTAGTCATGGTTATTTTTTAACAGGCAGACATGCTGTTAATGGAAGGCTATGTTCGCTCATGCGGCATACGGAAACGTTGCTTTGTAACCTCAGACATGACGACGACTGTGTGAGGCCATTTTGCCAAGATTTACCCCCCAAAAAAGGTCCACTGTCTATCTATCCATATATTCATCACACTGTGAATGAACTGGCTTGTCTTCTGCTTGGTTAGCAAAGACCAAACATTAAAACCTCTGGGTTTCTAAATCTCACTCTGGTTTTGTTAAGTACATACAAAACATGCGCACAGCGCCAGAACGTTGACAAACATCCTCTTTCAAAAGAATATTATACAAAAGAAACTTTCTGCTACACTGATTAAGGTTAGAAAAGAGACATACATGTTCCCTATAAAAAAACTGCTTAATATTGATTAAATGCTGCCACCTAGCCAAGCACTGTAATACTACAACTAATTAGTAGCCAGTGCAGAACAGAGACATGTCAGAATAGAAGTTACCTAAAGCTATTTAAATGTTTTCATTAATCGAATACAAGCAGAGACAAGATCAAATAAAAATATTAGATTAAAAACAAACTAAAACGTAAACTAGAAAGGTTACTTTGCTATAATATAAATAAATACTAGGATGACCAATTTGTCAGTTTATGGTCAAATAATTTTATTTCATCTTTTGGTTGCCATGTTATACAGCCAAACAAGAAGAAATTATTTTTTTCATTCAATGCAAAACATATAAAATACCAATACCAAGTAGCAAATAAAGAAAAAGATAAAGATAAAGCCTGAGGGTATGGACACCCAATTGCTTGCTTAAACACTTTTAAGAGACAAGGTTGTAAGAGTAAATGGACTTCACAGGAGTAATGAATGGAGACACCTCTTCACAGCTTTTTTTATTACGAAGTGTCCATCTGAGAGGATTCTGAAAGAAGAAACAGAAAGAGGAAGATGTTACAAAATAATTTTAAATCTGGGCTGTCATTTGGCTGAAGTACCACAACTGAAATACAGCAAGACTGCAAGTGTAATAATGCTTTTATACAACACTTCTACTACTCTTCTACTAAAGTTGCATAAAAACAGTGTATAAAAAATTGGGTAGCATTTTAGTATGCCTATTATTAACATTAGTACTTATAAACCACATATTTTGCATGAAGAGAACTGAACCTTAACTTAAGTGTGAATAAGAGTAGATAAAGTAATTTACGGTTTTGAAACTGTCATTTTTTTGTGGCTCCACAAATAAAAATAATTCCAACAAAGGCAAAGCAGGATCAGTTGTGGAAACAGAGTATGTCATGACAGCCACAAAGAAAGGCAAGTGGCATGAAAATCCCCAGTGCTATTGGACTAATTAATAAATAATGTTACCTTAAGAGTTATATAATGTCCTCTTGTATATGTACAGCTCTAAAAATACCTTTAAAGCATGTGCTTGCTGGAAAAAAAGTCATTGTAAAGATATGACATATGAGCCCTTGTTATAAGACCCCCAGGAATCACGGGCATGACAAGCAGAGATGAAGCTCACGTGTTTCATTGAAGAGGAAGGAGTCCTGGTACTCTTTCATGTACTGTGAGGATCTGGACTCATCCAGGAAGAGAGAGTAGACCCTCTTAATGTCCTCCACTTGGACCTCAGTGCCCTATGAGAAACGAACAGCCAGTCAGACCAAAAATGCTTCTTTTAATATTTTCTTGCAGCACTAGCCAATTTCCATGTGTTGGCGGCATTACCCGGCGTTTGCGGCACACCAGGCCTGCAGTACTGATGAGCTGGATGGCATAACGCAGTGAAGTCTCCTGTCCGATACGTGTTAAAACTGTGTGTGCCTCCTCACTCAGCTCGACATCTTCCTCCTCGCAGCTGGAACACAAACACACAATGTATGGTGAGAAGGAACAAAAAAACCTCACAATACTGCATATAATTTAACGCCAAAAATGCTCTCACCGAATCTTCAGGATCTGTCTGGTCTCTTTCTCAGTATAGGGGGAGGTTGCAATGATTAGCAGACGATCAAGCATGTCTATGGGAATACCATGAGGGCTCTGGTAATTGGTGCCTCTAATACTGTAAAAATGAGACATCAGTGAATGATTAGAAATGATCCACAATTAATGATAGTTGATGCATTAATTGGTTGAGTTGTGTTGATGTTGTGTTTGTGTGTATACCGGGTGATGCCTCGGTTAGTGGCCATGATGAGTACAGGTGATAGATCACTCTCAAGAGCTCGATTCAGGAACGAAAAGCATTCTATGTCCAACATGTGGACCTCGTCTATGAAGAGAACCTGCAAGCACAAGAAGAGTTTCCTTTGCAGACATAATTGATATCTAATGTGTGAAGGCTAAGACACCCGTCTGAAAATACATGACGCATTATTGCCATGATAACATTAAGGGTTAATAATGTAGGGCATACTTGGTGGAATACACAAATAAGATTGTTTTCTTCTTGATTACAACATCCTGTTTGTCAGTTTAAAGTCTTGTGGCATTCATTTATTTTATTTTTTTTAATTGAAAATATGATTCACATGTAGTGAGAAAACAGTTTTGAATAATTATAATCATTCAAATTTTTATTTGTAAGTTATGAAGAATACTTGACAAAAATATTTATGTGCTTATGCTTTAACGTGTTTTTAAGCTTTAGAAAGATTACTTGATCTGTGTTCTTTCCAAAGCTTAAAAAAAAAAAAAAAGATTTAAGATTTGCAGCCAAGGGATATTTTTATGGGGCAATTCTTCAATATTATTTTATTGAAATATGTATTAGGCTGTTGTTTTTTTAAAATGAAGAAAACTTTTTACTAACACTCTTTTTAAAAACATAGTAAAGATTTAAATGAAAGTCACAGCACTTTTTTTCTCAGTAAGTGTCAAGTGTCAATATCTGGAAGGTTTGAAGTAAAAAGTCCATTCTCAGTTCATAAGCTGGCTCTCCAATGAAGGGAGAGGGAAGTGACAAGTGGCCAGGTATGGTTTCCCATACTAGGAATTAGTGCTCTGCATTTAACCCACCCAAGTGCACACA
>JAUMHQ010000053.1:6878763-6902858 GCA_032361165.1 Enteromius paludinosus | reverse complement strand
ACATGGACATAACATACTGTGAGTCTCAAACACCATCGTTTCCTACTTCTTATATAAATCAAGTGTTTGCAAAAGACAACTGAAAAACGGTCAAATGTCAACACAACACTGACTATCGACCCAACCCAAGTTCCCACACACCAGATTTGTACGACACTGGCGCATCCTCCAACTCCGGGCAGCCTTCCTTTTTGGTCCCACTTGCCATTTCTACACGTACAGTATTATGACCTGCAGCACTCACTCAACAACGTAGACACCTCAACTGTTTTGCGCGAAAGGGAAACACACTGACGTCACATACGGGGCACGAGGCTACATTGCGCATGTCATGAACCGTCACACCGTGAGACGCCTGCATGCACAGTGGACCAACTTCATTTTTGCGATGCTACAAGAATACTTTTTTTTTTTTTTTTACAAAGAAAACAAAAATAATGACTTATTTTCTAAAATATATATATAAAAGCTTTAATGTATCTGCCGTAATCATCTTTGTTTGTACGCGCATGTACGGAATCTGCCGCTGTTTACGCCAAGAGGAAAGCTTATGCAGTAATATTCTCTAAAATGGAGGAAGACATAAGTCACATGAGAATGAGTGGAAAAAAATATCTTAATTTGTGTTCCCGAAGATGAACAGAGGTCTTATGGGTTTGGAGCGACATGAGGAGGAGTAATTATTGCTTAAATGTTAATTTACGGGCGAACTAACCCTTTAAAATAAACTAAATCAAAACTGAAAATTCTTATTTTTAATGGAATAAATATATCATCATGAATCCAAATAAATCATTCTTCAAGATTCACTGTGTCAACTTTAACCTGTAAACTACAGCTACCACTAGAGACAATGTTATTATTTTTTTCTTTTACATATTAATCTTATTTAACAAAACAGAGACAAATTAATTCAGTGAATCTGGTCTATGAAGAGCAGAGACTTACAGTTCCTGTAGCAGGTCTGTCGATCTGAATCTCTACCACCTCTCCTTCAATGATCTCGGTCTCCTCTCTGCCAAACAACAAACACAGAACATGAGCAGTCATGCCATCATTTATGAAATATTAAATTAACTACATCTTAGAACTCCTACAAAAGAAAAGTAAATGAGTGAATTTTAATAAAATCCATATCATATCAGGAAATCATTAATATCCATTTGGAGACAGCCTACTATGCCCCTTCTTTAATATGACATAATGCATATTGCACGTTTGAAGGTTATTCTTTGTTCTTAATGAAGACTTAATGCTGCTTCACTCACTTTATCCTGACTCCTATGGCTTTGCGGAAGGCTTGGCTCAGAGCTTCGGTCTTGCTCATCTCCAGAGAGAAAATCTCACTCCCAGCCAGAGCAGTGAAAGGTGTGTCAGGGCCAAGAGACTGGGCAAGACCTGTGCAATAAACACAACTCACTGCTTATTTTATAATGGCTTTGCAATTTTGATGCCTATTTTTTTGACATCTCATAACTGCGATTGTGGTCAGCTCTACGTCAAGTGCATTTATTGAACCACATAAATTGAAATGTGATTAATCAAGAAAAAATATGCAGAAACACACCCATAGCAATAGCGGTCTTGCCAGTCCCAGGTTGGCCAGCGATGAGAACAGCACGACCAGCAATCTGACCATCTTTGATCATTTCAAGGATCAGACCGGCTGCCCTTCGAGATGCCAGCTGACCCACCATCCCCTGAGACACCTGGTGACACAGAGATTCATCTCATTCATATTGTTTTGTTCTGAACACGCAGTGAGTAATACTTAGCATGTCGTCATGGGTAAATCCATCAGAAACATTGAACATTACCTGCCGTGGCTCCAAGGCATCATCTAACCCAAGGCCACGAATGTGAGAGTGTGCACCTGTGACAGAAATCAAGATTTATATCACTTTATCAGCATTTTTATTTGCTCCGACACAGAATTTGCTCGCTTCAGTGAACGAACAGAGCTATCTTGATCAAAAAAACGTATCCTGATAACAAAATGTAATTAACTGTTGCTTTTTATTATTGTGGGTTATTTAGTTCCTCACCAATCCTCTCAATTCGAGTGATGTCTCGCACCTCCGGGACCTTCGTGGCTGCCACCTTTCATAAATTATAAAATATAATGCAAGTTTAAAATAATCTGCAATATAAGTGTGAAAAGGAAATATTAAGCCGCGTTTTAATATCATCCTTATGTAATTTAATCAGCAAACAGCCGTTTAGCGCGTGCGTTGCCATAGTGACAAGCGCAACACACACAGGTTCCGGTTAAGTTCGCTCAATGCAAGCAGAAAAGTGTAAGGTGTAAAATACGGGACAGTAATTGTACCACCGCAATGACAATTTGTCGCAATTACGCTATTAAAGCGGTTTAACCAGTGTAGTTTCATATTTCCAATAAAAACAGTGACACGCATGCTAAGTTAAGCATCACAAACACAAGCTATGGTTTCAGGGAAACGTTAGTATAAAAAAAAACATTTACTAGGTGGTTTCTCAATATCTGGATATCTAGATCAAGGTCGTTTTCATGAATGGACCTCAAAATCTCAAAGACCTGAATTAAAACATTTAATTATTGTTGTAATAAATTGAAGCACATGTGCTAAAAGCGGAAAGCCCGCAGATGCGTCTAATAAACAAACAAGACATTTCGAGGCTCTGCAGGCAGCACGTGTAAGTGGCAAACACGTATATTGTTTTGTATACAACCTGCTAGAATGGTATATTTGTCTACAATCATGAAATAAACGCTAAATATCAGACTCACCTGCGCTGCCATGTTCTCTCGTTCGGCGGTTGTATCTGAATGGGTGCGCAAAGGAAATCCGTCCGGGTGGAACACATGACTCGATCCTGAGTTCTGGCTTAACACTATACCGTTTGAATGTACGTACTTACACCAACATTTTGCTATTAATTCTGCATTTTTAAATTAGTCATGGAGGTGAAATTGAGTTGACTTGTTATAGCCCTAGTCTTGGGTGCATCAGTGAGATTGGGTTTAAAATAATAAACCAGTAATGTTTTTATTTGTACGCTGTATTTTCTTTTCAGCAGGAAAGATTGCTATGACTGTTTATATTAGACCTGTATACTTTTTAGCTATTATTTCAGATTATTTGGAAAATGTAATATTTTATGAAAAACGTTTTGATTATAAATTTTAAAATACATATTGCAATTTTGTATAATTTTTGAGAGAAAAAAAAATGGTGGCAGGGAAAGTATAAATCGTATTGTTAAGCAGTGCTTTTCTTTCTTTCTTTTCAGTTTAAGCTAACACTAACACATCAGTAGAAAAATATAAGCTTAAAATAAATTACTCGTTTTATTTGTTCAAAAGTCCCATTGTTGAGTCAGATGTGCCTGTAACCAGCAGATGTCACTCTTGTATGTCATAAGTTATCCTTAGAACGAAATATTTCTAATACCATAAACTGTATCCATCGCCATAGCCATCATTTATGCACCAACAATTCGATTTCAAATACGATTCAACAATAAATGATTCAACAACAATTTTGAAAGAGACTTTTATTTTGTCATCATTAATGCAGATTAAATGACCCACATAAATCAAACGCAAGATAGACTGTAAAAAGCTTGTTCTGCACCTGATTAAACTTCAAATTAATTAAACAGTATAATCACACAGATAGACAAAACATGACAGTAAAGATATTAGACCTTTTGTACCGTCTATATTTTAGGAAAATGAGCTTCACAATTTTCAAAACTTAATTAAATATTTTTATCCAATAACATTTTTATATTTTTTTGTAAATAAGTAAAAAATATTTAAAACATATTATTTGGTATACCACAGATTAAAATACACTAATTGTAATCAGCTTCACCATAAACAGGCTTATTTTTTTAAACTACATTTTTAAAAATCTGGTAGTGATGCCTTTATATTCCGTGTCCAGTTCAATCATTTACAACTGACAAATAGTAACAGCAGACTCATACCACACCCAGAAGCCTGGATATACCGGCTCACTAAAAGAAGCTTTAAATTGATGAATAAGTGACATAGACTCAGACACTGTGTAGAACGAAAGAGTGCCTCCAGCACAGTCCAGAAACACCCCGATACGGGAAGAGTAGGGTGCGTTAATCTCAACCTGGTCTTTGTTGTGTCGAGCTGAGTAGCTAGAGTCAGAGCAGAAGAGACTCCAGGACTTGCGGTTGTAGCCAATACGAGCCGAGTCTCCGTAACCTGTTCTCTTGATTCCTTTAAATGCCACACCAATGGAGGCTCCCTCTCCGCTCCACTCCACCTCCCAGTAGTAGGCACCTCCTGAAAGGGTCTCATTACACAAGACCTGGGGCAGGCAGTCGAATCTCTGGTTGCTGTCATTGTAAGACTGAGGGTCTCTCTTTAGTGCTGCTTTCCTGTTGTTTCGGGAGAGGTAGAGCTGTCTGTATGCTGTGTTAGGGTCCAGAGTAAGCTGGCAGGCATCTTGAAAGTAAACAAGATAGACAAGAGCTGATCAGGATCGGTGAATCAAAGCTTGCATGTGAATGTGTGACATTATGAAGACAATGAATCTCTGCCCACTTTGCATGCAAGTATCTTGATCCATGTACATATACGCTGCATTTTGGAGCTTAAAAAGCTAGATTTTTGGATAAAGTTGCCACAAGTGATTTTATATACATCAAAATGCAGATGTGCATGAGTCAAGTTAAGACACTGAAGACCACAGTTTTTGCAGATCTGTTCATTAATTGAAAAATTGTCTACAGATCAACAAAGCCACATTTGCTGTGAAACTTTTATCAAAAGAAACCAAAAATAATGCATGTGACAAGACGGACATCATTGCATGTTTATTTTAGGCTATCCTAGTATAGGATTCCTGATCTGGGAACAGTTTTGCGAAGCAAATCTGATCCTAGATGAGCATTCCTGATGTAAGGTGCAACATGCATGTGTATAAATCACCTGCCTAGTGGTTGAGTCTGCACAATGGCTCTCAGAGCTGGTTGGACATTTGGAGGTGCTTTCTGCCAGAGGTGCGTGAACGTCTCTCATCTAGAGGGCCGAGAGTGTCGATACATATTTAAGACACCCTATATATTATTCTATATTCTCTCAAACAACCTAACTTAGCATAATTATTAGCTGTCTTCTGACTTACACCACCATTCAGAAGTTTCGGGTCTGTAAAACGTTTATGAAAGAAGTCTCTTATGCTCATCAAGGCCGCATTTATTTGATCAAAATACAGTAAAAACAGCAATACTGTGATGTACTATTACAAATAATGTATAACTGTTTACTACTTGAGAATACTTTTAAAATGTAACTTGTTCCTGATGACAAAGCTGAATTATCAGCAGCCATTACTTCAATCTTCAGTGTTACATGATCCTTCATAAATCGCAGTAATATACTGATTTGATGCTCAACACACATTTAGTAAATTGTGTTATTATTAGTTAGAAAATAATAAACGAAATGTATAAGGGGTGGCAGTTATTGTGATTCAGCCATACACCCACTCACTAAGCAGTCTATACCTGTTCTTACAATATGCTTGGACACAAACCCAGTATGTAAGGAATGATGTTAGACTACTCCCACTAAAGTTTGCCATTTAACAGGATGAATGCCAGCATGTTTACTTAGCACTTTCTGCAAGCTTCCAAAATCTAAAAATGTATATAGTATTTTAAATAATCATAAGCAGAGGTGAGAATTCTGCTGACCTTGATCTTTATTCCCTGAGCGTGTTTTCTCTACAACAACGCCCTCTGTTCTTGGGCAAAAAGGAAATTCTTGTATGAAAACAAACTTACACTGGAGGAACTCGTCCCTTGTCCGGGGAGTGTTGCTGGGACTCTTGTACATGTCAGTTTCATCAGCTAGAGACACAATAAAGAGAGAAATGTCAACGTTAATTTGATTATTCATAGCAAACAGATCATGTTACTGACAAAAAGGAAGGACCATTAGGTACTTTCTAGATAGTACTGTAGGTACTTTCATGTTAGAGCTGAGAATATATACACTACTGCTCACAAGGTTTTGTTTTAAGAAATGAATACTTCTATTCAGCAAAGACACAGTAAATTGAACAAACATGGCAGTAAAGGTTTCTTCTTATTAAATACTAAAAATAAAAATTTGAGCACCAAATCAGCATATTAGGATCATGTAACACTGAGGACTTAAGTAATGGCTGCTGAAAAATAAAAATAAATTTTTTTAATTATATTTCTGAATGGTAGTATGTGCTGTTCACAGAAGAGATTAGCTAATAAATATGAATTTTAATGTGATGTCGGTCTTAAGATCATTGCTTAGCAACAGACCAACAACTTCTTGGAGCACGACATTGGCTTTTGACAAATACCATTCCAAAATTCCAGCTATTTAGCACAAAGCAAACAGCAGGGCAGCTAGTGTTTCCAATTTTGATTAACTTACACTTTGCAGACTTTTTCTTCTTACGGTCCTCTAGCTGGCAGAACGGCATTTTGTTCACTGAAAGAGATTTGAGAATTATGAAAGACTTCAGTTTAATGGTTAATTGCATTAAACAAGAAAGAGCATGATTTATGTACTCGTTCTCAATGAAAAAAATGAGCATTTCAAACTGGATATGAGACGGTGGCTAATAAAACAGGACTGTATCTGTCATACAGGACCATACCTGTCTTTGCCACCTTGACCAGCTCCTCGTTGCTGAACTCATTTAGATGTTGTTTCATCTCAGAGACGGTTTTGGTGACAGAGCCAAAGGAGAAGTAAGGGTTCACAGTAACAGAGGGCAGCTCCTCGGCGTCAGTCTGGGCAATCAGCATATGGTAACTCTGTGATGAAAACAGAACCATTTTTAGTTACAATTTTAACGATGGCTCTAGAGGAGACCGTTTTAGAATATTTTAGAGAGTATTGTATCACCTGTGAAATATTAGAAAAACCCAAATAAAAAAACTATTTTACTTGCACTACCATGCATCCTGACACTAAAATCTACCCACATGATGTTTATTTGAACACTGCTGGTGCTCAATGGATGTGTATATGTGCAGCAGATTGTTTCTCAGTCACCTGGATGAAATGGATGTGGTCCTCAGTGCGAGAGAGTTGTGTCAGCTCATTGTCTCTCCTCTTCAGGTCAGCAATTTCGTGGCCCAGACGCTCCATGTGGCCTTCAGCAGTGTTAAGTGCAGACTTCTTATTGGCCGAGATGAGTTTTGTCATTTCCTGTTGCATTCTTTCAATGGAATGAAGCATGTCACCAAACATCTTTTCACTCTCCTGCAAAGCCCGTTGTGCTGAACTCTGAAAGAACAAGTGTAATTGTCAGTATTCTATTTCTAACTTTGCTTCATTTTCTTCCTTGGAAATTAACTTTTCATGTTTTATACACACATCTATTTACAAAACATTCCAGCTTCCTTCAGAGTAAGAATTGGTAAACATGTTCTCGACTACCAGAGAATTAATGCTGATGTTGCATATTATCTGATGTTGTATAATTTTGTTTTATTGTAACATGACATATTTACTCTCCAGACATACCTTGAGTGCATCCACGGCCTGTTTCAACTCTTCCATTTGCTTCACTCTGTCATGGATCTTTTCCTGGATCTCAGCTTGGGTGGCGCCCAACCGTTGCTATGAACAATCAAAAACAACAAATTCATGACAAAGGAATGTTGTACAGCATCCTTCCACACCGCAACCACTTCCACATGACAATGCAGTCACTTTTAGATACTCTTTGTTAATTTAATATGAAACGTGCTTATAATTTTAAAGCTTGTTCATAAATGAATTAACCTTCCATAATTATTATGTAAACTGATGGGTTCTTTTACAATGAAACCCAATTTTTGGGCCATAATGGAGGTGAAGAACTGTTGTGTGTTACTGTTAATAATGAAACCCTTCAATCACCAATACTGCAGCTTAGATCGTTTTCTCATCCCCTTTTTGGGTGGAGATCGCTCACTGCCCATGTTAGTTTTAGAGAGGTTGACAACTCTTTTATTCCATCTAGCATATCCTGCATACTCAGAAAGACATTTTTTGCTTGAATGGGTGCACTGTTTCATACAGGAGGGGAAAGGTTGTTACTTCTGCTGATCACTATCGCCATTTAAGCTGTTGCCATAACAGATTAACCAGGGTAATATTTCCATTGGAAAAAATTGCACTTTTTGTAGTCTTACCTGCATTTCCGCCCTTTCCTGTTCAGCGGACACCATGTCGTGGCCCTTGTGCTCTTTCACCGTGCACAACACACAGATACACATCTGATCTGTCCGGCAATAAAGCTCCAGACCTTTCTGGTGCTGGGGGCAGATCTGACGATCAAGATGTCCGATCTCATCAACCAACTTGTGTCGTTTGAAGGTTGATGATTCGTAATGGGGCTTCAAGTGCTTCTCGCAGTAGGAAGCAAGACACATCAGACAAGACTTGACAGCTTTGAGCTTCTTTCCGATGCAGATGTCACATCCAACGTCCTGGGGCCCCGCATAGTTGTAGTCAGGGGCCGGAGGGGCCGGAGGGAAAGAGTCAGAGTTCCTGAGGGATGAAGATGAGTGGCGTGAAGACTGCAGGCGGCGCGGATTGGGCCTCTTTTTGTAGGTGACCCTGCACTGAGGACACAGGTACTGTCCAGTGTTGTCTGCATGATCCCAGTAGGTCTTGATACAGACAGAGCAGAAAATGTGACCACATGGGATGGAAACAGGGTCCCTGAGATCTTCCTTGCAGAGGTAACAGAAGTCCTGATCAAGCGACATGGTTAAATCCCCAAAGATCTCCCAAAAGGAAACGTGCGTTCGTGTGCGAGACAGGAAAAGTGACTCTAAAGTGCCACCACAGCATGTTATATAGAGTAAACAGGGAGGGAGGCTAAACTGGTTATGCAGAAACCAGTAAATCAATGGGGGAGTGGCTGAGGCACAGGTGAGGACAGCAATTGAGAGAAACAAGAAACATGTTTCATCAGATGTAAATGGAAATGATAACAGTGAAGAAGAGAAGCATGAATGAAATGTATGATCTCAGGGCATAAAAATTGTTTGCAGGACTCTAAGAAAAAGCACTCTTGCATCACGTACACTTGCGTTTCTTTAATAAAAACGCTTGTCTTGTGACTACTACGTGGCAAGTGATGATCTCACTGTTAGAGTGTTTCTGAATGGTTTTAGGGGCTGCATGCTTGCAGACAGCTCAATATGGATATAGTGCTCCACTGCGTAGGAGTTGCCGTGATGGATGAGTGCTTAGAGACCAAGTATTTATTGACCTTTGGCACAGGCCATGAAAGCTGGAGGGTAATTTATTTGGAGGGAGGATGAATGTACTTTTGAGGAGTGGACTTTTGAGTTAGAAGAAAGTATGGTTTATATTAAGACCCCTTTAACATCTAAATAGCTCAATTGTGCATCTAAGTAGGTGAGAGAGAGATGATTGGATCTTGAAGAGAGCAGTTACACTGTCGGATTAATAACATGCATTGCTATCATACATAACTGAATTCAACTTAATTCAGAACAATTTTGGAAAGAAAAACAAATACTGTATACTGTAATAATTTGATTTGCAATTGATTAGATTAAGGCTGGTTAAACCACTGAACTCATATTATCTCAGTAAAAGCAAATTATCTAAAATCTACTTGACATTTTCACAAATTTTATAAAAAAAAAATTGAAGTCTGCATTAAATCAACACTGATAATATTTATTTTGTTACCTTAGATTGCTATTTTTGTGGTTAATAATTCATCTGTGCAAGTCAATCCAAAAAAAAGGTTTGCCTTTAATCCAAATCTGAAAATGCTCCTCCCCTCTAAAATGATAGGCCTTCTCTGATGACATCAGATTAACGGCTTGGGCATGAACATGACATCCTTAACCACGCCCCTCTAACTGTCAGTGTTCATTTCTGAATAAAACACCTACTTTACTACATCCAATCAATTCGAAGTAGAAAAAACAAGCCACACCCTATATGTTCCTCATTTAATATTCTGTTTCTCTCTGAAGTATGTCACAATACAAAAGTTCACACAGGCTTTAAGTAGTGGAAAAACCTCTTTTCACATTTGCTTTTACATGCTTTTCAATTGTACTTTCACTGATTTCAAAAATTTTAGACATATTTATAAGCTGCTGTTTCATTTTAATTTAATGTTTCAATTTTATTCCAACTAAAAAAAGTGACTAACACGCACAAACACTTTCTGTTATTTTAATTTAATTGTTGGCCTATTTTGTATTTTTTTTCCTTTTAAATCAAAAGCTGAATACGACACAGGGTGGAGTTGAGGGTGATGGTGGATATTCTAAAAATAACTCTGAACAAATTTGATTAACAAAATAAATGCCTGTAGAAAACTGTACTTTCCCGTACAGGGAATTGAACCAGTTAGATTAAAAACAAACTAAATTTGTAGATTATATCAAAGTTTGAAAGTTTAATTCCAATTCATTAAATTATGAAGCACACACATTCACAATGAGCTACAGACGTTAAGGCAAAAACTGTTACAACCAAAACTGCAGATCTGGCAGCGAAAACCAACTACAGTTTCAAATGTTTCAGATAAAAAAGGCTCAAAAAATTGAGCACGTATGTAAATTTACAGCATCAACTTTAACTGAAACACCAGCTGCTGTGTCTTCCAGCAACGCCAGACCCATTTTCCTAAGAAAAGGCGTTTATTCCTGTTACTCAAAGATGATGGAAATAAGTGTTTGTTTTAGATCAGCCTCTCTCATCTCTCCAGAGCATACATCCTCTCTACGGCACAGTCCACAAAGCTCCAGGAATCTCTGTTGCAAAACAGGAAGTGGAAGTGAGTTTGCAGTGGCTCACATTCAGTGTAGTGAAAAGCTAATTAGAGCAATTCTATTGAGACTGCAAATCCACTCCCATATTCCTCACCAGATCTGAGTCATTCCTTGTAATTGACCAATGCGGATTGTTTGTTTTTAAAAAAATAAAAATATTTTTTTTTTACACTTACTTCCATTACATGTGTGGTTTCGCTTATAGAAATTGTACATAATTGGATAATATCCAAAACCGAGTATTCAAATGGACATTTCATGTATGCCCATCTCAAACTAATACTCAAGATTACTCTTACTTAAGATGGTTGTCAGCTTGTACGTTTCAACAGCGAGAGTAAAAATGTTGGCAGGAATGCACACAGACCTGATAAGTGAGATAACACCAAGTCAAGAGAGGCCTGCAAAGGTGAAAGTTTCCACTGTTGGAGAGAATATCCAGACTTCAGCAGGACATGTGGCCTGACAGTGCAGGAAAGTCTGCAGCCAATCTAATGACGTATCTGATCATCTGTGTCAGTGGTCATATTGTGGAGTTAAGTCATAGTTCTAAAGGTGCTCTGAAAATAGCCGACTGACTGATAAATGGAACTTTATGACTGAGATAATTTGGGGGTTTGAAAAAAATCTTGGAGCAATAGTTATAATAGGTCACTTTAAATATAGTCTATTCCCTATATTCTATAGTCTATTGTCTTTTTTCCATGCAGTGTTTGAAATCTTTTAAAAAGTTGTAATCACATTTTTTAATAAATACTTTTAAAAAATGTACAAATCCCGAAAGGCTTTTCTAACATGAAATATTTTTTTACTATAATACATCTCACAAAATAGACAACAAAACCCTAAATGGTATGTAGTGTGGTCAGTGTACACTGTACTGCATGTAGAATATTTATGATCTGGTCTTTCCTGATTGCTCTAACAGAAACTGCCTGTCATGCCACAGTGACACATTTGTAAAGAAACATGAAGACGTAAGTGTATCGCAATAATATAGCGAACGACAATTTATCTTCTGTGTTTCATTTGAGACACAGCTGCATGTTTAACATACTCGGCCTGTATTTCACAAAACTTTTGTATATAAGCATAGTGATAAGAATTTTACAGCAAGCAAAAGAAGAAAAGCAATATTTCGGCTTCAGACACCATTTCAGTTATAGTACGCTAATATACAATCACTTACCCAGACATTCCTTCAGAGTCTAGCAAAGGCAAATTTATCAGTGAACTCACATGAAACTAAATTTCTATTGCTTTTAACACAAAGAATGCACTATTGAAGCTCCCTGCATGATTTCCTTTGAGTGCTGGTCTTCCATTGTGCTTTTTTTGAAAATTTCTTTCTGCACAGCCTGTTTAATTTTATTTGGCAATACGCCAGGTGAGCAGCCACACACACACATACAGTACAGTTCTCTCTGCCTTTCAGCCAAGGCTCACAAAGGTGACCATTGTTCATAGGAAGCACTTGTAAATACCTTGTTTCCACGCACTCCATGCACTGACCAATCAGATGGACAGAGGCAACCCCTTGGTTTTTACAATAACAACACGCACCTATGAACACTCAAGTCTCTAGACTTACTCTGTCACCCTCCAACGAGCACACACCCCTTAATCAGGTAGTTTAATGAAACTTGTCCTTTGACCCTTAATATACACAAGGAAACATGAAACCTCTGGCAGGCTTAGTCAAGTATGCAGCTCCTTCAATAGGAAAAAGCTCCCTCGTGAACCAACGTGAACTCGGCCGGGTCAGCATGAGGGTGTGGAGAACAATAAAGGTTGTGTTAAAGGAACTGATTTCTTTTTTTGACGGTTTACAACATTTCCTCTCTAAGAACTATGAAGACCATGAGAACAATACGAGGGCCGACAGTCCATGAATAGGCCTGTTCCTTCATTTTTAAAATCACTACTTCATGCTGCAGCTGGAGAAAACGGCAAAACTGATGTCAGATCTGCTATTAGCTTTTTGAGTTAATGAGTAATCACAGCCTATACCTTGCACTGTAACTTCTGGAATCTATTCAACGCTGGGAAAAGGGGAAGAGAAACTAGCTTATCAGAGAGCGGACCATATATGGAGAGAGGCGAAACTATTTATGAAGTGATGCAAGATTTGTGCCTGGGTCAGAGCTGATGGCAGGACCTTGTGTAACCAATCAAAATGTAATAGGTGTTGGTTTCTTTCAGTGCGGCGTCATCTGGGCTCTGGCTAGACCCATGGATAAAGGAGAAATCCACAAAAATATGTCAATAATTAAAAAGAAATCTGCCACATTTCATATAATTTCCTTTCAACCACAAGATTGGTTTCTCCCACACAACCCAAAACACTTCCAGGAAAAAGAGCCAGAAAAAGCTTCACGGTCATTTTAGAATGAGCTAATAAGTTGCTGGTTGTGTAACTTCAGCACTGCAGGTGAGTTTGCAGGTACTGACATAAGTCACATGGCATATCACGTCCTATGAAAAGAGCATTCATGCCCTGCCCCCTACAGATTCACATGATATTTAGCCGCAAAATAGATGAAACTAACTATTAATGCATACAGCACTTGATACCGAGGTTTAAATCATTATGGGGTGTTGGGTGGGAGTTTACTATCTACGATCAAACCCTCCTAAAAGGAAAACAAAGATAATTTTACAGATATGTTTAAAAGCTTCTGGCTAAATGTCAAATATCCCTAAAATGGGTCATAATTTTTTTTGACGTTTAAAGGGATAGCATGCCAAAAATACTAAAATAAAAGAAAGTGTGGAAAATTGTCAACATGCAATATATAAGGAAAGTCAAAGGTCACCAACATTCCTCAAATGTCTGTCAGGTTTGGAACAACATGAGTGAAGAGACAAAGATGACAGAATTTTCATTTTCGAGTGCACTGTCCCTTTAAAAAAATTCTAGTTTTTTTTAATTAGCCCGTTTATAATTTGTTAATTGTAATTTTTATAAAATTATACTATAAAGTGGCGCACATCAAAAGCGATGTGTGACTCATGCTCAAATCATATATTGCACACTTTTCAAAAACTGCAGGTTTATTTTAATTGCAGTTAATTAGATAACTTTTAATATTATGTATTCATATTTATTGTCCTGGAACTCTTTGTATTGCTTCTGGGACTTAGAGTTCCTGTACTGTTAGTGACGATTAACAATGCAAATAAATCTAGCAGTATAATAGTATAACAGTGTGCAAATATCTGTAGTACAAACTATATAAAAAAATTCAAATTTAGGTTTGAAATATGCTAAAAAAAATACTGTTCATTCTTTTTTTTAGTGCCGCACCCATCGAAAAACAAACTAATGACGTATTTTCAAGTGTGCAGCACCCAATCCAGTTCAACTGGCCTTAGTTCATACATTCAGATCAACTCACCTCACACTAACTGTTACTACTGTTTGTTTTGTGCAGTGAGTGGAGTACCACGTGCCCTTGTATAAAAAAGGCAGTTTCGATGCAATACATTTTAAAGTGGGAAGTTTACGTTATATAATATATACCAAATAGGTGTGCTACACAAATGTCTAAAATATGTAAATGAACAAAAAAAAGCAAAATTGTAAAATTAAATTAAAAAAATTATAATATTAAAAGATTCATTATTCAACTAAACTTAGCTTCAGTAAGTATTGAACCCAATAGTATCTGAAGATAAAAGGCAAGAGAGTAAGCAAACGTAAAAAGAGCATTGTAAAATATTAAAGCCAAACAAGAAATGCCAATTATTAACCAACAGTGGTTTTAAAAGTAACTGATGCAAATGTACTTCAGCTAATGGATAAGCAATAAGTGTGTGTGAAACAGAGCTTTTCATGTTAAGTTTCATCCTGGATGGCCCTGTTTTGTATTACAATTCATTCATTCTCAACTCTACCTTTTTTCGTTAATGTCTTTCACTCCACCCCTGGCCCCTCCCCCACCTCTCTCTCTCTCTCTCTCTCTCTCTCACACTCACTCTTAAAACTCCTGGCTCAACCTGTTTATCTGAGCTGGGTAGTGCTCTAATCTTTTTCTCTCTCTGTCTGTCTCCCTCCCTTCCTCTCTCTCTCGCCAAAACACTCCCTCAGTACAAAGGGGAGGGCTTTGCTTCCTTTAATTAATAACCTGTGGAATTCAGAAACCCAAAGCTGTCTGTAGTAAAACACCAGCCAGGCAGCGTTTGGCTCCTTTTTCTTTATTGGAAACATTTCAGACGCTCTGTTTTTGAATAAGGTGAGAAAACATGGCTGAGCAAATGTCTTCAGACTACTTCAGCTGCCCTCTATGTACAGAGCTCCTGAAGGACCCCGTGGCGATCCCGTGTGGGCACAGTTTCTGCATGGACTGTATCAGTGGCTACTGGAACGAGGCTGATTACACTGGCATCTACATCTGTCCCCAGTGTCGGATCACGTTCACCCAGAGACCTGTGCTGAGGCCCAACGCCACTCTCACCAAAGTTGCAGAGAAGATCAAGAAGACTGGCTTGAACTTAACGCTTCCAACGAATGGGAGCTATGCTGGCCCTAGCGATGTTCCCTGTGACTTCTGCACTGGGAAAAAGCTCAAGGCTGTCAAGTCCTGCCTCAACTGCCTCGCCTCTTACTGCGAAAAGCATCTGAAGCCCCACTATGAGTCTGCCACCTTCAAAAGGCACAAGCTGGTGGATGAGCTGGGGAACCTGGACCGTAAGATCTGCCCTCAGCACCAGAAGAGCCTGGAGTTGTTCTGTCGTACCGACCAGATGTGTATTTGTGCCCTCTGTACTGTCAGCGAGCACAAGGGGCACGACATAGTCTCAGCCGAAGCAGAAAGGGGTGAAAAACAGGTAAGGCAAATGTACTGCTTGAGTAAACTTTACTAGGAGAGGCTACAGGGTAGAGTGGCTGAGGGGTTACAAGTTGAATTTGTTTAGGTAAATGAATTTATTATTAACCAAGAAATGTTCTTGCCATTGTGTAAGAGAGGTTTTCTTCAAAATAAGCTGCCAAGAAGCCAAGAAGATACACCGTAAAACCGGTTCTGTGTTATCTTAAACACGCTGGTCCAGATTATTACATAAAAACTGATGAGGAAATATGGAAAAGAAAGGGAGGAGATGATGATTAAACAGATAGAAAGGTAGTGAGGTTAGTGAAACTTTCATCTAGATATAGTTTTCCGATACAACTGCCAAACTATAGGAGTCACAAAAAGGGTGTGTTCCCTTACAATGGACAACTCAGAGGTTACTTGATTCAATCACTTTCCAAAACTGGCCACCTTTCTGAGAAGATTTGTTTTTGTGAGAGAAAAAATAACTGTTATGAGCAACTGGAGATGAGAAACAGGGTTGGTCTGGATTCTGGTGTAGGGAGAGGCAAGGAATGTGAACTCAAGAAAATCAGGCGGGAGCTTACAGACCATCCTCAACCTCCCCCCGCGCTGTGAGTGAGAAAAATAGAACGCTGCTTTTCGTACCTTGACCCAAAGTCATCATAAACCTCAGTGGATGAGTACAGCTGAAACAAACCGCCTCTTCAAACCTGAGTTTCACAAGAAAAACGGCTTTAGTCATTGTATGAAATAACCATTAGGACAGTAATAACAAACATCTAAGCAAAACTATTTATAGATGCTGGCCAGATGTTTACAGTTCCATCAGTACTCTGGAGATCTGAATGGAAGGAAGACCTTCAAAGGTTTAGGATTTCAAAAGCTTTTCCTTCAATTCATCAGCACTGAGCAAGCTTAATAACAGGGAGAAGTTGCTGTGCTTCTGTAGGGTTTTGACTGAACTGTCACGGGTGCTGATTAGATACAGTAATTATATCTGTCATCTAATAGTTATCACAGGCGCTAATTGCGAATGGTTTGTTTGTTCGGTTAAATGTAGGGAATCCCAGATTTAATTCCTCATGTCCCATGGCACGCACACACACACACACACGCTTTTATTCACCCCCTCCCCAGATTCTTCAAATTCCTTCAAGCTTATCTTGAAGAATGGTTCGGTGAGCTTGGCAAGGGGTAGTTTTGAAGCCCCCCTTCCCTTACCCTAAAGAATTGAGCGTGTGCACCTTGAAATGTCTCTCCGGCGAGCAGACCCAGCTAGTTTTACATTCCTGGCGTGATTAACATTCCCCTCTCTTTTCGAAGATAAAGGCATCCATGTGAAGCAGGTTCTTCAAATTCTAGGAAAAAGTGTAACGTAGAATTAGCATACATGAAGATCTGTGACGTTATCATAAAGACAGCAATCAGTAACAAAAAGTGTTTTTTTTTATTTTTTATTTTATCTGTCAATAAAGACTAAGGTGTGTTTTTTCTTATTTCACGGACAGAAACTTCTTGGAGTGTCCCAGTCAGAGATCAAACAAAAATGCCAGCAGAGGACCAAAGAACTGGAAGAACTGAAGACAGCGGTGGATTCTCTCAAAGTATGTTTTAGATTGAATTGTAATTTGTAACAGTAACTGCTCAATATCAAAGTCACACCACAATATATTAGACCAAATAAGAACAACCAAATACTCTGCTTTATCTGGGCAAAGGTGAAATGGCACAAGACCTTTTATCTGTTAAGTCAGTGTGTAACTGTTTCAATCTGGGAAAGCAAACAGTCCTTGAAAGTGGCCATAATTGTTCTTTATGAGATAAACCAATGCTGAACATCTAGATACATGCTGATACATGGTCTTTTGAGTAATTTTACTGAGTTGTAAAGCTTATCCAGATGTTTTTCTGGAGCACTAAAACGAAGATACACATACAGTATCTTACTGAATGTATGGAAAATGAATTGACACTTAAACTTGACTCATGTTTACCACAGAGCTCTGCACAAAGGGCAATGGCTGAAAGCAAGAAGATGTTTGATGAGATGATCACCTCTATAGAGAGGATGAGGTCAGAGGTCACCAAACTGATCAACATCAATGAGAGGGCTGCTTTTAGTCAGGCGGAGGGGCTGATGGAACGACTGGAGCAGGAGATAGACGAACTGAAAAAGAAAGAGACTGGGCTTAAACAGCTTTACAGCACTGAGGATCACATCCACTTCTTACAGGTACTTTAAAGTTGAAGTTAAATATATGAAAAATAAGGTCCAAGGATCCCCAAGTGGGGTCTCTGTAAAAAACAAACAAAAGAAACCCATGTATTTATTTTTCCTCTTATGCATTAAAAATGGGACCTTACATACTACCCTACTCATAAACCACACGTAGCTGCCATTATGTTTTTGAAAGCTGTCCCACACAAAGCATAAAAAGACTTTTCAAACTTTTTGGCATCAAAACAAAAAATGCTGTATGATACTCCTTATTAAATGAAAGTTTCAAAGACATTTAGATAAACTTGTGAATCATTGAGGATTGTGAATAATATACTCTACATTTTATGCACTGAGATTTCTCTCTCTTTTAAAACAGAATTTCAATTATCTCTGCACTCCGACTGATGACGGCTTCATACCCCGAGTGTCTCTGAACCCAGACTTCTCCTTCAGTGCAGCCAGGAAAGCTGTGGCAGAGATCAAAGAGAGGCTGGAGGAGCTGGGCAGAGACGAACTGCGAAAGATCTCAAAATCAGGTCAGAGCACACAATGCACCGTACACCAGATACAGGCATCGCTGTCAAGCGAATTTACCCTTTCTTGCTGTTCTCAACACACCGCCCTCTATTTCATATGTACCTGGACAGTGAAGTGTACAGTTGAACTTAGTTTCTCTCTAAAGAGCCACATTGTGCACTTTTGTTGCAGTATATTGAAATGTACCATTTCTGGGACAGCTGTAAAATAATTTGAAGTCCTAAAGGAATAACCAACAATTAAACAGACAAGTCAAGCCTTTTAGCACCGAGTGCACTTTACAGTACATTCTCAAGTCAGCAAGGAAGTCATGTGATTGCAAGTAGAGTGTAAACAGGGCTTAGAGTTCCTCCACTTTGTTTCCAATTCACTGAGCAAAGTCCAAATGATAAACAAAAGAGCTATTCTAATTGGATGAAGCAGTTAGAAAAAAAAATCTATTAATAGAATTTGAAACAACAGGATTTAGTGCCTTACTTCACAAATCTAGCTTTTCTTGTTTAAGAAATGTATTGTAAATAAAGTTTTCCTGACGTGTATTTTTTTTTTAACAGTGAATGAAGTACCAGTGTACACTGTGGAAAATCGCACCAAAGAGAAAACTACCAGAGGTAACACAAATTTACTTCTACATTCTACATTTGGTCTAAAAATTGCAATATGTAAAACATGACAAAACAGCTGTTTATAAGTTTATAAGTTTGAGGTCTGTACAAGATTTGCTTTATACTCATTTGTTCATTTAATTCCTTCCTGTGTTTAGTTAAAGAAATTCATACAGTGGACAGTGCACCACCTGCAGAACCCAGGAGCAGATCTGAATTTCTGAAACGTAAGTATAGAAATAAATCATAATATTTATATTCTCAAATAATGGCCATCTGTATATATTAAAAACATACTGGGCATTTAATGCCAATGCCTTTTTTTATATTTTCACATGTAGATCATTTAACATTTTAAATTAACCTTTAAAAAAAAAAAAATTATTTATCTTAGCTAATCTTAAAAAATATATATATTTCTCAAAATGTAAATTGTCATGCCTTGAGGCGCCTAAAGTGTCTGGCATTTACTGTTTAAATCCTGGCATTTATATTTTGGACAAAGTCGTACAGAATTGATTTCATGCATTTATTAGCTGTCAGCCACAGCATGAAATTATTCATCAGCTATTTTAGGTATTTGAAAACAGACAGGGACAGGTTTACAAAGATCTGTTAAAAGCAACTTTTTATCTTTGTGCCCATCTCCAGACTACTGTCAGCTGAGACTAGACCCACACACGGCGCATAAGGAGCTGTACTTATCTGAAGGAAACAGAAAGGTGATTAGAACCAGAGACCCGCAGCCATACTCAGAAAGCCAAGATCGCTTCGATAGCTTCGCCCAGGTGCTGTGTCGTGAAGCTCTGTCAGGTGGCCGCTTCTATTGGGAAATTGAGTGGAGTGGGGAATTTTCCATCGGAGTGGCCTATCGGGGCATTAGCCGTAAGGGTAAAGGCTCTCTGTGCTTGCTAGGCTACAATGATAAGTCCTGGAGCCTCCTCTGCTCTGACACAGGGTACTCAGCCTGGCATAACAGGGTAGACAAAGCTGTTAGCGGCCCTCACTCTTCAAGAATAGGGGTCTTTCTAGATCACTCTGCAGGGGTGTTGGCCTTCTATAGTATCGGTGAGACCATGACACGTCTGTATCGTTTCGAGACCACATTTACTGAGCCCCTCTATCCTGGGTTTGGGGTTGGAACATCAGTCAAGATCTGCCAATTAAAATGAACACTACATGAGATGTGTGCTTTTCATGAAGAATCTAAAGTGAAGGACAGACATTTTTGCTCTTTTTTTTCTATGATTTTATATTTTTGAACTTTTTTATGCTGAATGCCATTTGTCAGCTTTCGTCTCAATTTTTACAGGCTCTGGAAGAAATAAATAACTACTTTTTAGTAATGATCCTATGTGCAACCAATATAATGTTTTCTTAAATAAAGGATTGAATGAAGATAAATGTTTTTCAGTTAATATTATATGGATTTCTCAACATGCATGTATCCCAAAAGACATTGTAAAGCAACATTATTCATCAATGCCTTCTTCCACTTTATTTCAATAAAGTTTTAAAGTTGTTATACATACCGGTCCCTCATTAAATAAATGTGGTCATATATCTGTCTTTAGTAGTGGATTTTCCTACTACTTGATGCTTGAATGTTATTGGGAAAAAAGGGTGAAAGAAAATCGAATTATAACATATTGGCAGTAAAAAAATATTTTTTTTATGTTGCTTAAATAAACATTCTGGGGTGAAAGTGTTTGTATATAAACTGCTGGAGTTACGCAATGCATCATACCATGAACAAATATGAATGAATCGGACAAAAGAAAGTTTATGAATGAAAATAGAAGAACTCGCACAGAATGGTACCATTTCAGACACATTTTCTAAAGCTGTCGGAGAAAACCAATACACACCATCACAAAATTAGTTTTTACTGGTTATAATGGGACTTGTGCTGGTTTAATGGAAACTGTAATGGACCCTGTGGGTTTCTACTGGTAACTAACTTCTATTTGTGGCTCATTAAAACCAATAAATCCCAATGGAATATGTCTTAAAAGACGCTACAGAATTTTTCTTGTAGTTTTTAATTGTCTTAATGGTTAACATTTGTTGGTTTGTAATGGTATTTGTAGTAGAAAACATTAGACCTTTCTGTAATGGTTCTATATAGATAGATAGATAGATAGATAGATAGATAGATAGATAGATAGATAGATAGATAGATATCTTTTTTTTGTCATCAGGGTCATTTTTTATTAGTAATTTTTGTGTAAACTTACTCCTTGAAACTTTTAGTGGCATTGTTGTTAATATAAACCTTAAAAGGGAGGTTTCCGGAGAAAACTACTGTTGGCTAGTTAACAGTTTACTTAATCTCAACTTACCGGTTTAGTAGGTTACCAGCTTTAATGCTTTACCTTGGCGTGTTTTTGTAGGTTACACGCCTTTTTAAAGACAACCCTCTGTGGACAGTTAGCTTCTTTCGTGGTGGACATTAGCAGATGAATGGTGTCCTCGTGTGGACATGTATGCTAAGTGGAAATACAACTTTTTAGAAATCACTCTTTAGGATCATGTTTAGGAGGACAATCTCAATACTTCATATGTTGATTTCATAAACCAGTGCAGTATTTATATGTGTGGCCTTTATATTTCATTAATTACATTAATGATTATAAATTAAAACGTTTATTTTAGTTTTAATGGCAAGTTCCCCCAGAAGACGACAGGTACGGTTACATATCGTGTAACAAATATTGTTCATTGGTGTGGACGAATGTTCAACTGTCAAAAGCCTTTTTCTTGCAAAGTTTGGGTTCTCTTGGTTTAAAAAAAAGTAATTTATATAACATAAAAACGAAACGAATTTAATAATTAATTTAATACATTCTTCTGCGGTTTATTATAATTTTTTTATTATTTATTTTCAGTTTACGCAAGATGAATTAGCGAATCTGCGAACTGTGTTTAAACTGCTACATAATCGCCTTGGAAACGAGTTGTTTATTATGTTAGCCACAAGCTAGCCCGTCGCGCGCTTCATGTAGCTGCCTTTTGATGTGTATCATAGGTCGCGCTGATTTGACAAGCAAATGTTTTACATCTTATTTAAAATATACTTTAATTATACGCACTATAAATGCCAAAATGTTGTTTTAGTAGCTAGCTCGCTAGCTAGGTTAGAAAAAATAAGTCTCTAATTAAAAATCTCTCCCATTTCTCTTGCCATTTCTTTTTATACCTAAATACGTTCAGGACGAAAATATTATTAATTGGACCTAGCGAGGTAAGTCGTTTAATATTATGTTTGTGTGTCTTTATTTACTTGCGTAGATTAATGGTTTTCATTTTTTTTCATATTGATAGTGTGGGAAAACAGCATTGGCCAATTTTCTATCTGACACAACAGAAACAATCGGAGCTGACTACAGCCCTACACAAGGAGTAAGGTGAGCTGATTTTAAAGATAGGGTTGAAACAAGTATACATGTTTGCTGCCTGGCCAAAAGGTTTGTGTGTGTGTGTGTGTGTGTGTGTAGTGTCTATTAATATGGGACATGTTTCCGTCTTTAGGATACTTGAGTTTGAATCACACAATTTATCTAATGGCAACAAAAATTCATCATGTGAAGTGGAACTATGGGATTGTGGGGGTGATTTCAAGTAAGTTGACCAAAACAAAGTAAACCATTTTTCTGGACTACACTTAAGTTGTCACACAATTTGTCCGGAGTAAATTCATTAAGTATTTTATGTGCACAGGTTTGAATCATGCTGGCCAGCTTTGATGAAAGACTCCAATGGAGTAGTTATTGTGTTTAACCCAGATGTCCCCAGTCATCTCAAGGAAGTGGAGACCTGGTACTCTACATTCATCTACTCACAGGGTCTACAGGAGGCCCAGTGTCTGCTCATAGCACATCATAAACCAGGGAGCGGGGCAGACACTACCCGTCCATCATTAGGTAACTTTAACCTCGCACTACAGCATTAGCTGCATCAGATCTCTGTAAGGTGCATTTATTTGCTTTTTGGCTAACAAGTGATTGAAAAAAGAAATGTATTCTCTAAATAATCCTTCACGTTACATGCGACTAGTGTTTTTTTACACAACTAATTAACCCATCCTCTGTGTAGCCCCACAGTTAAACAAGTTGCCCCTCATTCACTCCAACCTCGAGGAAGAGCCTGAAGATGTCCGACAAGAGTTTCACAAATATTTGGGAAATGTTATGAGGATGCTATCAGAAAATCAGGAGCGAGAAGAAATGTTAATTATTACATAATTTTGTATAGAAACCAAGACAAGTCTATACGTCACATAATATATTCACGTGTATATTTCTTTCAGCTTGGTATTTCTCCCCACAACTGCATTAAAATCATTTTTTTCAGATGCTATCTCTCATTAACACAAAAAGGTTTTAAAATACACTGGTTATTTTGTATATATCCATGAATTCCATTATCTATCAGACTAATATTGTAACATTCTCCTCGGTACACTGACTGACATGTCATTTAAAACCCACTGGAGTCAAAGAAGTATGAAAGCTGTTCTTTCTTTAATAATATTCATTTATTTAGTTCCTGGATTCCAAGAATCTGATAAAGAAAACAGACAAAGCTCAGCAGAGAGAATAAGCAAACAGGACAGTCCACATTTATACATCATAGCCAATAAGGCCTCTCTTCCCAATGATCTCGCCGATGTAGAACCACATCAGAACCTCTGTGGCAACAAGTCCATTCCTCAGAGCATCCTGTGGCAAATAAATAAAAGAGAAGAGAGACGTTACATAAATATTCTTGAAATTACTAATAATCAGCTTTGCTAAACAATAAATGTTCAATTTAAACCTCACTTTGACAATCAAGTGCATCTTCAGTGCAATAATTGAACAGACACACGCTGATAAGAGCTTAAAGTCTTATTTACTAGAAGATAATATTAGAAATATAGTTGTTAAAAGGTTTAGGGCTGCACGATATGTATCGTACGATATATTATGCGCATCTCGTCAATAAAGCCGGTTCTTTGATTAGTGTTAAATCTCCGTCACCTGTGTTCAAAAGGAACGCCAGCTTATAAACAGAGCCGTAGATCACTGAGAAGCTGCGCGT
>JAUMHQ010000053.1:6836659-6847374 GCA_032361165.1 Enteromius paludinosus | reverse complement strand
ACGGATGGACGGACGGATGGACAGACTGATAGATACACGGACGGACGGACGGACAGACAGACAGATAGATACATGGATGGACGGACGGACAGACAGATAGATACATGGACGGATGGACAGACTGATAGATACATGAACGGATGGATGGACGGATGGACAGACTGATAGATACACGGACGGACGGATGGACAGACAGACAGATAGATACATGGACGGACGGACGGACAGACAGACAGATAGATACATGGACGGACAGACGGACAGACAGACAGATAGATACATGGACGGACGGACGGACAGACAGACAGACAGATAGAGACATGGACGGACAGACAGACAGATAGATACATGGACGGACGGACAGACAGACAGACAGATAGAGACATGGACGGACGGACGGACAGATAGATACATATATGGAAGGACGGACAGACAGATAGATACATGGACGGACGGACAGATAGATACATGGACGGACGGACAGATAGATACATGGACGGACGGACAGACAGACAGATAGATACATGGACGGACGGACGGACGGACAGACAGACAGGTAGATACATGGACGGACGGACGGACAGACAGATACATGGACGGACGGACGGACAGACAGAGAGATAGATACATGGACGGACGGACGGACAGACAGATAGATACATGAACGGATGGACGGACGGATGGACAGACTGATAGATACACGGACGGACGGACGGACAGACAGACAGATAGATACATGGACGGACGGACGGACAGACAGATAGATACATGAACGGATGGACGGATGGATGAACAGACTGATAGATACACGGACGGACGGACGGACAGACAGACAGGTAGATACATGGACGGGCGGACGGACAAACAGACAGACAGATACATGGACGGACGGACAAACAGACAGAAAGATACATGGACGGACGGACAGACAGACAGATAGACAGATAGATAGATAGATATAATCTGGTCAGGTTAAGAAATTATTGAATTAAATATTTACACAAAAGATAAAAAGATTAGCTTCTCAGAGACTTTCTTCCTCACAGAATATTTAAAGACATCAGCTGCCCATCACTGGAGATGAAGAAACAGTGTTGTGATGGTTAATTATTAATGTTTATTAATGAAAAGTACAGAAACATTTAAGTGGCAAGAGGGGTCAGTGGTAAATCATAACCACATCCTCACCCTCTAGATTATATTTGACTTGTCATATTTTACAACTTATAATAATTAATATGGTCACAGGGTCCATGCCAAATAATTACTTCTCAACTTTCAATGTTATCAGAGTTTGCACTCAATAGTTCTCAGAACAAGCATCAATTAATCCATGGCAAAATCTTTTAGCAGTCCACACCTTTCTAACACAATAGATAAGGCCTGTTCATAAAACTGATTATTTATTATCTAGAATTTGGCATGCAAAGAAAACCCAGAATATAAATAGAGTGTGTGGTTGTGAGAGACATACAGACACACTGTGTAGACTGCTAGAATGGCTCTGACAGCGGTTACTCTTCTGTGCTTTGCACTTTTGCTGCCGTTCCCAGGCCTGGGACTGCCTGCAGACTCAGGTGAGCATTGAATTTAATTCCTTCCAGCTCTAGGATCCTAATGACATATATTTTAAAGCATGAAATCTAATATACTGATTTTGGCTTTTTTGGAGACGCTATTATCTACAGAACCTGAGTAAGGACCAAAAGCACTTAATTCATCACAGATTAACTCATTATGTTATTAGTAAGTTAATAACACAAAATTACAAAATAATGTTGTTTTTCTCTCTCTCCCAAAAAGGCAAGCTGGAACAGGTCCCTGTAAGAGTGACTGTCATTAATGAGTTCACTAATGAGCAGATCTCCTACTCCACTTCTGTGATAGAGGAAGGGCTGATGTTTGGTGTATTAAATCAACTGCAGGACACCAACAACGATTTCAAGTATGCCGCAAATTTTTACTGATTTAGTGCACTTCACATGCAGTAAAGGGGTTGTAGTATAGAATACCTGATTAACTTTGGTTGTAATTAACATACTGGTCATGACTGACATACTTAAGCAGAAGCATGAGATGATTGAATAAGATTATGAGGAAAAAAATTGTATCTGTGATAAGCCTGAGATTCTTTTCCAGTCATATTGTACCCGACTCCATAATTGCCTAGACATTTCATTAGAAAGGCTGAGGGCTAACAAAACATTTTTGTGCTAAATTTGGGCCTTTAATTCTGTTACAACAATAGATTCTCATACACTATTCATAAAACCTTTGGCATATATCTGGAAAGTGTGAACGGATTGGCTGGATCTGATAAGGACCAGACATACTGGGAGCTGCTGTCTGAAAAAGGAGGAGTTATAACTCGACTGGAAGTGGGTACGTGAATGAAGATGATCATATAGCATTACTTTATTGCTGTGGCACAGAAAAGAACATTTACTAAATAAATCACAAAATTAAAAAAAAGTACAAAACAAACACATAGCTTCTTGTAGAACATTATTTACACTGGCTCAATGTTTTGCAGGAATTGGCTGCTACCAACCCCAGAGAGATGAGAATATGATCCTGAGGTTCACCACTTGGGCCAAAAAATAGATTTCGTTTTTCTTTTCTTTCTTTCTTTTAGTTCTATTCAGTGGTTCTGGATGTTAAGACCACAATTAGTTTAAGTGAATTAATAAATTCATGATTTGATTGTATTCCCAGTATAATACTCTAATAAACAAATGCTGATGAAAAAAGAAAAAAAAGCCTCCCTGATCTTTCAACAATCATTACTAATGAATTGGAGTCAGTCCAATAGCGTTTCTTCACGAATGACTAAATACGTTTACGGAAAACAATTAAAGCAGCTCTATAATTATTCTTTAATCTCTGATGAGATGCTTTAACAGTCAGATTTGACTCCGCTCTTATCTTGTCGGTATGGACAAGGTTTAGGGAGTGAGCCAAGGGAAGTCATGTTTGCCATATAGTCTGACTTTGACATGTGCTTTAAGTAAATCCCATATTGTCATGGTCTTTGTTTCCATGCGCTTTTTTGGCTGGCCACTCCTTTCTTAAGATGCTGGAGTATATAAATATGGTGTTTGGCTGTGAGAGGCATTCAGACACACTGACTGCTAGAATGGCTCTGACAGCAATTAGTCTTCTGTGCTTTGCAGCTTCGCTTCCTTTCCTTGAGTCTGGGGAACTTGATGACCAGTCAGGTGAGTTTTCCCTCTCTTAAGCCATGATTTCTGCTTAAAACAAGGAGAAGCACATTTGTAAAGAGACTCTTGCACAATATCTCTTCTTACCAGGAGATCTGAAGCAAATGTACGTTAAGGTGACTGTTACTAATCATTTCGCTAACATGGACGTCTCGTACCCCACAACTGTGTCGAAGGGGATTCCAATGTTTGGGGTCCTAAATCACCTACAAGATACCAACCAAAGCTTCAAGTATGAGACAAAACGGTCTTAAAATTATATGGTTTAATGCACTTTGTATGCAAGTAAAGTCATAGGAAAGTCCACAACAACATGCTACAAAGAAGATTTATACCTCACTATACCTATATTCTACTGTACAAAGCTCAGAATAAGGAAGTGCTGTGTATGCCTTCATTCTGCTACTTTTGTGTATATTAGTTTCACTTACAGTATTGACAAAAGCTTTGGCATATATCTGGAGAGTGTGAACGGACTGGCTGGATCTACGGATAACCACACATACTGGGAGCTTCTATCAAAGAAAGATAACCGTATAACTCGACTGAACACGGGTTAGTGCATGAGTTCAATAAAATATCACACACTTTAATCGGAGCACGTGTAAAAATACATTGGAGCAAAAAAGTTACTTTTTAAATTTGCTAGTATTTTGGTTTTCCCATTCTGTATTTTTTTCCTCAATGTTTTGCAGGAATTGGCTGCTACCAACCTCAGAAAAATGAGAATGTCATGATGAACTTCACCACTTGGGACTAAAAGGAGATTTGCCATTTGTGGATGTGTGGTTATAAACAAGACCACTTGGATTCAGATCAGCTTTATCAATACCACATCACTTTTATTAGTCTTACCACAAAATAGACATAATAAACATTAATAAACTCAATTTCATTGTATCCGTACTACTCAAATAAACATACAAAAATTGATAAGCCTCCCTGGTATTTTAACAATTACTACTAACTCGATTTATTAAAAGAAAAAGCATATATTATGATTGCAATAATCAACACACAGTGCTTCCACAGCACTTATGCTTATGCTCAGAGAGTAACAAACATAAGCCTTCATTCCGTTCTAAACTGAGACCAGGAAAAACATCCATGTTTTAGAAAAGGGGGTCAAGAGTTAAGATGCAACCCTTAGTAAACACACCTAAGCAGGTTCTTCTGGCTTAATGAAAACTTGCATAGTATGTGTTGGAGCAGGGTTGGAACGAAACCCTGCAGGGCTCCGGCCCTCCAGGAATCGAGTTTGACACCCCTGTTTTAGAATATCTGGGCTACTGTAGTTCATGATTTACATGTATAGGTCTCCAATTTAGTAACTGATTCAGGGTAGACATATAGACAGACTGATGTTTGCATTAAACAATGGGACAATTGGAGTGACAGCTCAGAATGTCATAGCAGAACAATCCTTTCTTTCAGATACTGGGCAGGTTGGTTGAATGACTAACAACACTTACACAATTACTTTGTAAAGTTAGGATATCTGGGTTCATTTCTGAAGTTAGACCTCAACACTTCTCAAGAACAGTGACTGTAAACAAATGCACTGCATAAATGCTTTTCTAGCTTAGATTTTTTTTGTCTCATTTTCAGCCAAAATATCTATCATTTTTTCTAGTCATGTAAAATCTGTAATCTTGTTTTCAGAAAAAAACAAGTCTAAACTAAGAATGTTTTTGCCTCAAACAAGCAAAATAGTTCTGTTTTCCGTTTAAGATTATTTTGCTTACCTCATTGGCAGTTTATTTTGCTTTTTCAAAGCTTAATTTTGACTAGTTTTTTTTCCTGAAAACAAGAATGATTTTTACTAGAAAATCCTTCTTTATTTAAGAATTTCTGAATATTTTGGCTGAAAAGTAATAGTGACAGGATAACAACAAACGGTTAAACAAAAGTTAGTAATTGTGTAACAGTAAAGTATTCAACGGTAGTTTCAACAGTATTGTTCAAATTCTTTGTTTGGACAACTGTGTTGGGACAACATTTAGGCAAATTCTGTTGTTCTAACATGAGTTTTTGTTTAGTTTCATACGGTTCACATTTCTTACCATATGTGATTTAAAAGGTGCTGTAAACTGTTAAATATGTAAATATAGGTTTTTTTCTTCCCATACTACTTTTGCAATGAACCCTAGTCAGATTGTCTTCCTTAAAGTGACTAAGTAAGTTTAAGCAAGAATAAAACATTTGTGCAAGTACCATAGTTGTTCAATGTTCTTTCCTCATGTTCTCTTCCTCATTGCTTGGATGACCACATGATTTATAAGGAGGTCATACCTTTAAAAGATTTGACTTACAAAAAAAACAACAGAGTATAAATAGGGTGTGTGGTTGTGAGAGGCATTCAGACACACGGCGTAGACTGCTAGAATGGCTCTGACAGCAATTACTCTTCTGTGCTTTGCAGCTTTGTTGCCGTTCCCAGGGCTGGGGGGACGCAAGGACCACTCAGGTGAGTTTTCTTCTATAAAGCCAAGATTTTTGCTAAACACAAGGTGAAACATGATTGCAAACCCGAGGTGAATGTGATTCAAATCATTTTAGGTCTAACATTTGAAAAGTATGATTTAATACATTGACATTATAGGATTCTCTGAGTCTCTATAATGCACAAAACCTCTCTTTTTAACAGGAGAGCATACAGGGATCTTAACAGACATCCCTGTTAAGGTGACCGTCACTAATAAATTCACTAACTCAAAGATCTCCTACCCTGTCACTACTGTGACAGTGGGAACGCCGATGTTTGGGGTCTTAAATAAACTGCAGGACACCACCACCAACAACTTCACGTATGTCAAAAAATGTTATCAAATTATTCTGGTTTAATGCACTTTACATGCAGTAAATCAAGCTTAGAATAGTAGGTTAATAGGTTATGTGGAAATGGGGCATCTTTTTGTATTGTACAAGGCTCAGGACTTTAAAGAACTGTTGTAGTGGTAATGTTATTCTTTTGTGCTAATTCTCCTTCATTTTATTCTATTAGTTTCACCTACAATATTAGCAATAGCTTTGGCATATATCTGGAGAGTGTGAACGGACTGGCTGGATCTAATGAAAACCACACATATTGGGAGCTTCTGACAAAGAAAGGAAATAGTATAAGCCGACTGAATGTGGGTAGGTATAGGAGTTCAATTAAAGATTTTAGATTTTGCTTTCATTTTATTTACAACACCATATACCATATCAATTTCCATAAACCTTTACAGGAATTGGCTGCTACCAACCCAAGATGAATGAGGATTTCATTATGAACTTCACCACTTGGGACTAAAAGGGCATTTGTTTTCTGTTATCAGTTATATATTTTGGTGATAAAGAGATCACTCTGATTTTGATCATCTATTTTAATGCCACATCTTTTATCAATCATCAATAATTTCATTGCATCTACAATAGTATAATACTGTAACAGAAATGTTTCTCTGATCTTTCCACAGTTGTGACAAACTAACTAGATACAATCAAATGTGCATTACATATCTGTACTACTGCACAAAGATCAGAACAAACAGCAACGTTACCGCATATGGTCTTCGGAGTCAGAGTCTAGAGATGTATAAAATGCATTTGTATTGAGTCTGACATGTTCTGTTAAGGTTGCATGTCACACCTCTTTCTTTACTTTCAAATAAAAATTAATTCTGCAGTTTCTAACGCATGTGGACAAAATATCTTTACAGAAAAGGATATCGAATACGGATTCACTGTCTTCTGTCTTGTAAAGCTAAGGGAATAAACAAATATATAGATTTTAAAATATTGTTATTGCAGAAACAGTATTTACCACTATGTCTTAACTAGTCGCAGAATAAATGAGCCTATAAAAACTTACCACAGGGAGTGAAGCAGTCACAGTCGCAGTAGTTGCAGCGAGTAAACCAGCGCTTCCAGCCTGATTCTTTAGTCCTGCAGTTCTCAATACGACTGCATTTGTGGTTCAGAGGAACTGCATAGCTTTTAGCGTCAGGACAGGTAGACGAACATGTCCCGTCGATGTCCTTCTCATTGATCTCAACCCGGCCACGATAACACACTCCTAAAAGACACATACAGGAGGATGGTGAGACCTGTACTTAACTTGTATTTAATATAGCCAATGAAATACATTTTCAGCAAATATTTTACATTTTTAATCATCACAACCCGGACTTTGACCTAAAGTGATAGTGTTTTACAAATAAATAAAATATTATAAAAACATTGCTTATCACTTAATACATCTATACTCCTTTTATTAAAAATATGATGTATCAGTCTTTTTATGTTATGTACAATGAATTTGCACTCCGTACAAATAAGGAACAATGTATGTGTGTGTGTTAATACAAAGGGAGTTTCCGTCCTTAAGTTTTAATACAGAAAAAAACGTATTCACTGGATGAACTCAATTTAATTGAGGGCAGGATTTCCATCCAATAAATTTGTGCTGCCAAAAATCATAAAAAACAAATTAATGCTATGAAATCTAATTCAGTTGGGTCAACTTAATTTGATCAAATATAGTTTTAATGAAATTGATACATTGTATGGTTGTTAAACTCAAACTAAAACATTTAACCAGGAAATAAATTAATAGGAAGACATTCTTCCACACTGAAAAAAATGCCCAAAGTATTTTTATTATTATTATTACAAAAACAAATTGCTCTACACTTTACAACAATGGTAACCCCCAAAAACAGGTATTTTAAATACAAACGTAAAAGAGTATTAAAAATGAACAAGTCTCACAATTTTATCAGAAAATGCCTAAAATAAAATTTTATTTCAATATTTACTTTCCTTATCCAGCCTTGTGCAAAGCATGATAGGAAGGGGAAATCCACTTCCTAGTTGCACAAGTAAAATCATTTATGTTCTTTCAAAATGAAAATATTGAGTTGAAACAAAACAGAACTGTTTCAAGTGAGTTTAACACAATGCAGTTGTTTAAAGAGGGAACCAAACATAATGGTGTTAAATAAAAAAATATATTTTTAAATAAACTGAACAGTGTTGGAGAAACTTTTTTTGCGTGCATGCATTTTCTTTCTTACAGCGAGTTGTCATTTGAAACAGTTATTATTAACTCCTCTCAAAGTAACATTACTGACTATAACAACTTTAATAAGTGCTCAGTCTCTCACATACTATACACATGAAATTTAAGACAGATTAGGTCTCAGTTTATGGTATTTCCATATATTGTGCGCAACATTGATGCGGACTAAGACTTACTAAGACAGGATGGTTTTGGCGTCCATTTTCCATTGGACTGACAGGCTCTGGCAGGATCTCCCATCAACACGAACCCTGGTCTGCAGTCGTACCGCACTACAGAACCCACCCACCAATCACTCCCATACACCATCCCATTAAAGTCCACATCAGGCTTTCCACAATTCACTAGGGCAAAGAAAATGACAGAAGATTAAACAGGAAACAAAACTCATGAAACACAAAAGAACGTTCTAGTTCTCACACAAACAAAAAAACAACAGTATAATCTGGGGATCTGTACATAAAAGTGGAGTACAATACAAACAAAAGGATCAATCAAAAGGTGATATCTGAAGAAACTAAATATGTTTTGTTACCAATGGATCCATGCAGTAGAAAAAACTGATACATTCGAGACATATTCCATGTAAGAAAGCCATGAAGGTTTAGAATGACATGAAGGAGAGTAAACAATAAGAGCATTGTGTGTATTGTCCCTTTAAGATAACGATCAGGCCTACCTCTACACAGGGATTTATATCCCACCCAGCAGCAATCTGAATCTCCACAGTTGTCTCTCTTCAGCTCTCTGTGTCTGCCTTTACACCCTCCGAGACAAAGAGGGGCTGTCCCAGACCAGTAAGTGTCCGCCAGTTGATCCTCCTGTTCCACCTCTAACAGACCTGAGAAACACGGTTCAGTTTCCAGGACTCAAATGCATGCATCTTTTACCAATTTTTAATGTACAATACATCTAACATTTTGTCAGTTTGTAAAAGCAATCTTGATGCTTTGTTTAGATATATTTAGTTTATTTATAAGAGAATCAAGTGCTTCTCTTACCGCTTCCTAGACCTTCCTCCACAGCTGTTTTTTCAGCAAACGCAGTTATAGGCACTTGAGTGAACACCCCTTGTAAGGACCCCAGAAGCAGCAGCAGCAGAAGAGCTCCCATTTTCATGTTGTCTTAATGGCAGGAATTCTTCTCAAATACAGAACTGGTATATACTGTACTGTATCTCTTTAGTTCTCCTCTTTTGAACGTCTTACGCTCATTTTCTAATCAATTCCTTGTCTGATATTATAGAAGTCATAATTATATGAATAATATAGACAAATTGTACTCTTTAAAGGCTATTTTCAAGAACTTGTTTTCCTGCAGAGAGACAGAGACAGATGGAAAGAAAGGGGAAGTGTTGCATCTTAGCTTACACTAAGCCCTTAACGCAAACTAATCCCTTAAATTCAGCTAACACTCCAGCTAACATCACCAGAGCACAGAGAAAGAGATTACACAGAAAGGCAGAGAGCCATGGGAAGTCTAAATTGCAGTTTAGCTTAACTTTCAGTAACGGTGATGATTGCAAATTTCATGTTTCTCATATTTAACTTTGTTAGAGATTAATCTTGTCCGATTCACTTCCCAAGGCAGAGTGTGGCGTGCCGGAGACCTGCAGTGCGTGTAATTACTGTAATGACACAGATCTGTGAAAACCGTTCAAAACTGACCTCTGACTGCTGCAGTAATGCATAAACTTCTGCCTAACCCAGCAAAACCTGCCTGCTGACTCCTGTCCTGTGAGATTCAAACAAACAGGACTTACAACTACTGTTCTTACAGTCACGTACAGGATCACAGAACAAAGTGGATTACCGCCAGAACACACAAGCTTTAATTTTTCACACACAGAGGAATACAGTTGTGTTCAAAATAATAGCAGTGTTTTTAATTGGGCTGGCCACTCCATTACCTTAATTTTGTTAGTCTGGAACCAAGATGCTGCTCGCTTACTGGTGTGTTTGGGGTCATTGTCTTGTTTTTTGCAGCATGACCTCTGTAAGTATTTTGTTATAAGCAAATTGATCCATGATCCCTGGTATGCGATAAATAGGCCCGACAGAGTGTATTCAGTGTTTGGGGACCGCAGACAGTTTGTCAGTCAACCCCCAAACACTGAATTTCAAGCCACTGTATACACTCTGAAGACCGTGAAGCATGGTGGTGCAAGCATCATGATATGGCTCTTACTATGGTGTCTGGCCTATTTATCGCATACCAGGGATCATGGATCAATTTGCTTATAACAAAATACTTGAAGAGTAATGCCCTTGAAATGGGTGTTTTAACAAGACAATAACCCCAAACACACCAGTAAACGAGCAGCATCTTGGTTCCAGACCAACAAAATTAAGTTTATGGAGTGGCCAGCCCAATCCCTGGACCTTAACCCAATAGAAAACTTGTGGGGTGACATCAAAAATGCTGTTTCT
>JAUMHQ010000053.1:6817186-6831124 GCA_032361165.1 Enteromius paludinosus | reverse complement strand
AGCCCTACCACAGAGTACACTATTAAGATTATTAACCTTATTAAGATTAAGGTTTAAGGTTAGTAGTATAAGTTGACATATACTTGCAAAGCTTCTCACAGTCAGTATGTTGTGGACCCATCAAAATAAAGTGTTAGAAGATTAGCAGACAGTCTACTAATACTCTAATGACTGCTAGTTCACATGTAGTTGGAGTTACTTAGTGTTAGTAGAATGTATAAAGTGGACTATCAAAATAAAGCGTTACCCTCCTTTAAATTGCAAATAACTAGAAAAATCATAGGATCAATTTCAAATATTATTGTGAACAATGGAGGGGCCTTGAAGTGGTTTCTTACCTTTCCAGCCACAGAACAAAACATTCTCTTCATTAGCCTCGAGACAATGGGCATGCATCTCCACATGTCTGTAGAACCACTCTGGATTATCCATAGACATCTGAATAAAAACATGCTAACTTGCAAACACTGCCAAACATAATACATATAATACAATAAAAACTCTGACTAAAAACTTAATAAACCTGATTTGACTTGCCACAAACATTAACATATAATCCACAAAAAAAAAGAAAGCACTTGGGTTTGCTTCCATACCTCACAGTGCTCCCAAAGACAAAGGAAGTTCTCTTGGACCTCTGGCACAATGTTGCGGTTATGGAGGCCGACTGAACAGGCACCCATGTCACTGTGGCCCTTGAGTATAGCAAGACCCCATTGCTTCAACTTGGTGTGGTAGCAATGGAAGAACAGGTGTCTAAGAATCTCTGCATTTCCTTCCACTGAGCAGAAGCCACAGTCTCTCCACAGACAGTTATGCTCCTCTTCTGTAAAACATGCAGGCAAGCCAAGTATTGATTATTGACAAAAGGTCAACACTCAACAATCCTCCACTGGTCTAACATTAAAACAGTCAGACACACAGCGCATGAAAATGTGCCAGTAACTGTTGGTGCAATGTACATACATACACACATATATATATATATATATATATATTATTCTTTATTTTGCAATATATGGTGTGTCTATTCTCAAAATTGAATCTCTTTACTCATTTTTACACAAGAGGGGGCTTTCAATATTAAGTATTATTTATATTGAGAACTTTTAGAAATATTTGAATTAGCTTTTATTTTCAGTTTTCATTTCATTGTTCGTTTCATAACAAAATTGTTCTACTTACAAAAGCAATAGAAAAAGTCATTAGAAATAGTCCTTATGATATCAATGTACAGCTGTAGTCACCTTTCATTTTCAATGCACGCAACAGATATTCTTTAAAACATTCCTATTGTGTTCCATTAAAAAAAGGTGGAACAATATGATGTTCAAGAAATTATGAGAATGTTTTGGGTGAACTATTCCTTTAAGAAAAGAGACAGGCAAGTAAATAAATGCTTCAATTACAAGACACTTCCATCAACACTGACACTTTCACCTGGTAAGTCTGTCTCACTGTCCACGATGGCTTTATAATGTTTCTCCACGTGCTGGCAAAACTCCTGCATCCTGTCAAACGTCTCCTGACACGAGCCCCACTCACACGCCAGCTCCAGCTGCAGCTCCTCTCTGCGCAGGGCGCGTTTACCCGAATGAGGCATCCTGCAGCTCTGAACGTAATGCACAATGTGTGGTCCTCCCGTCTTCTGAAACACATGCTAAAGTCACATGCGAGATCTAACATGATTGTAAGTTTGTTCTGCACACCGCAGCTGGAGCTATCTGTCCATAGCTGCTAGTTAGTTTTTTAAGGCGATAAACAACCACATTCACAATATGAACTGCGCCAAAACGATTACCTTCAACATATTAAAACTCCTTAATTACCAAGTGTACAGCTAGTAGTTTTATTAAATCACAGACGAAGTTGTTACCTAGTGTGACACATAGCTGGTTAGCAAAACAAAAAGGCAAGTTAACATTCTGCCTACATTTTATTGACTGGTGGCTTTTTAAAAGCTTCGGTTGAGAATAAATAAATGGGTTTTCATTCAAGGATATATCGCGAGGAAATGCGTCTGGAATAGTTTAAAAAGGCTGAAAAATAGCTCACCTTTTGCAAATACTTCAATCATTTCCTTACTTTTTTTCCGCCCCACGAAATAACCAAACCAATCAGAATTCATCTTTGCGGCGTCGCGCTCGAATCTCAGCCAATTAAATTGCAGTATAGCAGTACATCACAATTATCATTCCCCCCAACACCTGAACTCTTTCAAGTGTTCCGCAGCTCGATGTGCACTTTGTATTCAGCGGCGGTAATGCCCGTCTCACAATCCTAAAAAAAGTTTACTTGCTCCATTTTAGGTTAATCTGCTTCGGAACTGTACTTAACTGTACTTTGTGCTATATAGTAATACATCTCATGAAAGCGAAACATCTTTTTCTAATACATAGGAAAGCGTGCGTGAGAGAGTAACGTTATAAACCGCAATATTAAGTAATGTAAAAAAAAAAATTATAATAATTTTTTAAGCAAAGTTTTCTATTAAAACACTACAAGTTCTATAGTGTATAGTAGTAATATATATATATATATATATATATATATATTATAGTAGTCTCATTTGTGATTTTTTTGGTCTGAATAACGCATGAGTACATTATAAATATAACAATATAAAATACACAATAATTGATCTTCAAAACACTACAAATATAAAGCACTTTTTCCTTTCCTGTCACACTGGTTTATTTAAATTAGTTAAAGGCATAATATTAGATTATATTTGACAAAAAATACAACTGCATATATCAAGTAATCTTTCAGAGATGTTCCTCAAAATTTCACAAACTCCCTAAATATTGCTGAATCCTGAATGTAACTGTTTCACATAATCTTTCAACATAGAACCCTCTTTTCTGGTTAACCAAATAATTGGATAACAGACATTGTTCATTATCTACAAAGCTTTCATGTCCCAAAGACAGTTAAGGGCATGTGTGTACACTGTCCCATCTCATGCAGATATATAGACAGAGAAGCTGGAATACAGTGTGTAGTATCAAGATTCCATACTTTATAGAGGACAGCCAGTATAGTAATCATTTTGACAATAATCAATTGTTTCTGTTTTTTTTTTTCTTTAAATGAAAGCAGCAGCTTGTAAAGTCTCTCAGGCGCTTGAGTGGCCTAGACATCATAGAACAGACGCACAAGATGATACCGGATTCCAAATGCCACGACACTTCCCAAGACCTGAGAAAGAAATATAATATTATTTTAAACCTCCAAAACCATCAGTTTCCTTTGAAAAATTTACACAGTCTTTAAAAAACCTGCATACAGAAGGTCATGTAAATTAATCAAATATTAAATGCCATGGTCATTTTAATTATGAATAAAATATTTTATGAGAGAGAGCAAGACAAAAAAAAAAAAAATATATATATATATATATATATAAATAATTATCCTTAAAACTGGAAGAGTAGAAACCCTGAAGAAGATTCAACTAATAAAACTTTTTTGTAGAAACTTTTGAGCGCCCATAAGTTTTGAAAACAACACTAGGGCTATGGAGCCTTTTGATAATGACCAGAGAGATGTACTTCTCATACATTAGTAAGGCTGTAATGCCAAATATCACAACCTTCTTTATAGTCTCAAATTTCTTTACTTTGAAATAGCCACATTGCCTGTCAACTCTGTAATACATTCAATGAATTCACCTGTATTAACAGCATGACTGCAGTCAGTTTTCTCTCATGGGTAGGTCCCAGTACTTTTAGTGCCAGGTTGATAAGGGTCATGTTGTTACACTCAATAAACTCATCATCTCCTTCCTGCCCTCGACGCACATCCAGAAGCCATAATGTTTCTGCCACCTGCAGGATAAAAGAGGAAATCACATTAAAAGACACATGGAATACCATCTTTTGTTGCAAAAATAACATTCCTTTTAAACAAACGTTCCTAAACCTGTGCATTTACCTTCAGAATAAGTTGCCCTAATTTGCCCAGGTCCTTCTGTTTGAACTTGGAGTAGCTCATGCCAAGCTTTCCCGTGTCAGATTGTAACCTGCATTAATCAGTTTCACAGGTCAATCCCTCACAGCCATTTTATTTACCCTTATCAATGGTGTAAATGTTTAGGGAACGCTGTTGAAATCATAAGCATGTGTGCATTTTGCATACAAATAAATCAAGAGGGAGAAAGTTACTTTAACACTTCAAATGCTCACATATCCAAATAACTTCCAATGACTGTCATGAATTCTACTGTAAGTAAAAAGGAACGTCATAGCTTGATTTTACAATGTTAATAACCCACCTAGGCAGGCGATGTCTGGGACAGGGAATAATGTGAAACAGCTGAGGCAGAGAGTAAATGAAGTTGATGACTTGGGGAATGAAGAAAAGCAGCATGGTCTTACTGAAGTGGCCGAGTATCCCAACCACTGCAAACGTCATTCCAGCAAAGTAACAGAAAGTGTCTCCCACAAACACAGAGGAAGGATAACTGATAAAAGACATTTAAATATGCATCATAGGTTCAGGTTAAGATTATTATCAGTGCTTCTTGTCAAACTATAGTTCATCATTTTAATGCGCTGTCTTAAATTAAAGTAAGTAAAGATGATCAAACAGCAATATATTTAACAAACCAGTTGTGGTAGAAGAGGGCTAACGTAGTGAAGAAAAAGGGAATCATGAAGTACAAAGAGAAAACATGGTCATCCCTGTAGTCTCCTGAAAGAGAAAAATTAATCAAAGATCAACTGAAAAATATAGAGAATTTATCTACAGACTTATTCAAATAGAGGCTGAGGACTGGAGTAATGGCTTCTATAGAGTATATATATATTTAAAAAATCTCACAATAGTACTGTTTTACTGTTTTTAACTGAACCGATTGTTTCAAACACATTCAAATATATATATTTTTTTACTTTTGAATAGTAGTGTATATTTGAATAGTATAAATTACACTTGTGGAAAGCAGGTGGAAAATTGGATTAAACAGGTTGAACTGAAACCCTCCCCTCACCATTGAGTTCCAGTATATTAAAGAGGATGATGGAGCCAGATATGAAGAGAGCTTGCCCAGACTCAATGCCATTGATACCAGCCAAGATGTTGATGGCATTTGTGCAGAATACAGCCAGCATTCCCATATATACATAATACAGAATGCCTGGAACACGTATAAAAAAAAATAGCTGAGAATGTCAACAATCACACATATCAAACAAGAGGGCAATTAAATCAAATCTAGAGCGCCAGACAGTCAAACTCACCCAAGTCCAGATGCATCCCCAGCAGGACACGGAAAGGTTTGGGCACGACGATGAGAGTGTTGCCAAAGTTAGTGAAGTAGACCATGAGTAGAGGCAGGGAAGCCATAGTGGGCAGCAGCAGCTTGTGTCTCCACCGCAGATTCAGAACATCATCAGCAAAGCCCAGGAATATCATGCAGCAGATGGCCAACAAAGCACCAATCAGCTGCACAAACTACATGGACATATGCAAAGATGCAATAGTTATGACTGCTGCCATGTATGGCTGTGAAGCTTCTCGGTTATAAAGGTGAGTGAAAGCTATGGCGCAAATTAGTTTTTGTCTAAAAACACACACTACTGTTCAAAATAAATGTTCTGAATGTTCTGAAATATCGTTTTTATAGAATATTAATATTTTCTGTATTAATATATGTTGAAATATAATTTATTCCTGTGATCAGAGACAGTCTTGAATGTCAAATGTTCCTTTAGAAATCATTATGACATATTTTTGTAACATTGTAACTTTTTACTTTTAATTAAATGGCACTTTAATTTTATTTAAAAAAATAAATAAAAAAAACAACTAAACCCAAACAGTTTGGAAGTGGTGAGTTCTTAAAATGTGTTTATTATTTTATAATTAAGAGGTGATTATCTAACCTCATTGTGAGGGAACCGTTGACACTGCTCTCCCATAAAGCACTGAAGGAAGGGGACAGGGATGAAGAGGAAGAGAATGATGAGGAAGACTGTGCCACTGATTACACCTTGAGACTCAGGCCTGGTTAATAAGGGAAAAAAATAAGTTAAATTCAGGTTCCAGTCATCCAATTATAATGCATACATTTGAATATAAAAATAAACCACTTACACCTCTTTCTTTATGGTTTTATTTAGGTCCATGCCATAGAGTCTGGCAGATATGAAATGATCCTTAAAAGCAGGAATCAGTTTGATTGTTGCAATGCACCCAAGTGCAGACATACAACAGTTGATGATAAGAGGAAGAATAGGAATTGGAGACATCTTCTCCACGGACTAACAAGACATAAAAAATATAATATGTATGTATCTACTGTGCTATATATTGGTTATATATCGATAAATCTAGTTGAAAACAGCGTTCGATTCCTGTCAGCAACATTCTAAACTTTTATGTTGCATATGCATAATGAAGCTGTCATTGGTTTAACACGTTTCTTCGAGGATTACAAAAAAAATAGATTACATTTCAGATGTAGACATCGCTAAATGAAGTCGCGCGCATAAATGACGACAGAAAACAAAAGCACTGAATCAATGAACGGCAGTTCATTGGCTTTGTGATGACAGCTAGATTTTCTAAATATCTGGTAAATTACAGTCCAGCGATGAAAAAAAGAATCCTGCCCAAATAAGCACCGGTTCAGGTTATGAGTTACTAGTTACTCGTAAGCTTCTCTGACGTCAAAATGTAATAGATATATCAGTTTACTGTATAGGTTTGGTTCTGATCTCATCACAAAATCCACGTCTACTTCCGTCAATATAATCCGTCCGCCCACTGGTTACATGAAAACAACTTGCTTATTGTACTGTTGGTACGACATTTAATAGCTTCGAAGTGCAATACCGCTAAACACATGTTAGTCATCAGGTAGGTCTTTTATTTAGAAATAGGTATTATATAGGTAAATATATTTGTTATCATTTTGGTTTCGGTCGAACCTTTGCAAACGTAACACAACCGGAAACAAAATGAACAGTACGTTAAAGTCCCCATGAATTCAAAATCAAAGTTTTTTAGATGTTAGTATTTAAATTCTGACTCTGTCGCTTAAATGAACAATTATACTGTGTGACATTTTTAGAAATACCAAATAATATAAAAAAACAGCCTTAAGTCTCAAAATATTCTATTCAATATAGCCATACATTTTAATATATGACTTAATGTTGTATTAAGCTTATACATCTTAGTTAAGGAATAAAGGCTGGCAAAATGCAATTCTGTAATCGTATATTTAGTTAAGCATTTATTGTATTGTAAAACAAACAGGAAAAACATTTAATTTGGACAAGAACTCAGGCAAGCCCTTGGAATGGGGATATGACATCAAAGGTTATGCACACTCTGTTATAATATCATATAAAAACCCAGCGACAATGCTCAAGACTAACCCTAACCCCATGGTTACAATACATGAAAATTAACACATTACACTGAAATAAATGAAAGCATATTAAAGCAATTTTATATTATTAAATATGTATATATTATATTATGTTTGTAGTTATTTAAGTATTTTATAAAACAATGACCATTTTTAACCAACTCTAACCCTAAGTACTAAATATAGATTATTACAAGTTGAATTTGAATTTAAGAATACAAATATGTATCTATATACCAAATAATTTTGGCTAATATATAATTTAGGTAAAGGGGATACGTGTATCTTCAAAGTGATGACAAAAGGAACATAACATTCTTATGTTTGTGGCATAACGTAAATCTTCATAAACATTATTAGGCAGGGAATGTGCGCATGCGCAGTTCCGGGGCAGCTCAAGCGGTGTGCGTGTCTCTTTAAATACGTGCAGCGCGTACGCGGTGTGTGTTTGTGTTGCTACACAATTTGACAGCTCGACTGTTCTGTTCCTGCGCATTACCATTACAGACCATCCGACACCGACGGTGGGAGGGGGCACATTTTCTCTTGAGTTGACAGCGCAGGATATTATAAATGGGTGGTTTTACGTAGCACGCGAAAGATTCACGAAACGCAGGCCATGTACCGATCAACTCGGCTTTGATCGTAGAAGATGCCCGGACCTGAAGACTGGTGCTGAAATTACGAAGACATGATGTAGCCATTGAGCTGGTGATCTGTAGCTAGTCAGCGTCCAAAGACGGTGTTTCTCATCTGATCGGTAATATTTCATTTCTGTTTTCTTTTAAAAATAGGCTACTGGACATACATTCGGCGTCATATATGCGCGTCCAGTATTTTTATTCATCGTAGGCTCGTCTCGAGTCAGTTGCACAAAAATGCTGTCTAGGTAGGCATCTCACTGCTTTGAAACACAGCTTTTCCAAAGGTGACCGGTGAGGGGGACGTAAACATGCATAATTTGATATGAACACCATTACTGAATACATTAGCTGTCAAGAAGAAGGGAATTGAAATGAATCGCTAGATGGGTCATGATGAGCTATTTTGACGTTGCAGTGCTGCGCTGACCCAGAACACCCTGGACTGTCAGTAATGTGACAGAATCGGAACGGGCTTGTATGAGACCGGCTTAACACAGGTCTGGCCTCTGCAACCGATCTGAGTTTTCTGGAAGAAGTTGTGCTCTTCTCCGGTTTCAGTACAGGCATTGAATGTCACACTTTCGCCGAAATGCTTAGTCAGTTTGCTTAACTGCTTAAACTTTTAAGCACAGGTGGTAAACACGAAACATTGTAAATCTCTTTGATAAGAACACGTCTTTGCAACCTTTGCAAAAAGGTTACTATGGTAACTTTAGTTTGCTTACAGTATTAACTATACAGTCATTATTGTGCAATAAAATTAGACCACTGTCAAACGTGTGTGTGTGTGTGTGTGTGTACATACATATACATACGTTTATTACTATTTTACAGCAACGTAAACAAATACAGCAGCAGTAAGTGTAGTGTTGTAAATACCATATTTTCTTAGGTAAGATCACCTCACTTCTGAATTCTTTGGTAGGAAAACATTAGTCAAGAATATAATATTTCTGTAAATATATAAAAGAAATCATAGCTGATTTTCATGAATTTGACCTTTTGTTAAAAGTTACTGTTATATTGTTCCAAACAATATAACATAAAAAGAGAACAGAGCAGAATCAACCACGGAAGGGACCATTCACACAGAGAAACTTTTATTTTTTTTCGCATTCAACTTCACTGTTTTTTCATTGTTGTTTTTATTTCATGCACTAGATGCACATATTTGACAATAGCAAGAGGCGCTCAAGTTAAAAAAAAACTTGAACCATCCCTGCCATAAGAAACTCCCAAACATGCTGTCTAACAAGTATTTTTGTTAAAGAAAAATGATCTCAGGGGCTGCTGACAAACACGATTTTGCATTCCACTGTGTTTTCACTGTATTAACATGCTAAACGGACATGCTCATGTCTTGTGTCTTTCCCAGTATCTCATATATGTTGGCATTATAAAAATGCATCACTGGACCTTGTGTTTTTATTGCCTCGCACTTTGTATTTTTAAAAGCCCCTTGTGCGTTCGGAAAAACATGAAGTTGAGTAAATGATGGCCGAATTTTCATTTTTGAGTGAACTGTCTCTTTAAGATCTCACTGTTCTTATAAGATGCTGTTAACATGTTTAATCTTTGCTGCATGATTGTATGTATATCCCAACATCCTGTCTTTTTCCAGTCGACTTACTCTCTGTCTCTCCCTTTCCCCAGAGTTCCATCCTTCGTGAGTCAAGATTTTCAACCCTTCATAAACATGAGACTTAAGTGAACAGTGATTAGGGAGATGACGACTTTTCAGGACGCGAGCTGGCTGGTTCAGGTGGCGCTTTTCTGCGCCTCGCTGCTGGTCGTATTAGCCTGGCTCGTTCAGTTCTCACTGGCGTGGCTTCACCCTAGGTGGTGCACAAGGGTCCAGGGCAAGAGGGAGACCCCATGGCAGCTTCCCTTGAGTCTCACCCACCAGACACTGACGGGCGGCGTATGGGGTTCCCTCCTGAGGCTAAGGCTGGGACGAGATGGAGCAGGCGGTGACACTGAGGCGGGTGTCAAAGGTCTTTTGTCCTCACTTTTTGCTTTCAAGTCATTCAGGGAGCACTGGCAGAGAGCCTGGGTCCGGGCACTTAATGAACAGGCCTGCAGGCAAGGGGTGAGTACGATCTGGAGCAAAATTCTATTTGTTGTGAGACAATATGGTGTAGAAACATATGTAGGAGAGTTTGTATATACGTACGCACATGTGTTTTCATTGCTCCATGCATGTTTATACATGCGTAAGAGTATTTTTAGGCTATTGGAGTGCGTGTGGGCATAATATCATGGCCTGGCTACTTGTTAGGGAATGTGTGGGTGTAAGAGTGTCAGGGGATGCAGGTTCTTGTGTAACAACCACACACTTTCTCTTCTCCCAGAAAATCTGCTCTGCAGTGAGTATTACACATGACAGGACTCAGTCTACTGGCTCCTCTGGGGTTTCTCTCATGGAACCAAATTTGCACTTATTTTTCCTTAGCTAATCAGTGTAAATGAGAGAATTTTTTTTAATGGCTGTCTTAAATGCCAGGATTTTGCTGAAAATGTGACACACTTATTGCCTACGTGCACTGGTTTTATATTTAAGAGTCACACTATCACACGATTAAATTGACAGATTACTTTTTTTGGTAACCGTGCCATGTTATTCTCACATGCATTAGCTGTATGCGTTTTCTTATCTATATTGCTAACATTAACAAATGAAGTGATCCATCAACAAAATACCCTGTGGATATTAATATATGGAATTAATTTCTTATGGAAGTCCCTTGTACAAGAAAATGACTGTCCAATTACTTTCCACAGTAAACACTACCAGGGTCAGAATGGTTTTATTTTAATACTTTTATTCAGCAAAGACAATTAAACAGATCAAGTGACATTAAAGAACAGTGTCCTCAAAAATATTAAACAGAACCCTTGACCAAAAATATTTTTATTTGTTACATTACTTCATTGATTATTTATAGTACTGCATATTTATGTTTATCATTCTTTGTGATCAGCTTGTTATTTCATGGCCAATCAGATACTCTGCAGTTCCACAATTAATCCTAGACATGTATATTACTCAAATCCTAGGAAAAAAACACACAGATCACACAACTGGGTTAAAGGTCTCTTTACAACTGGTTCCCTCTGTAGCTCTTCGTCTGGTTAAGAGTGTGTTTGAGGACTGGTGAGTTGTGTAAAGGTCTCCACTTCTATATTTAACTGTATTTGATCTGTGTCTGTATCAAAGCTCAGTCTGCCCGGTAGGTGTATTAAAAAAAATATGAACGATGTCCATCCATCCATCCATCCCCTCTCTAGACACTTTTCTCAGCGAGGTCAGGCTGAATCATGACAAAATGCTTTTACTTGAAGTCTTTGAAGATCAGTTCATCAGAGGACTCGCCGTTTAAGTGATGAGTACCTGCGTATTTAGTCTGATGAGATATGAGCAGAATGTAGAAATGGCATTTTCACCCAGCAGGCAGTTCAGGTTGGGTTTTAGAGCAATTGCAAGCCTTTCAGGGATTTAAACTTCAATACAGTGAACTTTGCTCCAACACCTGAGAAAGTCGGGAGGGAAGAGAAAATCCTTCCATCTCATTTCCTTACCGAGGTCTCCAGCCGATAGTTGTGCCAGTTCAGCAACCTAGTTATTTTCTCAGGTTGTCAAAGTGGGGGAAGGGAAGGCTACAGAATGCAGTTATGCAATTGCTGTCCCTTTAACTTACATTTCTTCACAGTAAGTTGGCTGCTCTGAGAAAAGAGAGGAGGCCGAGGCTAATAAATAGCCATTTATTAGTTAGCTGTTTAATTTAAGTGCGGTTTGGCGGTGTGCCATAACTGCAGCGCTGATTGTAATGCGGTCAGCTGATCCAAAAAGCAACTTAACGCTGCAAAGTGCTACGATTCTGCAGACTCTGTATCAGGGAGTCCTGAAGTAAGGACTTTTCCTGTAATGAATGTCTTTACCGTTAAGAATCCCCATGTTGGAGTGAGTCACAGGAGTTGATGCAATGTGTCTCTGTGTGTTGTTTTTAGATATAAATTCACGCAAATTTTTGCGACTCAGGTTATGACTAGCATTGATTTTTAAGTTTGTGCATTTGAAAATGTTCATGATGATGGTATGGAAGGTGCAGCCTCCATTATAAACGCTCAGGGAATTATAGTTTCATTACTGTAAACATACAGGTTATTAGTGTGGGATGATAAGTTTCAGGTATGCATGTAGACATACAGGTTATACTTGTGTGTTGTGTGTGGTTGTGTGAATCAAGCTAATTAAAAAAAGGAGTGTATAATGTTTTTGTCATACAGTTCTTCCCAAAGTTCATCGTACTACATCATAGATTCTTGGTCACGTGGATACGTTGTCCGGCATAATATCACGGCCTAAACCCAGTCATTTTAATAGGAATCTGTGCAGTCTGGAATTTCATGTAAGGGCGAAACATGTCCTAACACAGATTTGGAAGTCATTCTCAAAAATGTACCTCTATTGTCAACCGAATGCTGCTTTGTTTTTAAGCGATGCTTCATGCATTACATCACTACTTTTTTCACTTGCACAATTTGTGACCTTTTCCCTTTTAATACCAAATATTTGCAGACATCTTTCCAAAACCTGCATCTGTTTCCAAATTGCATCTGTTTTAAATATCTGTTCATCTCTCAAAACCTTTTACGCTGTAGCACACTGTTGAGTTCAGTTCAACTCCTGTAAATTTCACTTATACAAAGCAGTAGACCGTAAAAGAAGAGCTTCAAAGCCGCGCTGCATCGAAAAGACAGTCAGTTGTCCTTTTCCATTCGAATGATTTTACTTTTTATGAAAGGAAACCATTTTATGTTTCTCTGTTCATCTGATAGTTTTAACATCTGTGATTGTAAGGTAGGAAGAGAAAGGGTTGGCTTACAGAGGGGAGACAGTTAACTAGCTCCAATGAAAAGTGGTCAGGGAATGGAACAACTCTGAATTTAAAGACCTTTTGGATGATTGGACCTTGATTAGCGAGCAACGTAGGTGTCAGTGTTCAACTAGGCATATCAATTTTATCTTCAATAATCGGATCTTCTGTGGGAGTTTATAGTGCCGTGAAATGTTTGTCATGTGACTCTCCCTTAGAGGTGACCTCCGTGTGCTAGTTAAATATTCCTGTGTTAGATTGGGCTTTGGGGAAAAGTTCCCATTTTGGAAGCTGTGATCTAGAATCTTGTCTCCAAGCAGACCGGATATTTGCTCTTTCAGCGTGCCAGGTCATTGACACCCCAATCCACTCATATCAAGTTCTTCTGACCTGAAAAACCTGCTTGCGAGGTGTTTTTTTGTGTATGCACGAGATCAGATCAAGAGCAAAAGAGACTGAGCAACTTTTGCTCTGCCCCTCTGAGGCACTGAAGCCATCTGTTGGCACAGCAACATGAAAACAAACACCATGGTTCCAGCCCTAGCCATGGCGACCACCTCTAGGGTTGGAGAGCAAAGGAGAAGAGAGAGTTAAAGTCTCTCATTTGTGCTTATTGCTCTAATAATTAATGTTGTTAAATACCAATTATTAGGTAACCCTTTAGGGTAACACTTATTCACCATTATATTTCCTTCGGTAAATTCCTAATTTGCTGCTTATTAGTAGTTAGTAAGGTTGTTGTTAAGTTAAGCTATTGGGTAGGATTAGGGATGTAGAATAAGGTCATATAGAATAAGCTTATTTACTAGTAATAAATGGCTAAAGGTCTAGTAATATGCATGCTAATTAGCAACTAGAGACCCTAAAATTAAGTTACAAACTTTGTTAAAGGGACAAATTCTCAGTATTAACTATAGTTGCTTACTAGCATGCCAATTATTAATATATTGACTTAGTACTAGGGATGCTCATTTCAACCGTTTAACCGTTAACCGACCGATTTGAAGTTTAACCGATTAATACAATCAGTTAAACG
>JAUMHQ010000053.1:6787465-6813983 GCA_032361165.1 Enteromius paludinosus | reverse complement strand
CGCCCTTAAGTTTAAGGGAAACTTAAGGGCTAAATTAAGGGAAAATTACACTTAAGGTGCTTTATGCAACCGGGCACTGATCTTTTGCTTCCTCTGTGGGACAAAACCACAAATCCAAAGGAATTATAATATTTGCTGATTCATCGTTACATCTGAAATACAAAAATGGTTAATTTTTAATTTTTTTTATTTTTTTCAATTATATAAATTACATAACATTTTACTCAAATTGTTACTTACCATTAAAATGTGTATCAAAATGAGAAATTTCCATTATATGCAAGACCAGAACTGCTTGAATGAGTACACAGACATATTTGCAGTCATTATTATGCATGGAAACATGCAAGATTTGACTAAAACACTGTTCTTGTAGAAGTTGTACTGCATGTGGGAAAGTAAACATGCATTTAATTCTTGTGCTCTGCTGGTAGTCCTTTTTGAATTCACCTACTTTTTCATATTTCTTCAGCTCTTGTCTGTATACACAAGTCTTTCTCAGCCTTTCTCTCTCCCTTCCTTTGAGAAAAATGGTATTCATTCATTTAGGTCAGAATCCCGGATAGAGTTTATTTGTTTGTGTCCTCACCACACACACACACACACACAAACATACAGAAACACAATTTGTTGTAACGGACAAATGCTTTCTCAGCATGAAGATTCTTCAGTGCTGGGGCAGCAGGAGAGAGCATATCTGGAGGAAGAGCGGCTTAGGGTTATGGCTCGAGTGGATGAGCTGAAGACTCGTGTCACTGACCTGGAACAGCAGATACAGGAGTCTAGACAAGAGGTTAGACTGAAACCTACAGACCGTTGCCTGTATGAGGTGTCTACAAAGTGCAGATAACTTCCTTCAGTTGTCATAACTGCATGAATAAGAGCGAGAGATGTAGATTTTCACATCAGAACTTGTAAAATCTTTTCAATCACTGGTCGTCTTCATCTAAATCCGTGCATTGCCATCTGCCATGCATAGAAACATCTTTGGTGTTGCATATTAAAATCGATGTGAGTACAGAATGTTGTACAGAAAGTGAACAGACTGTTGAATGTGTTGTTTTATTGGCAGGCAGAGATGGAGAGGGCATTACTGCAGGGGGAACGGAGGGCGGAGCTTGATCAAGCGGAAGCAGAGCTGGAGATCATCAATCAACTTCAGCTGAAACTGAATGAAGTGGAAAATTCAACTCAGAGGGAGAAAGACAAGGTACCAACAACAAACACAAGCTATGAAGCATGCTTCCCTGTTTCCTGTTTTCCTGATACATTTTGTGGATGCGTCTTTACTACCATGCTAATTTCTAACAGCCTGACATCTAACTCTTCATTAATCTTAATGACACTGACTACACTGCATGTCTGAACGGGCACTTTCGTATCAGTCTTTTGATAAAACCTAAATTACATGGAATAAAATCTGCAATTTTCAGCTTATTTTTAATGAACGAGTGGGTGTGGCCATTTATAACCTGAATGTGTAAGGCTTCCGGCGTTATCCTCTTCTAGTTATTTTACCTGTACAAAAATAGCCCATTATGCTGCATGATATCGCAAATTGATGTTTGTTATTATATCATTTCAATGCATTATAGTAATCATAAACTAATGAACTGTAAATCATGTACATTCAAAATGAATCGCACAGAAATATGGGTTGCAAAGAAAAGTAGTTAATAATACAGCCAGCTTGTTCGGACTTATAAAGTGGAGTCAGTGTGCTATATTTATAGATTTAATATAAGTAAATTCACAAATGTGTGAAAATGTGTGCACGTCATAAAGGTAACAGATATCATAAAACAGTCAATCCTGTGGCTAAATAGAGATATTTAGTAATAATACATTATTTATGAATAGCTGTGTTGAGTAGAACTGAGTGCTGTATAAATATTTATTTTGCTCAGATTTAGTCTGCTGCAATATGGGTTCTGATTGCCATGGCAACCCCATATCTAAACCCCTGTTTTAACTCCGCATGGTGTCTTTATCTAAGCAGTTTCCTCTTTGTTTTCACCCCTCTCCACCGTTACTGGCTTGCCGCGTGTGTATTTTACCAGTGTGTGTGTTACGTGTGTGATGTTTTTGTAGGAGAGAGCAAAAGTCTCAGCTGAGCGGGATGTCCTGGCCAGGCTGAGGGATTCGTACAGTGAGCTGAAGGGCCAGCTTCATAAATGCCCCGAATCACTGAGGGAGCACTTACAGGAACAGCTGACCAGGGTCAGTGTGTGCTTTGATACCGCCAGAGAGAGTCACAATGACTGTATACAACCACTTCACTTCAAAGAGAGGCAGGAGAAGGGAAAGAAAAAAGTAGGATTCAAATAACTATTAGAGATTTATAACGGGATTAAAAAAAAACCTTTTTGCATCCAGTGTAAATGGATGAAAACAAAGTTATTTTGCGGTTTGTCTCTCACAACAGTCCTCCAGTGGTTTTGCTCATCATTTTTAATACTAAAGTTTGATGGTAATTTAATTAAATACATAACTGCAGATGACTCTTTTTAATTATTCTATGTGGATGTAATTTGTAAATAATTTGGCTATTAATTAGTAATATTTTCTCCATTGTTTACAATAGCATGAATGAGAGCTCTGCTGCTGGATTATTGTGTGTGTATTAAACAGAGATGGCTGTGGTGGTTTGCTTATTATAGACAGTATTTAAAAAAAAAACAAGTGCACCATAAAACAGATATACTTTCAAATAGATGAGAAAAATAAACAAATAAATGTGAATTCACCGGTATGATAATTCTGGTTCATAAAACAGACTGATATTACAGTTCTTTGCTATTTTGTCTAAATAAATAAAATAATTTTTATTTATTTATTTAAACTACTATTTAAATTTGAGTTCACAGTATGGAAATGGATTACATTAGCAAGGGTAATCCAAATAAAGGAAATTAACATGCAAAAATTTTATATCGATATCTGTATATTAAAAAAAAAATCGTAAATGATACCAATATATTGTTCACCACTAAATGAAAGCAAAGCTAAAAGCGAAAAATAAATGAATAAGAGATTAACAAAGAAAATTGATGTAAGATACACTATAAAAATAACTATTTTAGTATATCACCTTCCAGTATCTCCAGCAATTAACGGGGAAAACACATGACATGATATAACAGCCTTAACTGGGCAGCTTGTTAGAATCTGTATCTGTACAAACTGCACAAATATCCTATGGCTGTGTGTGTTGGCTGTGTGTCTGCGCTCCCTCTCGAGCAACAAAATCCTCATGGCAATAAAAGGTTTACACACTCACTGAACAGCCATGATCATTATGATGCACCTCTGCTCCTAGGCAATAAAGAAGCATGGAATTGATTTACTTGTATGTCTGTCTTTTCCTTTCCACTCTTTCTTAAGTGCTTTTTTTGTTACTAAATCTCCTCACTAATTTACTGATATGGTAATGAACTGAGCAAATCGCCTCATTGTTTTGTATCTTTGTACACTTTATAACCAACAAGCACCAAGCTGAGGATGTGTATGAAATGTTTTTCAGGAGATGCATTAAAAAAAGTGTGTTCCATACAGCAAACACTGTTTGGCAGACGGAGTGATCTTCTTCGGCATGTCATTGAGGAACATTTGTCTGTCTGCTTGTTTGTTTCCCCCATCTGTTCGTCTGCCTCTGTCTTTCCCTCTCCGTCTCTTTGTCCATCTGTGCATGTGTGTGTCTGTAGAAGGTGGAGGCACTGGAGTCGGCCACTAAGCGCTTTGAGGATTTGGAGTTCCGCCAGTTGGAGCGAGAGAGTGGCATAGAAGAAGAGAAAGAGACGGTCAGCAGGCAGCTGTTGCAAGAGAAGGCGGAGTATCACCGGAGTGTGGCCAAAAGGAAGGTAATGACACTGATCTCAGGTCAGATCTAGGACTCAAATGTCATGATTTAACAGCTGATCCTGTGTTAGACTAGAATGACATACAACCATGTCCTCTTTTTTTAATAATTTCTCTCATGTATGTAGGATAAAATGGCAGCTCTGGAGATCCAGGCAAACCAACTTGGACTTCAGGCAGCTCAGGATTGTGAAAAGATGGCCAAAGATAGAACCCTGGCCTTACAGATGCTCCAGAAGGTTGGGGAAAATTTTTACATTTCTATCTAAACCTCATGCAGAGCGTCTTCAACACCACAGAAAGAACCTACCAGCCATTGGCAGCGTTTTTGATGATTTTCACCTAAATTGGATGGCCTTCAGAATATTTTCTGCTATGCATATATGAACATATTATATAACAAAATAAACAATCTAGCATCTGCTTTTAAACAAAAAAACCTATTTTATTTTATATTTTTGTGTTCATGTTTTATCACAACTTGAATGCAGATAAACGTTGTTGATACACACCATAGCACTAAAATTAACCTGGGATATTTTTTATTGTTCATAATTGAAACTGAGGTATTCCTATAATTGTAAATTTGAAATGTTTACTTTTCACTTTAAGGAAAAGGAGAGACTGTCTACCCTGGAGAAGCGATACCAGAGCCTGACCGGTGGAAAGACTTTCTCCAAGCCTGCTAACTCGAAGGAGGTAAGAGCATTCAACAGCCATGACTTTAATTCACCAATGGGTAATTGACCCGTTTTTGGTTGGCAAACAAACTACTTTGTTACCCTGAGCTGGTGAACAGACTGTATACAGAAGCCTTGTGATCTAAACTCATAGAGTCTTTATAATTCATGAGATATCTGTGATGTTTCTCAGTATTTAGTGCATTGGTTTGAAGTAAAGGTACTGTTGTGTACATCCTGATGGTAGTGGTGTCTGTGGGGATACACTCGACTCACGCTTAGCAGTGATGAGCACGTTTTTTCTGGGTTATCGCCATTGGCGATAAACTTCATGCAGATGCCTCTTTGATCAGCTATAAATATGTAGAGGGAATCTGAAAAAGCTTGATAAGACAAATAATGGTATAAAAATCTTCTTTGGCATTGTTTGTGCAACACTGTCTGTACAGTGCTGTTTGACTTCAGTGTTTATATTCAAAACAGGAAGAGCTTTACATCAGTGAACCTGACCTTTTAGATGAACTCCCTACCCAGAATTCTCTACTCCCCTCCTCTTGCTGTCAAAGATCTACCCCTCAGATATATTCTAACAGGCCACAGGAGGTAAAAGCATGACCCCAGGACAGCTATGAGGGATTTACAAACTAACAATACCATTATGTCATTTGCACTTACGCGCTTGTGCAGTTCAGTCATTTAACCTCTCATAAGGAACATGTATCTCTTTGGCTGATGAGTAGAGATGGGAATTGTAAAGAATTTAATGATTACGGTTCCTTAATGGTCCCACTAACGATTTTGTTGGTACTAAAAGAACTGCCGTTTCATTAACAAATGATAAGTAATAATAAAAACAATACTGAATAAATTTCATTCATTTATTTTTATGGAATACTACTGACAAGCTCTTATGAATAACAAGTCAGTCACTACACTGATTTGTAATGTGCTTGACTTCATTAAAATTAATGACATTGAGTCCTATATTTGGAGCTTTTAGATATGTAGCAGTGTTGTGGAGTAATTTAATAAATATTGCAGTAAATGTATTCCTGCCACATGCATGGGTAACAACCATCTATGGAACGTTATGACTTTTTTCAATATAAAACCCGCTTTAAATAAGAGATGTTTTTTGGTTTCCAACCCTACTGATGTGTGTAGACATTATAACATACATTACCACACGTTACCAAAAATTTGGGGTCAGTAAGAATATTTTAATGTTTTGAAAGAAGTCTTTTGTGCTCACCAAGGTGCTGCAAGCCGGTTCTTTGATTAGCGGTAAATCTCCATCAGCTGTTTTTAAACAGACCGCCAGTTAATACACATCCGCAGATCACTGACAAGCTGCGCAATATCTATATACAACATACGTATCGCACAGCCCTAGTATTTAGTGTCACGACTGCTACTTTGGATAAATTGAAGGCACCCTTGCTGAATAAAAGTTCATTTCTTTCAATTAATCAATCAGTCATTAAAATGAATAAATACTGACCCTAAAATTTTGAACGGTAGTGCAAATATGTGTTGTGTTGTGTCAGGATCTGGATTGCTTGCAGATGTTTCTTGAGTTGCTGGGTATTTGTGATGTTCATTATTTTAGCATTCGTCAATTGTACTAGCCACAGTTGCAGGTTTTCATTTTTTGTGAGACCTTAAAATGCACATTGTGAGCGTTGTTTGCCTCAGTCTTGCATGATGTCTGTTATGTTCAGGCCATTCATGAATGGTATGGTCATATATCATAGTACTGCGATATGGTGGACGTAGACATTCTGTATCACACACGCAGCATGTGTGTACACTGGAGATGTTGAAGTGCGTGGCATGGTTGTGAAGAGTTGGGCACAAGCATGCTTTATCCAGTGGTTGCATGAAGTTTTCTGGTGCAGTTCTTCAAGTGTCGTCTGAGATATGAACTGATATCCTTTGTGGATGTGTGAATGTGTGTGCTCAGGAGTACCTCAAACTCTCTGATGTATATAAGATGTATGGGAACGGATGTGTCCCCGCCCAGACTGCCTTCGCTAACGCTCTTTGTCTACCTCTGGCTGTAACATCAGACACACCTCGTGAGGTATGACTCCTCCACTCACTCTTTCATCCATGACAGAAGCTTTTTCTTTCCCTCACCACCTCCTGTTTCCCTTTCCAATGCCATTTATTCCTAGTTTGTGGCTTTTCTTTTTATGACGCTGTCAGAATAACCCACTGGCTGTCGTCTCTTGAAATTCCTATTTTTCATTTCTTCCTGTCTCTTTCCAGCTGTCTTTGTCGTTGTTGTATCGTCTGCCTTTTGCTATGCCAGTCTTATGCTTTTTTATATCTGAAATGCCCTCATTACATTATGTGTTTGTGTGTGATGATGTGATTGTATGAAGGAGTACGTGACAGTCAGTCAGTTAAACCAGCTGTTCGGGATGCCCAAAGTTGATCCCTCCCCCACATCTTCAGTCCAATCATTCCAAGCTATTGTCGCTGACCCTGTCCACTCCAGCCACCCATCCCAGTGTGGCTCCTCTCAATCACTTCCTGTTGAGGTGTGTGTTATTTCCTGGTGTTGATGTGTTTGTAGTTGTTATTTACCATACCTTGTGTGAATCTGGCTTGTTCTTGTTGAATAGAGAGAGTTGAATGAAGTGGGATTTTGAGGTTCTGTGGTTTTATGAGACATACTTTAATTTACGACTCCATACTTTCAATGCATGTATCTCTTCTTTCCTTGCTGTATCAATTTTTCCTCTTTTCCCCATCCATCCTCCCTTTTTCCTGGACTGCACTTCAGACCCAGCCTGCATGGAGTAGGCCTTCAATCCCCAGGCTAGATTCAGAGCGGTGGTACCAGGAGATTATGGCAGCTGGGGAGCCCAGTCATGCCTGTCCTCCCCCTCTGCCAGCTAAGTGTATCTCCTCACGTAAACCTATGCAGGTAAACTCTCTTCATTTGTCTTCTCTTCTGCTTGCATCCTTTATTCTTTTTCTTTCCCTAAGTTATCTGTCCTTAGTGTGCCTTTGGTTTTGAATCTTGCCAGAAATACTTGCCGAAATAATTTTAGTACTTCTATGTAAAGTGCTTGAGGTTTGGTCTTTGCTGCCGGGCTTGGTCGCTTTGGTGTGGTCTTCTTCCTTGCTGTGGAGGCTAAAGTTGCCATAGTTGTCATATTGGATGGAGAATATGAATAAATAAGGGATGAATAACACTGAGATGTCTTGTTGTCAGATCTATAAGCAGGACGGTGAGCTGGGACAGACCAATGGCACCTTTACACCCCCACCTTCCAATATGACCACATCAGGCAGAAACACGCCCACCAAAGTAAGACGGTTTAAACCATAACCTCTGAATGTTGTAAAGAGGCTGCAATATACCTAAAGGCTTAGTTTACCCAAAAAGGAAAACTCATTAAGTACTCACTATAGGGTTGCCACCTTCAACGAGTCAAAATAAGGGACACCCATGCATGAAAAGTCGCTAGGTGTCGCTAGATGACATCCTACATCAATTTGCATATTCATTACATCAGTGTGTCACATTATCTTGCTTCTCTGTGGTCACATAATGTAATTTAATGCACTCAAATTCTCAATATAACTGTTTTCACTGATGTATTTAATGGTTTATGTTGTCAGAAAAACGGAATGAATATGAAATAGTGACTGAAATGCACGCCATTATTAAACTAGCTCTGCTTTACAATATGTTAATCTGGATTAAAATCCTTATTTATAATCGAGCCGTGGTCTGATAAAACCAAGTACACATAAGATATAGACAATGGCTATGCTGTGATTTTTGCTATATTTGCATGTAAAATCGAGTTAGAAGCATCATTATATCTATTTTAACCAAAAGCTCTGCTCCTCTCAGCCGCTCACTGAACAGAACAGACGCAGAGAGAGGGGTGCGTGCGATGAGAAAATAAGAGTTTGCGGGTACGCGGCACTACCAGAATTCAAATTTTGAAATCAATTTCATTCACAAATATGGGACGATTCCGTATTTTAAAGGACGGGTGGCAACCCTAACTCACTACCATGTCGTTCCAAGCCTAAGACCTTCATTCATATCAACAAAGTAAGATAGCTTTGATGAAATCCAAGAACTTTCTGACCCTGAAAAGACCGCAACAAAACTTCCACATTCAGGGTCCAGAAAGGTAGTAAACAAGGCACAGCACACCAGTGTTATACATCAGAATGTTTGGAACTCCTGGCTTCATGAATGGTGGCGGAAACTGACCTGAAAGAGAAGAATCATTGAATTATGTTTTTATTTTTCCTTGTGCACTAAAAGTATTCTCATGGCTTAATAAAATTAGAACCAATTCACTGATGTCACATGGACTATTTTAACAATTTCCTTACTACATTTCTAGGCCTTGAATGTGGTACAGTAGTTGCACTGCTCTCTATGGAGGGTCAGAAAGCTCTCAGATTCCATCAAAAATATCTTAATTTGTGTTCCAAAGATGAGCAAAGGTTTAATAGGTTTGGAATGATACAAGGGTGAGTAATTAATGACAGAGTTTGCATGTTTGAAGAATAAAGTGCAAGAGTATTGAATATTCCCCTTGGGAAAAAAATCTCAGATTTAAAAGAGTTGGCGATGAGGTGAATCAAAATTATAGACTTTGATTTGAGGCAAATAAAGTATTAGAAAACTGGACAGGACTGTGTAAATAACAGATTTTATGAGAGACAGAACGATAGATTGATTAAACGAATTAATATTAAACAGTTTCATATTATCATTTCTCTTATGGAGAAAATGAATGGGAGTTTACTTCCAGAATCTAACTGTTGCACTCTGTTTCTACTTAATCCAGGTATTCCTCTTTAATGTTTACCCCGAGATCAGTAGGTTTATATTCCCTTTTCAAAGTTTGATTTCAGATGGACTAAAACAATTATTCATCTTACTTCAAAGACAAAGCTGACGAGTAATGTGTATTTAATCATTGAAGTACTAGATGGAGCAAGGTGTCATGTACTTAGCCAGACAGATAAAGGCTGTGGTTTGACTACAAAAACCCCCACTGTTGCTCAATTATAACTGTATAAATATTTTCAGATTTGTCACTTTCTATTTATCTCTTCTTTTTGATCTTCAGAGTCTCCCAGATCTGTCTCCTGCTTACTTGGACTTAGACTCCAAGAGACAATTGGATCTACAGGGCAGAGGTAGCCATCACTCAGATTAGCTTGTAAACAGTGTGTGTTGAATAATTTAAGTTGCTGCACCATATAACCTAAAGGGTGGTTGTAGACATACTGTATAGTTCTGGGGGGTTTTATTGATCTTCTCTGGATGCATTTTTCTAGGGCTCTATACCTGTGATGATTCCAGAATCAGGCCTATGGATCCTAAACAGAGCCACTGGGGGGCACCACAAGGCTCTCACTCCCCTTTCCCACCTTCAGGTGCTCCCATGGTACACCACTCCATCCTGCACCACCAAGCACCCCCAGCTGGAGAGTCAACGTATGACACTCTGAGTTTGGAGAGCTCTGACAGCGTGGAGACCAGCGTATCTACTGGCAACAACTCCGCCTGTTCACCTGAAAGGTGAGACACAGTTGTCAAGGGAACCCTTCGTTCTGCCTCCATTTCCCTGACAACAGGTCACGCTGCCCAATTTCCCCAACAATGTTTTTTTTTTTTTTTTTTTTTTCATCTTTTTCCCAGAATAGTTCCTGGGTTGTTTCCATGACAACACATACATTGACACAAAGAGACACGCTATTCTTCTCGTCTTCAAAGTTTGGTCTTGTCCCGAGGCAGAACGAGCACAGAATGTAATTTTAAAGTATGTGCTCCTTGGAGCCAGGGACGCTTCAGGTGTTTCGTCAGAAGTTTTGAAAAGACATTCTCTTGATGTTGCCCTACTTTTCAGCATCGATAGTCTGGACGAGAATCTTTGACCATGCATTCTTACATTTCGGTTAGATGTTTCAGCAGTTTTAAACTCCTACAGCCCTGCTCACCCTCGATCAACCTTTTCCTTTGAGCTGGTAAAGGAAGCCCATCAAAAAAGCATGTAGGTCCTTACTTAGAAGTGGAAATCAAATACTCCTGGCCCAGCAGGAAGGAGCATGATGCACATGATTTTTATTTTTTTATTTGTAACCTGTGGCAAAAACGTGGTTGCCTAGGGCTTAGGAAAGAAAAGACATCGCCTGGAGTGGGAAGAGAAAGTAAAAACAAAGAATTTTTTGCATCTTGCTACTGTATCTATTTGTATTTAGATATTTTACCAAATGCAATTTTAACCAAACTAACTGTGCTACATTATTAAATACACACTGCTGTGACTGTAAACACCTTTAAATAGGTTGATACAATCCAATAAATGCTTTTCTTCTGTACTTTCTGCTCCTCAAAAACCTGCATCAGAGTTTCCACAAAAATATCAAGCAGCTGTTTTCAACATTGATGATGATAAAACGTCTTACTTAAACATGCTGGAAAAGGACAACCATGTGAAATGAAATACTGAAGCAATGACTATTAAAAAAAATTACAATTGAAAATATTTTTTAAATGGTAATAGAAAATTATTATATTTTTTATAGTTATAAAAAAATTATAAATTAAAAAAATATTTTTTAATAAAATAAATGCAGCCTAAGAGGATAAAAAAAAAGCATAAATAAGATACCAGTCCCTAACTTCTAGATGGTAGAGTATATAATGCTTAACAATTATATTATATATTTTTAAATGTATAATAATTTAATAACAATATTAATCAGTCAGCATATGAATTACATAACTGCAATTATTCTTGTTTAATTGTTTTTACACATTTAAATGAAGGCTGTTGCGATGTGTCTAGATTGAGCACTCAGGCCCAGTGTGGTCTTCTGCCACTGTAAGCACTGCAGCAACAGTATCCGTGTGTTTCTCTCTCAGCAGCAGTGGGCTGGCAGGACTCAGGCTGGAGGAGATGGAGAAGATGTTGAAGGAGGCCCAGCAGGAGAAAGCCAGACTAGTGGAGAGTCGAGTGAGTGCTATTAATCTTTAATTGTCTGTGAAATATAATCTATCCCTCTCCCTGTCTCTCATATAAAAGAGATCTTTTTCATGAATTTAAAAAGGAAGCCCCTGGTCCCTTTGGCATTACTGCATTAAAGATTGTTTCTTACCTACAAAGAGTGATAGACATGAAAGGCTGGATCTTAACAAGCTCTCTGACAGTAATACTCACTCAGACAATCTCTTGCTGAATTATTTTTTCATGCATCCCCAGTCACCCCGCACCGCACTGTGTATTTTATGTATTTGTATGTATTTTTTTTCCCTATTGCCTATTAAATCTTCTCACAGTAGATTTGAAGCCCCTCTGTGTCTTAATCTGTCTTCTGTTTTTTTTTGTCAGGAGAGGGAAGTCCAGGCACGAAAGCAGCTGCTGGAGGCTGAGAGAAGACGGAGAGAGGAGGTGGAGAGGAGGCTGCAGGATGAGACTGCGCACAGACAGAGACTTGTGGAGGAAGAGGTCAAGCTGAGAGAGAAACAGTGTTCCCAGGTCAGTACGTCTGGTTAACACCTCAATGAACTGCTCTCAGATAGTCGCCCACTCTTTTATTCGGCAGTCATAAAATCCTCACATTTCCCAGTGAGATAAAAGGGACAGTACATAAGGCTTGCATTAATAAGTAATTAATAAATATGAATATTTATAATCATTATGCCTTATACATCAGTAGTTCATGTATATGTATATATGAATGAATGTATATTTGGGTCAGTGACAAGTCACTAAGGTTATTCAAAAATACATTAAAAAAAATATATTAAAACCAAGAAATTACTTGAAATTTTTAATTAATTTAATGTAATATTTTAAAGCTGTGTCTATGTCTAACTGCAGCAATTGATCAAAAAAAAGCTTTTGGAAAGAATTGTTGGCGTCAGTGTGACGTCAAAAACACACAGAAACCCAGAAAATAGAGGACCCCTTTAGCTCATTACATTTCTTACTAGTTGAATAAGCATTAACTAAAATGTTTAGCATAATATAATGTGTATTATAAAACATAACACCATGTTGGTGTTAAAAATAGAAGTGTTTGAAGCACTCTGTAGAGTAGCGCCTACACACACTCAAACAGACTGTCTCGCTGTCTGCGTATAACTCTGAACCCAGCAGTGAGCTTCACTGGTGCCGCTCTGAGGTCACTGAATGTTTTGAGTTGCTCTTTAAAAGTCTTTATGAGGTCACTGGCTCAGCTTGACTGGGCCAGACGGGAGGCATGAATGCACAGAGAGCAGCTCCGCACAGCAGGTGGATGAGAGGAGACACGCAGACAGATGGTGAGAGGGAGACAGCAGAAAGAAGATAAGATGGGAGGAAGAGGAGGGGTGTAAGACAGAGGCAAGGAAGGGCAGGGCAGTAGGACACCAATGTTACAAACCGATAAGTGACATAACCAAAACAATGAAATCAACCCGGGAATTTATTTTTTTCTGACACTTCTTAAATGCAGTAAGCACAAGTCTAAAGTTGTCACGTTATATTTCCATGAAATGTATTGTTATGTGTACCTGAGTAAGTCAGTTTTAAGGAAATATTTGAGACATAAGCTAATCCAAGCTCTGCCCTCCTCAGGCTCGGCCAATGACGCGCTACCTGCCTATTCGAAAAGAGGAGTTTGACCTGCGTTCTCACGTGGAGTCATCAGGGCACTGCGTGGACACATGTGCATATGTCATTGTTACAGAGAAAATGTGCAAGGGCCATCTTGTGAAGATGGGCGGCAAGATCAAATCTTGGAAAAAACGCTGGTTTGTCTTTGATCGACTTAAACGGACCTTCTCTTATTACGTAGGTAAGATAATTGCTGTATTTATTCCTACATAAATTGTCTGCAAATACTTTTTTTTAAGCTTGAAATTATTCTTATTTATTTATTTTACATCAGTACAGCTTTGTTTTAAACTATGTACATTTATTTGACAAACTGGTAGTGCATTGAATATAAGTCTAAGAGAAAGCGCATAATTGTTCTGTTTTTGCTCGGCATAATGCGAAATGGTGAAAGAAAAAAGGGAAGAAATAATAAGGTTAAACAAACAAACCAAAAAATCCAACGGCATTGGCGTATTCTGGTGAAATGTTTTATCTGGGTTCGCTCGATTTCCTGTCTTCCTTTTAGATGTTCTGTCTCTTTCTCACACATATGCTTTGCTCGTGTGTGTAGCCTTTTCACCCCCTCACTCCCCATGTTAGTAGTGATGATGATGATGGTGATGATGATGATGAAATAAACTGCAATACTTTCTCTAGCCCAGCGTTTGTGAGGGATGGGGGTGTAGATTTACCCCTGGCTCAGTTCTAAGTAACAATACTGCACTTACAACTCTTCAAAAACACCAAACAAAAACAATTTATCCCATTACTAAGCAGATTTGTGTAACGAATGGAGGCAAGCCAAAAAAAATAAAACTGTTCAAAAGGGAAAGTAATAAATCTCAAGCTTCGACAGGTGAGAGAGAGAGGGTTTCAAATCGTCTTCCACATAGAATCAATCTAGAGAGAGGTGTTAATTTGCGCTAAGTAGCGAAAAGGGAAGTCTGTCAGAGAAGCTGCAGTGGGTGGCAGACAGTGTTAAATTGAGACAGACAATGCTTTTAGGTGAATCGCTCTGTGCGCTTCGATTCACTTATACCACGTATGTGTTCAGTCCCTGCGGCAAAGCTTTTAAAAAGTTTCTTTTTTTTATTGTAATATCTAGGAATGAGAGATATTAAAAAAAAGATATTACTGAAATGTAAAACAAATGATGCTGATGTATTGTGTAATGCAAATAAACTACAAATGGGAACTGGCAAATGTAATCTCTTCCTAATGAATAACAAAGCTGATCTGTTAGTGGGGGGGGAATTATATTAACAGAATTTATTTTCCTCATGGTTTTTGCTCCTCAGATAAACATGAGACCAAACTAAAGGGTGTCATCTACTTCCAAGCCATAGAAGAGGTATATTACGATCACCTGCGCAGCGCAACTAAGGTAACGAGTGCTTTTTCGACACCTCCTGTTTACTGTCAACATCAACAAATCAAGCTCCTTGCCACTCACACTACAAAACCAAGTTTGGTGAGCACACAGTGAAAGTTTAAACAGACAGGCGTCTTTTTATAAAGAGAATTTCTTACAGCAGAAGGCAAAAGAGATCAAAGGCGGCTTCATGTTCATGTACATTTCGTCATGCTTGCTTTTTTCCCTCTTCAGCGACATGCCTTTTTTTCCTGCCCTGCTGTTCTCCGTCTTCTCACACTTTAACACACACTTTGTATTTTTTTTCTTTTTTTTTCTGTCCTTACAGAGTCCGAATCCTTCGCTAACCTTTTGTGTGAAGACTCACGATCGACTTTATTTCATGGTGGCACCGTCCCCAGAGGCCATGCGCATTTGGATGGACGTCATAGTAACGGGTGCCGAGGGCTACACGCAGTTTATGACCTGAGGGAGAGTGGATGCAATTCTGCCTGCAGTGATGGGACTCGTTTAACAGGACGTGTAACATATGCAAAATTATGTTTCAAAACTTCAGCCAGCACTGACTGATTTCTTTGTCATCGTGACCAGAGAAGAATTGGAAGCAGCCTGGCCTGATGACGACATATTATTGTGCAAGTGATGGTCAGATTTTATGTTACTAAAAAGAAAAGCTGAAAAATATATATTTTATATGTACTGTATATATATATATATAGATGGAAAGAGTGGAAGCGAAGAATGCCTGTCTCTGCATTGTTGTAATACAGAGACAGGAGACAGAACTTTATTTCATGGCATTTCAAATCAATCATATGCTCAGTATTTTTTTTCTTTTTTATCTCAGTACAGTTTTATGGTGCCACATATTCAGGTGTATATACGTCATTGTATTACCTCTTTACTTCTACTTATTTAGGTGCCGTTTCATGGTTACAATGAGATTAAATTTAATAGTACATGATAGCAGTCATAATCTCTTTTTAAGTAAGAAGTCAGCATTCACAATTTAAACTTGCTATGAAAGATATTTCACTACATTTTATGTGCTGTATGTATCAGATATATATAATGTTCTTTGCTGCAAAGATTATTAAACAAATGGCTCAGGTGTGTGCTCAGATATGTAACTGTAAACTGTAGGCCTGCTACCTGATATGTAACTTTATCATACAAGATTATTTGGTGGGGGACCATTGCAGTAAATATTTTATTGTTTTCAAGACCTTGGTACTTTTGTACCGACGGGTTTTGTCTTGCCAAAGCTTCACCCATGTTGATATGTGTACTCTGACTTGCACATCTTTTCTTTCAGGGTTTTAAAAAAAATGTGTGGATGTGCCACTATGATTTAAAATCTGATATTTTGTGTATTGTGCCGTTTAGATTATTGATATCCTCTTTAATGAGAAGAACAGTGTGAACTTTTGATATTTCAGTGTTACAACACTAGCCATGTATTTCTAAATATTAACTTTTTTCATTTGACAGAAACAAGTAGCATATAATCTGAAGCAAATAAAAAAGTCTAACAAAATCTAGAGTTCTCTTGTGCTCATGTAGCAATTTGTGGTACCTTTTACTGCAGTGAACTTTTTTTAGGCTTGGTTTATGTTTATTTTTGGCATAGAGACAATGCTAATGTCTTGACTGCTAAATGTTTGGTCATTTCCACCATTATCGCCCAGGTGAAAAAAAAATAGTTCACTGAACACAAGTAGTGGGACAAAATGTAAAACCTAAAAAACAAATGCTACAGAACAATCCATGACAATGCAGATGGGAAAGGGTAACATACAGAAATGAAAATTGTTTATGAAACATAGTTGACTCTTTTCTGAAACTTAAAACATTAAGATAAAACCTTTGTGACAACTTTCCCTGTGTTATAACAACACCTGGTATCCTACAATGAGTCATTTAAAGTTACCTCACATAAAAATAAAACTTAAAGTATATTTATACTTGTATTAGTATAGCCACCTTGATCCATGCTGTTAAATAATCCCCAAAATAGGATCCTCTCAAAATATTTTATACCTAAAATGTTATTCACATTGCACAAAACCATTATGCCACAACCCGTGCTATATTTGCAGACAACAGACAAAACATACATTTACATTTACATTTATTCATTTAGCAGACGCTTTTATCCAAAGCGACTTACATATCAGGCAAATCAAATTTCTGACACTATGGGTCAGTTGGGCATGTACTGTCAAGGGATGTGAGGGTTCAATTAGCAAAAACTCTTCTCTGTAACTGCAGAATACACACTTGTTAAGCCAACTACAAATGTAACCTTTTTTACAAAACAAAAACAAAAAAACATTTAACCTGAAGTATGTTCGAAGAGTACATTTTCATTGTTCCTTAGGCTTCCATAATAATAATAATAATAATAATAAAAATTCCAGTACTTTTTAATTATATATATTTTTTTATATTTGTCAATTTCAGTGGGCATCATGCCGACACAGGTGTACATCACAAACAATATAAACTTTATTTAAAACCCTTTTGCATTTCTCTGCTTGAGGGATGCTGCAGATCCAACCGAGCGCTCGCTTGTGAAGCGCTTGGTTTGCCCCGTGTGTCCGGTAGAGGGCGCAGCTCGTCACGTCTCGTCGCTTCAGCGCGTGTTTTCATGCTCCAGATGCGAGGGCTGGAGCTGCGTTCCGCTCTGTGTTCTGCTGAGGCCCCGGGGCCCTGAGCTTGTTTTCCTCTTTGCCTCGCACCCAGTCATTACCATAACAGTTAAATGCAACTACAAATGTCATCAGCGTTATAATGATGCCATCTGTCTCCACCAGCAGAAGCTCACCAATTAATTTATCACTTGATGCTAATTCATCACACTTTAAAATTAAGCAACATAAAAGCAAAAGGAACCAATCTTTAACAACAAATTGAAATAAGGACGTCGCTTTTAGCTAAAAAATGCAACGTGTAAACAAACAACAAAGACTCTAATTAAACCTACAAGATCTTTGAGTTTCAAAGAGCAGCTGAAGTCTCACATAGCTATATCAAAGCAAGAGGGGGAAGGTTTGTGCCTTAAAATCACTAGGGCCTGAGCTGACATGATCAACTGTTGAGCCGGCGTTGAAGACATTTGGGGGAAGCCACTCGGGAATCGAGAGCCCTCCACTTTGAACCGTGATCAAGCGACCTAATCCAACCATGAGAACCACGAGCGTCTTCACACAGAAGCGGCAAACGCGCGCGCCTTCAGACGCACTGGAGCTTTGGCTGTTTACAAATGTAAATTCGCATAAACGTAAATAATAACCATTCAGAGAAATAATAATACACCAGGGGTGGGGGAAATGCCAACGCGAAAACTCCTTGAGTTTGTCCTTGAGTGGCTCGTGTTTTAGTTTGAGATGCGAGGCGCACCCCAAACACAGCAGCGGCGTCCCGCGGGAAGCGCCAGACAAATGCACTTTCTCAAAATCAAACAAGTTTAACGCTGCCTCGCGTTCCCGAAGGAACAGTCAACGAAATAACTGCGGTTAGTTCACGCCACGCAACACGGGTTATTAGTCACATTATCTTCATCTCGCAAGTTTGTTATTCTAAATAGGGCACGTTTGGGAAGGCGGCCGTCAAAGCTCTTGAAACCTGTTGGAAGGTTATCCCGATTCCCACGATACGGCGCTTCGGTGGGAAATGAAATAAGAGTCATTTTGCTGAGATGATTCCTGCTGGATGTTGTAAAACTAAAAAAAAAAAAAAAAGTTATAGCAAGTGATCGAAACTTGAAACGATTTGATCGCTCGTGCAGGGGAATGAAAAAAAAGACAACAATGAATTCAGAAGGAGATGGTGATGAAATTGTGATGTAACTGTTACTAATGTGTGCTATACATGAACTTGGCATGGTGCGTTTACTCTCTCTCCCCCACTCCTTACTTATTTTCTGACTAACATATAGAGTGCCAGAGCAGGCACTAAAAAGTCAAAACAAAGTAAACGACATCAAATCATAATTTATTTTAATTGTATCCATCGATTTAGACACGAGCACCCTAAATACAGCATCTCATGTTTAAACGAGCTTAGTTTAATTGTTCCACAAATGGACAGCTGGATTTATGGTGGGGGAACAGATTTATCACTCCAACCAGCGTTTTTAATCCTCAAAAGCTGTGATTAATTAACGCCACGGTCTGGACCTACATCTCCATTTGCAACATCAGCTATTTAAGGCGGAAAAATCTCAATACAAACAGAAACTCAAGTATGATGGCCCAACAGCACTGGAGCAGTCTGTGGCTGAGGTGCCCGTGCGCGCGCGCGAGCGAGCGTGTGTGTGTGTGTGTGTGTGTGTACTGCTGACTTTCTCTCACGCTTTGCGCAAACAGGGCGCCCCCACGGACCAATTAAGACACGGCGAGTTGGGAGAGTCAGCGCTTTCCTGGGAGAGATCCCACACTTCAACAACCATTATTATCTCAGTCTCTTCAACGTTACGACCGCGGTCACGAAGATTGCATCAGGCCTCACTTCTACAACTGCGAGGCTGAGCCGACTCACAAGAGGAATTACAGTATCACAGTACCTTCAGAAGCCCCTCTTTGATCCCGTCGCTCTCTGACTGCTCCTCGAGAAAGCAGGTGTCATCTTGGTTCACGCAGGTCTATTAAGTGTAAATAAAATCAATTTCTCGTCAGTCGAGGAAGACGTTAGCTTCTGCTAAAAGATAAGGAATATTTCAACTGACAACTTTTCTGTCTGTTGGCTTTTTCCTTGTCTATAGCGCTTCCTGGCGTAGTTACTTATCCCCTCATAAACCAAAAAGCTAGGTCTTATGATAAAAAAACGCAATTTTTGACAACTTAACTCAACGTTTGTGAGGACGGCGGACTGTGAGGTTAAAGGGCGTGTAAATACAATATAGCGGAGAAGTAATGTTAGTGAAACTGATTACATTAAAGACACGTGTTGCAGTTATGTTTGTTTAACACTAAGGTAACTTTCGGTGAATGTCAGTGTAATTCAACAGAGACAAAACCGAAAAACACGGGCCGAAAGAGGGAGCGAGAGCGCTCGTTGCAAATCCCATGGCAACAGCAACCAGAAAACATGTCTAAAATAGGGGGCAGTGTTCGCTATTACTATAGCAACAGGAAGACATAGCTCCTTCAATCAGCTTTAGGATTTGCTGAGGGGGGGAAACAAAGCTTGATTCTTTGAAAAACCGTTATTAACGGGAATTAAACGAGATGTACTCGTGAGTTTGAGGGTAATTTGTCTCGTCTCGCTGTGACCGCGCATGACTTGAATAGCTCAGCATAATGTGGCGCCAGTCCTTCTGAAGTTCAGATGGAATAATAAAAATATGGCAAACAATAGATAAAGACGATCTCTTTTCTTTCTACTGCTAGATAGCGTTTGCAGGATTTAGAATTGGCTTCTCCCAGGGGCTGCTGTAAATGCTGATGCTAAAATGGAAATAATGACGTTAAAGACGCCACCTGTTACACGCGCTGCATTAGAATACTCTACATGTAAATAGAGTTCATGTTAAAACTGTTACGGAATATTTTACGGCTCTTCTGAGTAACTGTAAACATGCAGCAATCAACTTGATTAAATGTTAATAATAAGCCTAGTCTGCATAAGTCTGCTCGTTAAATCTTAAAAGTATAGTATCAATTTAGATTACACAATTTAATCACCCTACAGTCTAAATGAATAGATAGTAAATATACAGGACTTAGTAGGCTACAACTAAACCGAACCGTTAAATACAGAGGGAAGCGTCTTAAGCACGTATCAGCAAATGCCACAACTAATGTTACAATGTTTTGTCAGTAAAGTTCCGTAAACTGCCCTTCCGCGACATGAAAGTTTAACCACTTTCAGAATTTGCTCTCGGGATGTTTACGTGAAACATGTGCACGGAGAGTGGAAAACCGAAGACCACTGGGAAGCAACGTCTCTCTAGCGGCAGCCAATGAGAGAACACAACAGTTCCTCTCCAGCCAATCGCTGCGCGACAGGTTCGGTCCGTCCAGCGAATCTGCTAGCAGCTCGAAGCGCTGATGCAACTAACCTGCAACAACAGCCACGTATCTCCTGGGTAGCAGAAAGTGTTCTTCCTCGCTGGAAGAAATCAAGTAGTCCCTGTGAAACAATACATATTTGAACGGGAGAGTACGCTGTGCGTGTTATGGTGTGAATATTTTATGTGTAATCAGATACTGCAACTTTACGTATGACAATCATCCAAACTCTCGCGAACAGCCGCTTTCATTACACATTCTTCTCTCAGAGCCTCAAACCCGTAGTAATTTTAAGTTAGGGGATGTGCCAGAGGGATTTTGTGTTTTCTCGGAAGTCGTTGAGAAAGTGAGTGCTAATTCTTGTGGGCGTTTTCATCACCAGCCGGGAGTGTGAAATTTATCTCGACCAATACATCCATAGGGCGGAGGAATCTATAGCGCTGGGGGCTGACCGCGTGACGCAGCTGGTTGCTAGGTGTGGGTGACCTGATGCATTGACTCAATTAGCCGATTCTCAGTCATCAACTCCATCACAACAAAGCAAGACCAACAGCACTTCAGTCCTAGACACTCCGAAGGAGACATGGCTTTTTAATTTAGTAGAGTCTTCGATCCTAAAGAAACGCCGTGCTTTGCTCTTGCAACGCACCCTAAGCTCAAAACATTTAAGCAAGAATGGAGTAAGTACAACTAATTACTTTTTGCTCCTTTGTTCGGGCTTTTGTTGTTTTGTCTCTTGGCTTTGTACTTTTTAGGTGTGTTGCTTTTGTTTAAGTGTTGTTCGGAGTGTTGGCACTTGTAACAGTGCTTCAGGCGCTGTTTTATGCACACTGCTGTCTTGCTTATTGGAAAAAGTTTCAGAAACTCCTTTCAGCTCGTTGCTACACAGTTTCTCAACTCTGGGACCGATCCCACAATAATCAGTCTGTGCTAGTTAATGAGCATTTTTACATGTTCCATTGATTTTGACAGACATTCTATCCTTTTACTCGCTTTCAAGGGAGACGTGCTTGTTTAACAGCATTGTACAGAGTGGTTATCTGTGTTAAACAGATGCATTGCCTGTCTGTTTAAACAATAGTGCTGAGGCTGCACAGCTTCTTCTGTCATTATTGCTTCGCAAATGTTTTCCTTTTGCCTATTTTTAGAGCAAAATCTGACACATTAAAGTATAGTTGCATGTTGCATGCAGCGGGTGTTTTGTTCTCCATAAAAAAATGCCACTTTGCGAAAAAGCATTGGTCGTTTTTAAAGCTTCCACGAAAAATTGCTGTCTTTGGTTTCGCATTACGTCATAGATTGTAACCCACGTGCTGGCCAAGTTCAGACATCCAGTTCAGAGACGTCTGCACCCTACGCACCTGCCATGCCTCTAGAAAATGACTTTTAATGCTTGATTGCAAAAAAAGGAAAGAAATAAGAGAAGAAAGCTTCTCTGCTCTTTGCTGTTCGTCAGTGTTGTCCCTGTACTCTGTCAGCATAAAATATCCTCCAGTGTGTGATCTTAGTCTGTAAACAAACTGGACGTCAGTTCAGGGGCAGAGGTAACTAGAGCATATGGTGGCACCTTAGGCTGCATCATGCAAACAAAAGATAGTCCAGAAATCAGCACTAAATGCTTAAAGAGGAAAAAATTGTGATTTATTATTGGCAATCTCCAAAATATGATCAGAACAAGCTTTACATTTGTGTGTGTCTTGTATATTTAGGCTGCTTATAAATTTCCCACAAGTAGAGCATTCGCCTGGTTCTCTAGGATCTCAGTAGAACTCCCCTAAGTGGGCACAAGGGACTTTGATGGATGGAAGAGTGGTAGTTTTCTAAATTGGTCCCTCGCTAATCACCAGTGTGTCTCAGCTGATGCTGTAACGAAATGGGGGGGGGTTATAGTTATTTTACTCAGTTTGCATTTCATCTCTCATCAAAATATGGATTTATGGTCAGTTGGAGATATTTTTGGATATTTTAGGAGAGCCAGGATAAGTTTAGAATGGAAAGTCCCACCAACTAGGACATAATGATTTTTTTTTCCCCTCCATCCTACTTTAGCAACTGAAGAATCACGGTTGGTTTTATAGTGTCGTCTCAATACCAGATACACCGAAACCTCCATAGGCAAAGCATCTTATCGCATCATCCCTCATCATATTTTCCCTCTTTTTTTTTTTAGGTTTCATAATGCGCACCAAGCCCTGTTTTCTGTGGCTCAACTCTCAAAGTTCACTATCGTGCACCGTAAGCTCGGACGCTTGAATCGTAGGACCAACGGACAGGATGATGACAATGTCAGCACCCATTTGGAAGACTCTACTCGTCTGCCCGGCAGACCCCCTCACTCTCTCTCACCCACAGGCTAACCACAGCCAATCGGAGGGGCGCAGAGGGGAGGGGCCAGAGGAGAACCAGCACTTAATTGGTGAGTTGCAGTGAATACAGTTTTTTATTTTTCCCAGTTTCAGGTGGGCACCGCACTGCAGCACATTTCGTTCTCCTTGAACAGTGAGTAAAACTACCAACGTGGATCTATTTTATATCATTTGTAGATAACATGCTAGTTTAATGCTACCTTTCGCATTTTGGATTTATTAAGCACGCTGAGATACGAATTGTTTTTTTTTGCTTTTAACGGGTTGTTAAAATACTGCTGGTATAGTTGTTTATTTGGTTTAAATAATTGTACTACATTGGATCTTTAGGCCAATGATTAACATGTTGACCTCTGTTTTCCCCATAGGTGATGGTCTTAGTGACTGGATGACGGAAGAAGTAGATTTCTCCTCTTACCTCCCAACCCCTCACTCCTCTCCCTCCCCCAATGCATCCCTTCCCCCCTCGCCCCTCCAGCATGACATCCAGGTGCCCTCAGATTTGGAGGTCATGACCTCTCTGCTGCAAGAGGAGCTTGCTCAGCTGGAGGATTACTTCCTGTCTGACCCACTCCCAGAAAAAGCCTCCAAACTGGGCAAGTGCGACAAGGGTCCTACGGCAGTTGGTCCACCGTCGTATTACCAGTTGCCCTACGCATCATATTCTACTTCCAACCAATCCGAATCCAGCCCTCTACTTGTTACCCTGGCAACTGGGGAACTTGACTTGCTGAGTTTTTGTGGGGGTCCCATTGGCCGCACCAAGATTCCTAGACATGCCCCTTACAATTGCAGCCGCCCCAACAGCAACGTCTGCAGCCGCAAGAGAGTTTCCGATGGGGTAAGGGTGGGTGACAGCTACGAGAGTAGCATCTGGAGTTCCAAAGGAAATTCCTCAGGTAACTCAGCTGTTGCACCTGGTGGGAGCTACAGCTGTGCTGAAGATGAGCGGGTGGTAGGCAAAGGCTACTGTCTAGGCAGTGCTGTGGAGATCAGGAGGTGCGCCATTTTACCCAAAGAGGAGAAGAATTGCCGCTACACAGAAGAGGCCGTCGGTGCGAGCAAGGCCGGTGGTGGCGGTGCCGGCGGGTACAACTTTACTGGATCCATTCAAATTCCCCACAAGAAAGACGAAATGATGATGTACGGCGTCAGAGAAGTGAATTTAAGTGGTATAGGAGGAAGCGCGGAGATGGAGATGATGAGCGAAGCCAAGAATGGCGCTAGCGATGCCAAGGCCAACAACTCCTGGAAAAGGGAACCCAACGAAAGCTGTTTCCTCCAAAGTACACCCCAAGAAGAGGCCTACCACAGCTTCCTCGGGGCCATCAATGACCCAGTGAAGGCGGAGAGCGTAGAGATCCACCGGCAACATAACTTCCACTGTGGCTTTCTCGAAGGCCAAAGCCCCGACTGCCTGAGCGGTGACCACCACGGACCTGAAATGGGGTCCCCGTGTGCCAGAGGAGTCTGTGTGCTGAAAGAAGACCCCTGCATTGTGAAATCAGACCTCGAGGAGCCACTAATCGAAGGGAACCACGGTGAACGTAAACAGAAGAAGAGAGACCAAAACAAGACTGCAGCTCACAGGTAGAGTATTTTCACAATCACGATGGTGTCAGTTGTAATTAGGTGGTGTTCTGAAATTTAAACTTAGTCACGGAAGTACTAAATGCTTGATAAAATAGTACTACGCTTCAGACGGCATTACGAAGTAGCAGCTTGTGGGATTTAAAAGACAACACCTTCTGTAAGTAAATCTGAACAATCCTCTGCATTAATCGTTTTTAACAGGTATCGCCAAAGGAAGCGAGCGGAGTTGGACTCGTTGGAGGAACAGCTTCATGGTCTGGAGGGCAGAAACCGCGAGCTACGGGACAAGGCAGAATCGGTGGAACGAGAGATCCAGTACGTGAAAGACCTCCTGATTGAGGTGTACAAGGCCCGCAGCCAACGTCTCAAACAGGAAACCAGCGCCTGACCAAAAGCTCGACCACCTGACGATGGTCCTGCAAGTAGAATTGTTAGCAGTCTGAAAGGCAATGGAGATTTGAGCTGGAATGTTTTCGAACTGAATGTGTTTTTTTTTTAGGATGTGGTGGAGGTTGTACTATTGCACGTTACTCAATCATTTAATTTCCGTTACAAACTGACAAAGTCCATCAACAGCTGCAGCACAGACATCCACTTTCTCAGAAATAACTCCAAATCAGTCAATATGCACTGTGATTATGTCTTTGACTGTAACGACAGCCGTTTTTGATTGTTTTTTCGTACTTCTTCTGGTTTCCATAAATGAGCTTTAACAACAGAGCGTTTACTGTTCAGGATTGACAGAAACCAACACTGAATAAGGCGAGATCGAGTGAAGCGCATCTTCATTTATTTAAAAAAAAGGCTGTAAGGTAATATCACAAGTTCCGCATATGACCTGCACTGATTTTAATTTATTCAGAGGCTGTTTTTTCATTTATTTTTCATTTATTTATTTATTTATTAGCAGTTTCAACATTTATGGTACTAATATACCAATGATGTACAATTTCTTTTTTCCTTCCATTTATTAATTAAGGAATGAGCACTGATATTAAAAGCAATCTGTTCTTGTATAATTCTTATATATTGAGTTTCAGGGGAAGCACTTCTCAAAATAAATTTGTCTCAGGAATAAGGAACCTGATGATGTGTTTTTGAATCCCCAATTTTAGATTAGTCCTGCAGCTCAGGTATACGATTTATGTCCAAAGTCATGGAGGTATGTCAGTTTGTAACTCGATGCTGAAGATATGGCACTGCCTAATGATGTTATGTGTGTTGATTTCCTGTATTTTTGTTCTTGCATGCTGAAGATTTCATGGCTCTTTATGAAGAATGTTTGTTTTTCTTTTGTCTGGATGACATGTTACCGCAAAAGTCTTTCTTGCTTAAGAAGTCCTGTTTTATATTCTCTTGGCAAACACGTTTCATTAGAGGTGAATGAGTGGCATTTGATTCACAAACTGCTGTTTGGCCCAATGTCTCTGCTGTTACTGCGACTACAATCAGGGTTTGTGATTTTATAAAGCTTGTTTGCTCTAATGTACAAGTGTGTGTTGGGGTGCAGAAAGGAAAATCTTTGTAGTGATATGGCTTTTTTAATAATCACTGAAATGATTGTGGTGGCTTTAGAATTGCAGACTTCCCAGCTTCTTAGCAATATTTCATCAACAATGTAAATGACTAAAGTTATGATTTTTTTAATTTATTTATTTTTTTGCATTTGACAGATGTTATGATTTTACAATCTAGTCAATTTCAAGAGTTTATTCTGGTTACTTGTCTAGTGACTCTGATTTTCTACTTGCTCAAATAGGAGACATGCATTATTCACAATTAAAACAACATAAAAAAAAAAAATAATAATCACCTGCAAATCAGGCTTTTATTGGTTCCTCCTTTATGATATTTATTTTTTACCGAAGTGTGGTGTGTACCTTACTACGTAGCAATATTACAAATATCATTTAATTCCTCTAACCTAGATATTGAGAGAGCTTAGCATATCGACTTGAAATATGCTTTCCTGGGCGGTATACAATCATGTTTATGAAAT